>WEIV01014943.1:63517-106577 GCA_013390005.1 Calyptomena viridis | reverse complement strand
TTGATAAACTTTATTTGGGAAGCCTAGGCATCTTTGTCACAAATAGGTCTTTAATGCCTAGAAGCCTAAACTAGCTAGAAGTAATGATTACCCCTTGGTGTCCCTCACACACTCTTGCTCAGAACTTTGACTGTGTGGAGATGGTAGAAAATGGTAATTCTTTGTTACCTTGCGCAAGAAACCAGAATCAGAGTGTCTCCACATTTACATGTACTCCAGCTTTTTCCTTCCTCTGAAACTGTTCTTGGGAGTGCCCAGAATACTCCTCCTTCACAAAAAATATCTCTTTTTACAGGGTCGCTGTTCTGGCATGTAACTGTCTTTCTGCCTCCTCTCCTGGACTCATTTTTGCTTCTATATTGAGACTAAAATTTTCTATGTCACTTAAAACTTTTATTGGCCCTCTCAGATAAGCCAGATCCCCACTTGATAATTCCCTACTTGATTACTCCTCTCTTAAATTCAGGTTTAGGAAAGCAGCCGATCTGTGTGTTAATGAACATTTCAGCCCATGAACTTTATGTGTGAAGAGGATGAAAAAAACCCTAATGACTGGAAATGTTCAGCCAGTCTGTCAACTTCATGTTGACTCCTTCTTTCATGGGGTTAGCCTGGACATGGAGAGACAGCCTGAATGGAGTGAATGAATTGCTCTGGGAGCTCACAGCCTCTTCCCTGACTTTCTCCCTTCGGAAGATTCAGTGGGCTTTTCCATTACACGACTGTGGATGAAAAGTATTTATTGCAGCTGACATGCTCAGGATCTGCCTACTGTGGTCTGAGATGTGCATGTGAAGTCACTTAGGACACCTGAGGCATGTGCACAGTCCCACCACATAGCCAGAAGATGTGATCATTCACATAGTGACCATAGTAGATAAAGGATCTTGTTAATACTCCTAAGATGCCTCATGTGTGTTTGTATGAATGAGAAAGTTAGCAGTGAAGAGCTGCTGAATGTCTCCATAACATATTACGTGACATGTGCTGGCAGAAAGATGGCATCCTTGCTCAGCTATTAGCCCAGAATCACCATCCTTGAGAATTTCAGTACAAAATAAAAGTGAGGAGAAAAAACAGCCAATGATGAGGGAAGACTGTGGTTGTTCGGTATATGTAGTGAAATTTCAGTTTTTACAAATTAAACATAGGGAATTCATCATTTCCAACTATTTTCAAACTGTACATAAGGAGATTCCACAAATCGTTGCATAACAACTTATAGCCGGTCATACTGAAGTGATTATTAGGCATAAAATTTGAAATTCCTGATTCTTTTATCTCCAAAGAAGCTGAGATTTAGATCATTATTCACATCATCCTTCGTACAATTTTTGTGGAGAAGTCAATGAAGAACTAATGTCCTGACTGTATTTGTCATACTGTAGAGGGTTGGGCCAGCATTCAGTAGTGACTGCAGAGTGTAAAAGGCATACAAGTGCATGTATTTGCCTTTGCAAATGTTTGATGATAAATTGAGGTAGCATTAATTCCCAAATAATTAATTATGAATTGTTCATTCCTTCTCTTAATTCTCTTAATTAAAAAGTTCTTTGCAAGTTTTGTCTGCAGTTTGGTATCCTATGATTTACAACTGAAACATCTCCCTGTTAACAGAGAACTTGCTATTTCCAGAGAGACTCCTATAGAATGAGTAATGAAGTGCTTTTTATTAAATGACTGTGAAAATCAAAATCTCTACCAGTATTTCATGGAGGGTTTATCTTACAAGGAAGGAGATGCACAAGGGATTGAACCAGTGTGACAAGAAATCTTCAGCAGTAGCGATGATAATCTGCCTCTACAAAATGAGAAACATGCTGTTGTGATACATAATACTTGCTTTCAAATGCAACATTCACCCATTCAGTTTCTCAGGCTTGTATATACACAATCTTAACAGAAAAAACAGCTATAACTTCTGTTATTTCTTATTTTAGTTGCTGTATGTTTCAGTATGTTCCACCCAGAGACACTGGACAAGCTGCGATACACACTATAGAGACACAAACCAACTATGAATATGAATGTGACCCTGTTGTGGAAGAGGAGATATTTTTGTGAACTAATGCAACCTTATTTCTAGGTTTTATCCTTTTCCAGAATGGCTATGACCTCTTCTTGCTCTGAGCAACATGGAGGCCCATCTGTCCCCAGCTAAGATCATGATAGTTGCCACAGAATCTTTGCAGTACTGCACTAGGCTTCAGGTAAGGTAGTGCCTCTGCAGCTGCAGTTACTCTGAGTTTATGCCATTGACCTTAGTGGAAACACTCTCAGTGCTTCAGAATGTGTGTGGATGAGCCAGCACTGAGGATTAGTCAGGAGAAAGCAAGAGGAGTTGCTTGCTTGGACTTATTTAATTCTTGATGCATCAGTCTAGTCCCACTCTGGGGGTTGTTAACAGCATACAGCCTGCACTACATACTTTCATTAACTTTGTATCCAGGAGTTTCAGGGGTTGTGTAGCCCACGGGTATCTCTGATCAGTTTGTTGACTAGAAGAAAGTCTGCCATTTTGACACACTTTCACTCTGTTACAAAGGATGGTGCTGCTGCAGGGAAGATGGGGTGGTGAGGATCATACAACACTCACTATGCCAAGCAGTGGTAATGCTCTCCCTGGTCATCAATCCAGCCTGGACGTACTTTCAGAGCAAAAAGTGCTTTGACTATTGTTTCTAGAAAATAGTGCAACGTGAAAGTGGCCAAGGGAAAGCCATGTCTTCTTGTGAGACAGCACTTCTGCTGAAGCATCTTCTGTGCTCAGGATATGGAGGCCTCAAAGGTGAGTTTCAAAACAGAGACTTTTAGGGTGCTGCTGCAACCTCCCTGTAGGTGTGTTCTTCTTATAGTTTTATTGCAGTGTGCCTTTCTAGGTGAAAAAGTGTTGTACAGGTTATGTGAACATCTTATCAGAATTCCTTAAACTTTTCTAAGAAAAGTGCAGGTAAAACCAGAAAAACTGCATGCAAAGCTTTGTATCATGAGAGTCTAAGAGATTAATTTCTTCCCCTTTCACTCCTTTCCTCTCTTTTATCTCATTACTATTCTCATTGCTCTAGAATTTACAGAAATATGTAATTTGATATTTTTCATTTTAAAGTAGAGTGTGCTACCTTTTGTTGGCATCTAAATACTATTCAAAATTTGTTCTGTTACACTGTCTGGGCATTGCTCATAAGGCACTACATTTTTCAAACTCTCAAGACACATAGCCTTCAAATTTTTTAGTTTAGATGGATTTTGGCTCATTATATCTTCCTAGAATAGGTTTAACTGAGATCAAAATGTCTTCATTATCTTGTAATGATTATAGAAGTCTTTCCTTAGCACATTAATACAAGTTATAGTCTGACACATTTATAAGGATTATCAACTAATGAGATACAGTTTTCACATGTATACAACTGGGCCACATTCCATAAACTTTCATTAAACAAGAAAAATAGAAGAAGCACAAATCTAGCAGGGTTGTGCTGATGCATAACCATAAGTTTATCTCTTAATATTTTCTCCCTCTGCCACTTCAGGAATTTTGATGAAAGAGCTTGGAAAGTAACTATATAAAGTGTAATAAATTATAAAATATTTTAAAATCATGGAGAATACCACTTCTATTTTTTGAGTTAGATGAGAGTGGGCTGGTGAGGGGCTGTAGGTGGTGTGGTGTAGGTGGTGGTGGCAGGGGTGCACAGTTCTCTTGAGAGACGTTGGTGTAGCTGGTGGGGTACACCAGAAATGGAAGCAGGAAGGGATAAACCACATGGATACCTGGAAAAGGGATTTGTTGAGTCATCTGGTAGATGTAGATGGATCTGGCTAACAAGTGAGAAGATACTGATTCCTGAGTGAGGCAAAGTGCCAGGAACTCCTCCAGGAAGCTGCAATCTTGACAGGGGTGCAAAGAGTTGGAATGGACAGGGTTGGCATGACTTGGACTCTAAGGATTTGTTTGGGAAAACCCCCCAAGTAATAGATGCTACATTTGGAAGGGCTGGGAGTGAGCCTGCAGTTTGGAGTGGCAGAAGCACAGGCTGAATAAAAATAACTATATTTACAAAGGAGGTGGAGGCAGGAAGGAAGACAAACTAACACAAGAAAAGAGGAATGGGACCCTCATATAAATGTTACATAACCTTGGAAATACAATTGTCAACTTTTTAATGGCACTACTATAGTTGTAGAATTAATAGCATCCTAGTTTCATCAAATCTTTTTTTGATACACATTTTGACAACAACTGAAATTCAGTGGTTTAATTTCTTTAAACTGGCCATCTTGTTATTATCTTTTTCTACTTTTCAAGAACATCCAGTCCTTATGTAGGCTACTATAGGTCAAAGTCAAAGCATCTGTCAACTCACATTGGCAAGAGAAAATTTTCATCTCTGATGGTCATTCACACAAATCAATGTATGACCCTGCAACAAGAATAGTCATAAAATATTCCATCTGTTCACAACTGTTTCCTTGACCATGAACAACAGACCTTTCATGATCACGATCCAAAACATAACAAATAAGCTGCAGTGGAAACTACAAGAAATAATGACATCAGAGAAGTACAGCTATATAAAAATCTATCTTTTTTGAAGCCTTGTTAAATGTCACCTGTTATTCAAGTACTTGAAAACTGTGTGATATATAGCTAATGTTTAAATACTCTCAACATGAGCCTTTTCTGGGAAGTGCATCAGTGTCTGTTCCTATGTCAGAGTCAGGGACTCTCACAAATGTACAAATCCCCCAAGGTTATTATTTACCTAACTAGCTGGGGGAAAAGTTTCACAAAGTATCTGTGGCAACAGCTTCCATTCTGGTTAAAGGTGAAAAGACATTGATGTAATTATCGTTTGATTTTCTCCGTATTCTACTTTGTGGTTTCTGAAGAGTTTGTCTGCAACACAGATATTGCTAGGGCAGAATTGATTAAGTCTGACTGTTTCAAAGCAAACAAACACCGGGAATTTCTGTCACAGCTTTTTTCATGGTTTTGTTTGGGTTTTTGTTTGGTTTTGTTTGTTTGTTTGTTTGTTTTCCAGTAAAGGCATTCAGAATGAAATGGCAAGATTCCTTTTCATGGATTGAAAATACCCATAGAAGGTAGATTAAATTATTCTGGTTCCTGGCTAGAATATTCTGGGTATTTTTTTAATATTTCAATCAGGTATCACCAGGCATTGCAGTAAACACGTGCAAGATAATCTGCTGCAGAGCAGAAAGACAAAGCAGAAATCGTTCCCATTAGAATATTGTGCAACACAACCTGTTTTACTGGCATCACCTATAGCAGCGATTGCAGCTTATTTAGAAGTGCAAGTGGGAATCCGAGCTGCATTAAATATCAAGTGTTAGAATACCTGGGTTATTTCCAAATGTTACAGTGCAAAGTAATTGCTCTGACTATGCTGTGTCAAGGTCTGGTTTTTACTTTTGTTTATAATAGGTGATTATTAAAAAAAAAAATCTCTATTTGCTCCAGGTAAACACATCTTTGGTTCTGAAGAGCTCCAGTTTTCCACTCAAGCAGGTGATTTCCTTAATAAATATTTGATTTACTTTGGCAAACATCAACATTTAAATGGCAATCCCTCTACATCTATAAAAAGCACAGAAACTCAGGGCTTGTTTTTCTCCTATGTCCCCTCCTGGACCTATCCTACTTTTTTCTCTGTTCTTGCCTTGCTTCTCTTAGTAATAACTTCTATAACTTCTGTCTCATCAGAAAATCAGGCTTGTTCCACAGATGTTTCTTTCTACTCTTTAAAGAGGGAGCAGAGGCCATGGTCAGCACAATATACTGTCCTCCTGAGCAAGCTGGCCCCTGCAGCATGGAGACATTTGAGAACAGGGATGCTGATGAAAACAGCACAGCTGAGTGCTTCCTTGGAAGTGGAAACATTGAAAACAGTTTGGATCAGGGTCTGGGAGGAAATAAAATTAATGTCCCCAAATATGTAAGTCTCCACTCTTTTGTATCTTGTGTTGCCATTTTAGCTATGACAAAGGTGTAGAATACTGAGGAGCTGACTTTCTTCTTACTGAAACTGACTAGTATCAGAAAATCAGAACCAGACCTTTATTAGTTTATCACATTAGATAAATCATTTTGCTCTGGACCATTTTTTTGCTATGCTTTGTGGTGATAATTATAGTCAGAAGAAGGTGATGTGAAACTTTGCCTGCAGCATTTTTCTCCTTTTTTTTCTTCTTCTCTTTATTTATCACCTTTCTAGAAACACTTACATGGTGAATTTTAAACAGCCAAAGAAAGTCTTACTTAGCATGGGAAATGTCAATAGAACAGTATTTATATGGCAGCATAACACATATCTGTTCAATAAATACTCAAACAAGGGTCCCGTCTGTGTGTGGAAGAGCAGTAGGTGGAGACACCGAAAATTCGAAAATCAAAAAAGATCCTCTGAAGGTTGCGGAGCACAGTTTTTTTAACCCGAGGAGTTTTTTTCCCCAGCCCTGCACAACAACTTTAAGAGTAGTGTTAACCCTAATAAAATATTTCTAAAATGCAATTTGAGAGTGAATGTGAGGAGCTGTTTACTCACTATGCATTTTTTTAATAGCATTTCACTTCTCCCGTGAGTACTGAAGTAAGTAATGCTCTCTCTTTCTTGGTGTTGGATTTCATTTTGCCTACTCCCTAAAGAGGGAATTCAATTTTATCTTAATAAAATTTTGACTTGAGGACTTTATATGGAGTCCAAAGTACTTAGTGTTCTGAAGAGCTGATCTGAAGTCTAAGTAAACCAAGTGAAATAAAGATGACCATGCAAATAATCTTGTGACACAATAAGCTGACATTTTTTCTGGTTTTGATTTAATTTCTTGTAAAGGCTCTGACCATACCCCCAGAACTCAGCACTGCAATAAATGCCATGATCCTGCACTTTCAAGCAGTGGCTTGGGACAGAACTTCATCACCTCTTGGCGTCTTCAGGAGCAGAAATGAGGTCAGGTACAACTTCTATGACTGGAGTAATAGAGATGGACCTTCTAGCTGTATCTACGTTAATTAATGGAAACTGCCTGGGAGTCCTGCCGCTGTTGCTGCGTGACATCCTGCATCCACACTGATAAGCCATCCTCCTCTCTAATACAAGCTGCTGCATGTTGACTGATTGTCTGTGCCAATGTTTGAACCATAACTGGAAACTTTTGGGTAGTGTTGGTTGAAGTGCTTCTCAGCTATACCAGGGATCACTAACAATTTATTGGTGTAAAGAATGGAGCCAAACAGTGTTAAATCTGAAGTTTGATTTACAAGAAGTTTGTTTGCCTTTCTGATTTTCAGCTATCCATCATTAATTGCATCATCATTTATATGTTGGACTTATTTGGTCATGCTTTACTTCTAAACTCAGGAGCTTTTTGCCCTGTTTCTTTTCCCATATATGTGGCTCTTTCCCTTGTAAACCCTAACCCCAGTTCACCTGTTCTCTTTCTATTTGGACAATTTCTTTAGCAATTGTTGAAGTAAGAAAATAATCCTTTCCCCACATCCCTTAAGTATTACCATGACCCATAGATAGAGTTGAAGTCTGCTCTTCATTCACCAATGATTGCCTAGTTCTCAGTATGTGAGAATGCTGCAAAACTCATATTTTCTCTTTCTTATCTGGTCCTAGTAAAGGAAAGGCTGAAAAAGGCTAAGATTTTTTATTGCTTATCAGACTCATCCACAGTGCAAGACAAGCTCCGTTTTAGGACTTTAAATAAATAATGGCACTCAATGACCCAGCCCATCATTGTTAAACACTTTTCACAGAAGGTCGTGAACTCCATACTGGCCTCATTAAAACTGTGAAAATTCCATCAGTGCTTATGTTTCCGTGTAATGTTTTAATTGAATTTTCTTATTGTTGGAGCTTGTCTTATGCCAGTGATTTTCATGCTGAGTCCTTAAACTCACAGAATTTTTGCTTGAGTCTAAGTAGTCCAAAATTGGCCTCATCAGTGTATACACTGGTGCTAACATACAAGGACTGAATAAGCAAGCACTTATTTGGAGGGCTGGGGAATTTTCTTAGTTTTGTTGTTTTACTTAAGTACTTAGTTTTCCACTGTGCTTTTTTTACCCTTTCTTTTGAACAGAGTAGACAGTAGATTTTCCAACCTGTAACATTAGCCTTAAGAAACTCCCAACATGTAAACAGAAGAAGCTTAGACTCATTAGCATGTACTAGATAAAGCTGGACTTAATTTTGCAAAAAAAACCCCAAACCCTTGCAAGAACAAGCTGAATGATACTGAAGTGTTAAGCTCTAATCTAACATTGTTCTGGGAAGGCAGAATTCTATTCAAGAACTCAATAACTTCTGTATTAACATGGGATTGTGGCTGACAATTTAAATGCCACAAGGCCAGAGAAATTCCCACAACAATCAAATTTCAGACCTCTGTGGTATTGAAGATTATATTAGTCTGGGCAATGTTTTTGTATGATAAACCCATTAAAAGCTTTGATAAGGAAGCACAGCTGTGAGATGGAGGAATTGGGGGACTTGGTGATCATTTGGGAGCAAGAAGAGATCACAGACACAGAATAGTGGCAATGAGCAGTACATGTCTTGGCACAAAGCGTGTATCACTGAGGATGTGATTCCCAGCCACAGGGTGACTCATGCCTCAGCCGGACATGGCTGAAGAGGAAAATCAGTGAACCCACAGCCAGCATACAACTAATAATATTTTGTATCTTGAAATACGAACCACACATTTCAATTGACTCAGTAATGACTAGTTCTTCACCTTACCTTAGCTCAGCTATTGCATACTGTTTTGGACACTAGTGATGCCATATAAATGATGCAGAAATAAATAGCAAATGCCAATCATCTTATATTTGTGACTTAATGTTCAAAATTATTTTCTCTGTTTGCCACCTCTGTAATTTGAATGACATGATTTTGTAAGGTATAGCTTTCTCTCTGCAGTAGACTTGCCAGTTTCTGAGGGCAAAGCAACTTGTGCTGCTAAACAGATGTACAGCCAAATTTTGTAGCATTTTGATTTTTCTTCATGACCTCTGGTTATTGTGCTTGATACAGAGAATTTTATTTATGATGCCTAGAAAACATGGAGTCCACAAATGATTATGGCCAGATCTGTGGATGTCTGTACTTGACAACCAGATATTTATGACATCAGGGCATTTGGGGTTTTTTTGCTTGCTGATGAGTCTCAGGCCAAGCAAGTAGCATCCTGCGAGAGAACATAACCTGTAGCCAAACCCCATAAAATCCTACAAAACAACTTTGATACTGACACAGACGTTCTCATATTTTTGCTGAAAAAACCCAACTTCACAAGGCAATAAAATGCTGTTTCATGGGAATAGGAACATGAAGAAGCTAACTTCTAGAAAAGATGCAGTGGGTGAATATAAGAGAACTGACACAGGACAGAGAATATAATGTCACATTTTGCATACTTTACTCTTGAAGAAAAGGGCTGTAGGTCTCATAGTCTTCTCTTTCTATCATGCTTACAACTACCTGAAAAATGTGACTTCATCAAATGAGCAGAATACTGCTAAAGCTTACTTAATAGTGTTAGGTGTTAGTCCACATTCTGTGCTTGCTTTTGATGATGCAAGCTTTGAGTATCCACTGATTCCAGTTAAACTGTTCTATATTTGCCTGTACTAACAGAGTACAATTCGACTTGATATTTAGATGCTATTATTTGGCAGAGCAGCTTAGCTTTAGTGTGCCTTGCTGTAACTATGAATGGAATTTATTTGTACATTTTGCAATTTTTTAATATACAATGCCAGTATGTTGCACTGAATCAGAATAGCAATACTGGGAAAACCAAGTGTCATGTGAAAAAGGGGGGTGGTTGCCTGATCCTTTCATAGAGGAGATTTATTTGTCTGTCAGTGCCCCAGGGATGCCAAGACCCTTGTGTTTGACCAGTCTGTCAGTGTCTCATAAGAGAAGGGACACCAAGTCACAAAATTAAACAAATTCAATCGAAAACTAGAAAGACAAGTTTGCAGATGTTGCAAGAGTTGTGTTGTTCTACATTTATACTACATTTATTCATGCTTAAAAATGGAAAAAGAGCAAGTAGAAGTTCAATTTACTGATTGCTTTATATCATTCCAGTTCTTGATGAGATTTTTACTGCAACATTGTATTTTGTCAAACCCCATCATTAAATTTCTTGATCTCATTTTGGGGTACGGGATCAAGGTTTTCTTGCAGTGACAGATGCTCTAAAGAATGCAGCCCAGAAAGTCTGAAAGAAACTTTGAATTATAATTTTTCTGAATGAGTAATGTCTCAGTTTAAATATATTACTTATATAGAATATATAAATATTTATAATGAATGTAATTGTTTGTAACATGTATGACAATGTTTAATCTACATATTATAAATTATATATATAGCATCTGTATGTTCATAATTTATGACTATATATATATGTGTAGACACATACATGTTATAGGATGCATCAAAACTAAGTTTCACTGTGTTGCCAGCAGCGCTTCAGCTCCTAACTTGTGGCAGCTGGCTCTAATATAAGTCTACTTCACTTACATAAAGAATTGCTCAGGGATATATATCTACTGTGCTGCTGTGGTATGTGAGATTGTGTGAACCTGGGCTCTGCTAGACATCCTCTAAGAAGACAACAAATAGTACACCCCTGGGAAGAGGGCAATGGGCTCAGTTTCCCACTGAATCTGTGCTTGGGGCTGCAAGGCATCAGGTCTTGCTCATCCTGGGCTCAGCCAGGGCTCCACTCCCTGGGGCAGCACAAGAAGCAGACATGCTGGTGGTGTGGTGCCCACAGGAGAGGGCTTGTTGTTCTGAACATATGCAGACACAAACATTTAATGCAAAACTTTCAGAGAAGCACCTGCTGAGAATTCACCTTCTCCTCTCGTTCAGACAATTGTCTATTCAGCTGCACACTAGCACTCCCAAGGAAACTCTCAGGATTATTTCTTCATTGTTAAGGGCCTTCCAGGCTGCAAGGGGAATTTGGTGTCTTCTTTAGTGCTTTGAATCATTCTTCAGGAGCCTTCTTGCAGGCTCTTTCCATAGGCTAAGTAGCCCTAAGGTAGGTACTCTGAGTTATCTTATTAATGATGCCTGCTGTGGCCAGGCATCCAGTTTGAGATATTCAGCATTTGTGTTAGGCAGCTAAAGTAGGCAGTCTGAATAGATGCCATTGTGCCAGAGGACTGCAGGGAGAGCAAGTGCCAAGTTTAAGATTATATTCTACAAACAGGAAGCTTATTGCTGCTCTCTAACTCAGCAAGCCAATTGAAAGTCAATCCCTTGAGCCAAAAGTGAACCAGCTCTACTTATTTCTAATTTTGAGTCCAAGCACAGAAGGGAAATAATTTGTTTTGGACTTGGATTTGGAGATGGGAAAACTGACATGCTGCATCTGGATGTTTACCTTACATATTTGTCATTTTATTTGTGAAAAGTCATGGAATCTGAACAACCAGTTAGTGAATTGCTTGCAAAGCTTGCTTTAAATTTTGTAGGTATTTTATCTAAGTACTGAAGTATGGGTTTCAGCATGTTCCCTTTTCCATTTTCATTGCTTTGATTTATTCTGTAAAAGCTTCTCTTTCCCTGTGCAGTAAAACTGTACATTTGGAAATGGTTTATTTGGATGCTTTCAATATGAACCTTTTGCTTTCTGTTTTGCATGCTTATGACTGTCATTGCATATTGTGAAAATAAACTGCCTTCTTCAAATGGATCGGTCCTATTTCCATCCATGTGTGCTTGACACTTTTGGGAAGAGGACACGGACAAGAAAGGAAAGTAAACTGGAGCACACAATAATAAACCTGCTATAACTCCTTTTCGCTTTTCCAGTGGGCTGAATCGGTTTTAGTTAGACACTGGAGAATCCTTGAGAGGTTGCATGCTTTTGAATAAAACTGGTGTTAGCTGGTGTCATGGTTTATCCTCAGCCAGCAACCAAGCCCCATGCAGCAGCTCACTCATTGCCCCACCAGTGGGACTAGGGAGAGAATCAGAATGGTAAAAGCTGGAAAACTTGTGTGTTGAAATAAAGACAGTTTAATAGGGAAGGCAAAAGCCATTCATGCAAGCTAAGCAAAACAAGGAATTAACTCACTGCTTCCCATGGACAGCCAGGTGTTCAGCCACTCCAGGAGAGCAGGGACCATGTAACAGTGGCTTGGGAAGACAAACACCACCAGTCCAAATGTCTTTACCTTCCTCCTTCTTCCTCCCAGCTTTATATACTGAGCATGATGTCATATGATCTGGAATATCCCTTTGGTCAGTTTGGGTCACCAGTCCTGGCTGTGTCTCCTTCCAGCCTCCCATCCACCCCCAACTTCCTTGCCAGCATGGCAGCACAAAAAGCATGAAAGGCCTTGTCTCTGTGTAAGCCTTGCTCAGCCATAACAAAAGCATCTCTATGTTGTCACGCCTGGTTCAGCACAAATTCAAAACACAGCCCCATACCAGCCACCGTGAAGAAAACTACCTCAGTCAAAATGAGCACAGATGGCCTTCTCAGCAATCTTCCTCTCAGTGCTGTGAAACATCTACTATAAAATGTGGGGAGTGTTGTAGTCTGAGCTCGACATTGACTCCACTTCTGCACTGTAACATCCAGTACAGCTCCAGAGTGACAGCTACAAGATGACCTCTACGAGGTGACAGCTCCAGACTTTCTTAACCCTTTTCCCCCTGCCTTTCAGTAAGAGCACTGCAGTCCTTTCTCTTCTATTCAAAACTGTTTAAGCCTTTCAGGTCCCAAAAGCTTGTTTTTTCTTCCCATGTACAAAATCCTATCTTTATTAGTGTTCAAATGGTGTATCTGGGGTGGTCTGCCCTCTCTCTTCACAGCCACATGATTGCAAAGATGGGCTGGCAGGACAGATGTCCAAAAACACCACATGCCAGAAAGAGGAAGATGAGAATACATTCACGGTGTCTTCTAGACACCTAAGTTTTTATTTAAAAAATAAATTAAAATTTGAAAAAATAATGGTACTGGTGGAAGAAATTTTTTGCTGGTGCAGATAATTCTCCATTTACATGTTATCACTGGAATGGGCTATGAGAAGGCAAGTGTTATCCGGGAATAACTTTACCAACTTGAACTGAGGGTTTGGTGAATGGAACTCACAAGTGAATTTGGATGCTTGAATGGAGGGCTGGTTAACACAGAAAAACTTTACAGGGTGAATCAAGCCTCTGACATGATCAAGAAATTATTACGAAATGAGAAAAAAGTCTAATTTTTTAAAGTGTTCACTGTAAAATCAAACCTTAGCAACTTTCTTGCTTAACTTTCTAGACATTTGCAATTCTTTTAAAACCAATGTACACATGAACTGTTGCAAAAGATTTTGGGGTGAAATAAGTTCCACTGTGGAATCAATAGCTGGACATCATATTTCTTTTCATGCTTTCTATGCAATGATTAAAGAGTGAAAGAAGGATTGTCTTGTGGTTACTCTACTTTCTAATTTGTGGTTGCAGGAACACAAAATTGCTTGTCCATTGTGTCACTCAATGTATAGCAAGGATAGAAATGACTTCTATTGAAAAAGCAATTACCTCTCCAGCAGCAAAAAACCAAGAAAAAAGAAGGTGTGTAGAAGTCACGGCCTTTTTTCGAGAAAAGCTACTTAATGACACAGGACATGTACATAAAAAAGTAATAAGTCTTATTTTACAGCCTTGTTGTATATTTGACTTCTCCCATTTCTTGCTCCCGAGGAGCTTTTGAGCATGTGTGGGCGTATGTGTGTGGGTGTGTGTGAGAATCAAAGGAACACGGTGTCCTTTGCTTTAATAGTTTATTTTATGTTATTGCTTTGTGTTTTGCAGTCCCTCTAGCCAATCTGCATTTATGAACTGAAGAGAATAGGAGCCAGGGGCCTAATATTACAGTAAATTAGGCCCTGAATTTCTACTCGAGTGATTTAGTTTTGAGTTTAGCCTTTATTCTAACTAGTTAATGTACAGAGATATCATATTGGGAGTTAGAAGACTTGCCTCTTTCCTCAGCAACAAGGATGAGTGAAGAAGAATGCTTTCCTTTTAAAATCTGTTTGGTGCAGGCTTTTGGGATGTTTCTCAGACTTTTATATGGCCTGCTTTAGACTTTGAGGGGTCCAATTACTAGGGCTACTGGGATTTTTAATTCTGAGTAGAGCAGGAACAGAAGGATTTCTGTCTGTATGGAGATAAAAACAGTGGCTGCAGTTTTCAGTTTCATTTGGAACAAGAGACTGTTTATGTTACCAGTCTCAAAAAAAAAGGTAGTTTTTTCATAATTTTATTTTCTGCCATTGCTAAAAGCAAACTGGGTTAGCTGAGAGGAAATTTATAGGGTTTACCTTTTCCTGTTTCACAGTTTATGAAATACTTGCTCTGTGTTGGTAATATGATCACATTAGACTGCTTCTTCTGTTCCTTTTTTAGCAAATATAATAACATGTTCATGGGCCTGTATTTATCCACATTCCTGGGAATAAAGCCTTTTTTAAGGAAAGTTGTGCTCTGGTGTCACTGAAAGGGATTCGACTAATCTGAATAATTGTCTCCTCTTTTTATACTGTAAATATTGTAAAATTAACTGTCAAAAATTCACTTCTTTTTGATTTTTCAGTAGAATTATGCATTCAGATTCAAATTTTTGCAATAAATTGTCATGGATATCTCATATAAAAATTGTTACAGCTTTTTATCTTCTTATCCTGTCATTCTTACTGCTAGAGATTGTGTAAACTTGAGGCTTAATTGTATGAGATTTTCAGGAATTGTAGTAATGTTTTTCCTCTGGGATGATCAATGAGCTTGGTTAAAAAGATAGTATGGCCCCATGTAACTGACAGAAGCTTCCAGGTGTGCTCTCAGGAACACAGTCCTAAACTGAAAACCAACTGCTTAGGTGAGAGCAGTGCTCTTGCCTCAAGTGCAGATGTCCTGGCTAGCAAATCCCTAGGAGCCATCCCAGGAAATCACCCTGCAACTCTGGAGAATGGCTTGAGCATTTGTATGTTTGGACTTTTCATTCTTTCCAATTGACTTATCTTGGTGATGATCTGTTCCAGGGGCTGGGGCATCAGGGAACCGAAACAACCACACAGTTTTTTGCTGTGGAGGCTCCACGCACAGTGCTCAGGACACAGACATCTACTTTCACAATGCCTTTATAGCTTCCAAGGCTTGAATGCAGCCTAGATTAAACATACTTGGAGTCACAGTTGCCTATCCAATAAGTATCACTGATGTTTCATTTTCTAGTTATTTCAGCTGAGATGAGCCAACTTGTTCACTGATGTCAGTGGCCTGAGACAAACCCCACGTTTTGCAGACAGATTATCTGAGATGATGCTTGTATTACTGGTTTCAGAAACACTTCCCATTTTCTTCAGGCTCCAGGTGGATCCTCAGACCCTTCACATCCTATGTGCTGTGATGTCAAGCTTACATCAATCCCTCCTCACTGAAACCTTTTAATCCTTCTATGGAGGTATGGCAAACTCTGAAGGTTAAGCTATAACCCAAACAGCCAAAAGATGTGAATGCAAATGAATGAGAATGAGAATGAGGAAAAAGTCCAAACAAAAGTCTTTTTCCCACTATTCATAAAGACCGTCTCTGAGACAAGCTTCTGAAGACATGTACATACTTAACAGGGCATCCATGCTGCCTGTTACAGCTGATGGTTGGCAGTGGAGACTGATGGAGGGCAGACTTTTCTAGCAGGAGAATTGAGTCAAACTATCCAGACTGTGATAGATGTGAGGCTGGACCCTAAAGATAAGGGTCAGCCCTCAGTGGTGACCAGGACCTTGGAACACCCATCTTAACTGAATAGCTGAGAAAGAGTTGAGGCCCATGGCATGTGCCTCATCCATGGAGGCTAAACAGCAAGAGTGCTGTGAGGCAAATGAGGAATAGCTGTTGAATTCCTTCCAGACAAAAACAGAGAGACAGACACAAAATAGTTGCATCTTGAATCTCACACTGAGAGCTAGTCTATGCATGGCTGCCTTGCATGTTGTGGTTTTTTAATTTTTTATGTCACTTAAATGGTTGTGGCTTAGTTCATTACAATTCTTAAAACAAGATTCTTGAACAAAAAGTCAGGTTTTATCCAGTGACCTACAAAAAGTAGTTCCTTCTTTCCAGACATGCATTAAAAATTAATGATAAGAGTAGTATAGTAACAAAACCATTCTATTAAAAAGTAGATAATTTTTGAAAAGTGCACTCCACAGTTACTTACACGACTATAGCCACCACTAAGAAATGTAAATTTCAGTATACAGTGCAGCCCCTCGTGTAAGCTTGCTTCTGGTTTTTGCTGCAGTACACTGTAGGCCGACAGCTGGTCTGATTTGGCTCTATGGTTAAGATGGACCTGAAGCCTAGCTGCTCTCTGTCCTTAAAAGGTGCTAACACCAGCAGTACGACCTTAAATGAGTCAGTATTTCCTGCCTACAGTATATGTAGCACTTGCTCAAAGCTAATGGCAGGTTATTTTAGTTTCTTGTCCAATAGTTCACGTGTTTTCACCTATTCAGTACCAATGCTGAGGTGACACTTGTACACTCACCAATTATTAAGTATAAACATATTTTATGTACCAATAGAATTCTTAGGAGTCAGAATTATTTAAAGGGTTAATAAACGCCCTTCTGGTCAGTTCGCCATTAGAGTTGACCTGAAGCGCTTCTGTGATCTGTGTCGTTCTTCTTATCTTGCCGACCCCCCCTGTACAACCCCCCTGTACAAGTCAACAGTACACAAAGGTCCCAGCAGATCCCTCCCCACTCCTCTGCGAGTCTCTACCACCTGGAGAAGTGGTACCTGGATGTACAAAATCCCTTGGGTCCCAATGCCCGGGGAGGGTAGCTCTTTCCTGGTGGCTGCACACTGCTCCCTGGCAAGGGGCACATCTCCCAAGCCTGGGCTGAAATGCATTTCTCAGTAGTGAAGGACTTATGCCTTTTTATAAATCAAGAGCCAAACACTAAAGCTTTTGTTTATGCTGGAGTAAGCCCCAGCAGCACAGCAGGGCATGGGGATGCTCTGTCTCCATGCATGGAGAGCTTTGCCTCCAACCCCTGAGCACAGACATTGGCCACTGCATGTAAAGGACCACTGCCAACCCTGGTGCCTCCTCCTGTGTCCCAGCAGGATACTACAGTGTCTTCCAGCCCTCCATGAACTTGGGAAGAAGCAAAAGGTAGCTTGTTTTCCTGCACAGCCCCACAGGGGAGGGAGGCAGCAGTGCTGGAAAGCAGCAGCTTTGCTACCAGTGTGAGCCCTGGCTCACTCTGCATCGAGCGGGTTTCCTCTGGCCCCGGTGAAGCCCTGCATATGCTGTGGCACACTCCTGGTATCCCTGTGTGAAAAGGAGAGCAGTCCAAGGCCATCTGTTCTTTCTATGTGCTGTTGAGGGATCAGCAGCTGGCCGTGTCAGCTGTGTCTGCTCTAATAAATTAAGCAGTGCCAGGGCACATTACTGGACTCGATTATTTATATTGTTAAATTATTGAAATGCCCCTTGGCTTGCTTTTGGCCAAGTAGTGCTCTCCCAAATGGTTCTCAGACACAGTCCAGCTAGGCCAGGGACCACTCCCAAATGTGGTGTAGCTGCAGACACCTTATTTTATAGGGTAAGAGAGTTTGATAGTATAGATACAGGCTGTTCCATGCCACTTGTTCTCAGTGTCAGGGAGCAGCTTTAGGCAAGATTTTGGGTCCAATCATAGCTTTTGGGTCCAAATTTTCTTCTTGCCATTAGAGCAGCATGAGCTTAAAAATCCAGTCCTGAAAAAGAAATCCATTTCATATAAACAGCTCTGTGGTTTTTTTTTTCTCATTTCTGTTTGTTTCTGAAATATCTGGTCTATTTACTTTGTTTGAATAATTTTCTTTTTTCTCCAGCTGCACATATTGCTATGCTGCTTTTTAGAGTCACATGGAGGCATTAGCTTTTGTTCCTAATGTTTTAGGGGATCTCTTCTAGGATTTGCAAAAAGCATTTTCTTCCCTCTTAGTGAAAAATCCATAAATAGCCCTCTGAAAAGCCTGTTTAAAGCATATTGTGTATTCATACACCCATATTATAGATATATATATATACAGACACACATAGCATTTGATAACTTTCCCTTAAAGATGAAAAACATCCTATGGGCTCAATATTCCAATGAGCATCTTAATGTGCTTACAATAGTTACAGCTCTAAGTTTTTCTTGGATTTCATTTTGCTTTTTATTTTTCTGTTAATTTCTTTTTCCAAAGGATTAAATATTTCCCTGCATCACAGACATTTTTTAAAAACAATAAATTTAATTTATTCTCTGTTGAATCAACCCAAATGTTCAAGCTTTGCTTTCTTGGTTACTGTTTCAAGTCTAAATTTATCTGTGAAAACTGAAGACTTAACACCCGCTGTTTCTTGGATAAGCTTAATATCTTTCTGTATTCTGATCCAGAAACTACAAAGTAAGAGCAAACAGTTCTGCTTGTATCCTTACTCCCAGCTGGAGCCACAGAAGTGTGCATTTTGGGGCTGTGAAAATTTTGATAGGAATTTCATCATTTTAGGCATGCATTTAGAAAACTTTCAACAATGGGAAAGACAGCACCTTCTCAAGCCACAGCAGAGCATGCTCTTGATATTCCTGTCTAAGCCCTGTCTCCTGCCCTGACCCAGAGGAAAAGCTTCATATCAAAAAGCCAATGAACTCATTAAATGACAAGCATGAGCTCAGTTTCACTGTGCTACACTCCCACAGGAGGAACATGGGTCTGAGAAACAATGCTGGGATGAAAGAGACCACTTGCTTAATTTTCCTTGGGTTCATTTGAGAAGGCAAATGTTTTTAAACCTACACTCTTGCTCTTTGGGTTCACCAGCAGGTAACTGAAAGGGTTTTCAACAGCCTTATGATTTTACCTGGTAGAAATATAGCTTTCCAAGGATGGAACCAAACATCTAATTTAGCTTTAGATCTTTACTTATTTTTGTATGACATCATATATTTTACTTTTATTATGAGACTGATATTTGAAACCTTCAGAAACTACTCTCAGTGGACTTGGATCTCATCTTGTGGTGCTTCTGCTCTTGGCCATGGCAGTAGTGGAGTGCCACAAGAAGCAAAGACGAGGACTTGTGGCAGTAAAGGTGAGCTTGAGAATGAGGTTCCATACAGCTTGCAAGGGAAGAGCAAAGATGTAAATCTCCTTGATAGTGCACTGGAAAGTGAAAAATACATAACGAGATAAGGAAAAGTTTAGGATCTATGAATCTATGATGCTATGTATTTAAACAAAGAGCCAGTTGTAGGATGAAGTGCTTTGGGGGAGGGAAACAAAAAAAAACCAACCCAAATTTTGGTTTCAAATTTTGAGTCATGCTATGGAAAAAATGTTATGCCTCTGATGACGAAAGGGAAAGAGAGAGAAGGGAAAGAGACACAAAAGGCAGAGCAGAGGATGAGGAAGGAATCACGCTCAACAAAAAATGAAGTTAAATCACAGAGTAGATTCCAAATCATAGAATTGTGGAATTTGCTGAGTTGGAAGAGACCCATCAGGATTATCGAGTCCAACTCCTGGCCCTGTGCAGGACATCCCAAAAATCACATTTGATAGTGTCAAGGATTTAGCTGATTTAAAGTCCTTAGAAATCCATATAATATACTCACTTATTCTCACAAATGAAAACAGAGTAAATGGTTTTATAATTTAACAAAGCATCCATACCAAGTTCTCCAGACTCTTCCTAAGTTTCCTGCAACTAATTCAATGCATTTGGGCTCAGTGAAATCATTTACAAAAAAAAAAAAATCAACCATTAAACAATGAGAAAGGAAACCTTTTATATCATATCTAAAATGCCTGTTATTGCATGATTTTGTCTTCCCTAATAAATCAGAGCACAGCCCTGTTTGATAGCAGATATAAATCCACGACATCCATTTATCTTGTAAGAAAAACGTAATGAAGAGACTAAAGGAAAGTATCACTGAGGTTTATTAGAAGTGATTAAGGGACAAAGAAAGTTGGATTGATAGATTAAAAGCAGAAAAGCAGATAATAGATGTTGCTGTCACTGCATAGTGGGGCACTAGTCTGTTGCTCCTAGTCCAGTGCAATCCAATTCTATCCCATTAAAGTTAACCATCTCCAGTGAATATTTTGTGGCCATGGATAGGTAAGTGTTTGCCTGTGGTGGTGAAGTTCTAAAAATGTTTTTTCAAACACTGTTTTAATGATAAAGTCTTTGACCTCCCTCTGTGTATAAGGTCAGGACTGAGCTGACAGTGGCCATGTGACAATTGTTTCTGAGCTCCAAAGTGTAGGTACCTGGTCCAGGCATGTTCTGACTCCTATCTGGAGTGGCATGTGTGTAGCTCAGACACAGCCGGTGTGAGCATGGTTATTACAGGATTGACAAGGATTGAGTCTTGATCTAACAGTCTTGGGGCCACGGAAGGGTTTGTATGCAATGTATTAAATAGAATCAGTGGGACAATTGCCATTTCTCTCCTTCCTCTCCCCTAGGTTTCGTTAAAATGACTAGCCACAGGGTCAGGATAGAGTGAAGTGTGAACAGAGAGGTGCTTTGAAACCTCCTTCAGCAGAGGTGCTCTCCACACATGATGGGGAAATGGCAAAATGATTGTACAGCCCTCATCTGAGTTGTAGTTATAGCCAGAGTTGGCTAAAGACATTCGGCTCTGTATGGAAAGCTCAGTATCTGCAAAGAGTGCTCCTGGTGGTTGATGGGAAAGGAGGAATATGTCAGGTTTAGATAACTCTGAATACATGGTATGGAAGACTTAGGCTGGAGAGAGCAGTGGAGGTTTGGGGAGGCTTGGAGAAAGAATGGGAATTTGGAGAGCAGCAGTGGGGACAGATGTCTAAGGTTTCTTTCCTCCTCCTCCTCCTATTTCCCCTGGGGTATGGGGCTTCCATTTCCTCCTGAGACCTGTCAGGCAGCAGAGTATGTCCTCTGCCTTATGTGGTGACCTGCTGCCTCTCCAGCCCCTTGTCAGGCATCTCATACTGTTTACCTGACTGTGCATCTTTGTCTCTTGGAGTGGGAAAGGATGGGGCCAGTCAGAGATCCTGGAGGAGGAGCTAGGGAACCAGGGCATTCTGCTTCTCCTGCTACAGGGAAAAGCCACCTTCTCTAGCCCGTAACCCCTCTCAGAGGACCAGCTGGAGATGCCTTACCTTCAACAACTCATTCCTATGCCAGTGGCTGCCAATTTACCTTTGACTGGAGCTGAATGCACCAGGGCAAAGGGAATCGTCATCAGCTCTAGCAAGATCTGTCACCTTTTGAGGTGTGTGGCCTTTTTTTGTGTAGTTGATTTTATTGTTTCTTTTCCTATCAGCAAGAGTTTGACTGCAGTTTGATGCTCAGCTGTTGGGAAATGTATTTTGATCTTAGAATAATGTAAATAATTCCAAGATTCAGAGGAACACAGAATATGTGCAACAGAAAATTTTGTGATTTTGTGGATTGACAGAAATAACTTACTGTGGTGCTTTGGACACTTAAAGTCATCTTACTGTCCAAAGTAAAATCAAAGAGCATACTTGTATTATGAGAAAATAGGAAATTTATTGCTTTTCTCACTGTTTTACCCTTACTTTAAAATTTTACAGCTTCTCTCTTTTAGATTTGCAAAATAATAGAGCCAGTGACTTGGAGACAATGAGCTAACCCAGTGAGCCTTACATCAAGCAAATACAAGGCATCTGATGGTATTTCCACACCCTACAACATGGGTTTGGAAATCTTTGAATTTGATTTGACAGATGGCTTAGAAATAATACCATTCTTCTCTCTAAAAAAACTGCCCACCTTAATTGTGTTTTGATTCTTTTGAAATTCTTTGTTCAGCTTTGTTACTAACTGTAGATAATATGGCCATTTCCAGTTGCTTTTAACAGCTTTCATGACTCCAGCTTAAAAAAGCATCATGGTTTAGTCATTTGTCCTTAGTCTACTTTGATTTCTGTTATGACAAAGCACCTCCTGGTAGTCAGATATGTAATTAATGGTAATATGAGGCAGCTATTTCTCCTTTAATATTTCTAGACTTCTGCAGAAAGCATTGTCAGCCTTTTTATTTCTTTTTTTTTTCCTATTTGATTATACTTCTGTTCTTACAGAAATAACAATATTATTTTGCTCTTTAAAAAGATTGAAAACCTCTTTCATCTAAAATCCAAAATCTAGAGTGTTATTTGCACCAAAAATGAAGTAATGGACCAAGTAATGGTCACTGTACTTTATGCTTTAAAGACAGGCATAGTATAGTCCTTGTCCAAAAGACCTTATGACCCAAGTATAGAAGGAGAGGCACTAGGCAAAAAATTACCAAGGCAGCTTAAGGAATAGATAAAATACCATTGGTTGGTAAGTAGGGCTTGCACACCTATATACAAAAAAAAGAACCTTTGTTTTCTCAGAGATTTTGTGCTTAGAAAATCTTATGAAAAGGGTATGAAAAAATTCACAACTACAGTTCCAGAACAAGTATGTGTAGACAGAAGAGTATTCACAAACATTTGAAGTATCTCTATTTTTTATTATAATCCCTTCAAACTGGGAGACTGTATCACTAAGAGGATGGAATCCTGGCACACTCAGTTTTCATTTGTACTGCAACTTTTTGTTCATCCTGTATCCTTGATAAGATGTGCAAGCTCCCAGCTTTCTAATCAACTTTGGCAATGGGTAGTCAGGAGCTGAATCCTTAATTGAATTTGGCTTTTGATGGACTAGTGATTTCACAGTATCTTGTGGTAGACACAGTATACAGTGTAATTAAAGCCCCTTCTATTGTCTGACTAGAAGAAAGTTCATCAAAATTTTGACTTCCTTTGTTTCTCAGTACTCATAGTTCAACCTGTAAACCAGTGGGAAACATGATCTAACGAAACACTGAGGTAAAAAAAGACAGAGCCCGCACTCATGACTTTTGATCATTTGCATTGTTGCAGAGTGAACTACGTCTGAAAGTGTTTGTTACGTATTACAATGGTAATACAGGTTTGAATTAGAGAGATCTAGTCCTGTATTCAGAGAGACAAAAGGAGATTTCAGCTATTTTTCAGAGAAAAATGCCAGGCTACTTTCTGCTTGGTAGAATGCCAAAACCAACATTACATTCAGTCAGATCGGTTGATTGATGCTTCCGTGCTTTATGTGGTTTTGATATTGCTCCCTTAAGAATTATATCATCTGCCTTGTCTAGGCCACTTGGCTGGTGCTGTCTGTCTTAGGTATTTGCAGACCAAATGTATCTGGTGTGCTGGTGATGGGGCCTAGGTCCTTTTGGACTACACTGGAGAATAAATCCACTAGCAGCTGCAACACAGGAATGGCAAAAGGAAAGCTAAAAGCTAGCAAACATGACTTCTTTAGAGAAGTACTCAATAATAAAATAGTTTGGTGGCTTAGTCTAGAAATAAAGTTTGGAATAAACATAGAAAGATTTGCTATACTGTTTCTATTAACTAGAGGGAAAGAAATGATCATGTGTTTATTTGGGATTAGTGGCAAATTTAGAGCGATATCTTTAACTACCCTTGAAATGGTTTGGGCATGACTGAAAGAAACAGATATGATCCTAATATTTTTCAAGTATACATTTTTATTAGCATAGCTGTAATATTGACATCTCTCAAGACTAAAAATCCTCAATAAATTACCCAAGCCTATGAAACTGGCTTGCAGATAATGACATCTTAGCTGTACTTCTAGATATTTTTATCACCTGTAACTGTTCAGGAACACAGTCAATATTTTTTAGTTTCTCAATAAACAAAAGAGCTAGATTTTTTTCTCAATAAGAGCTGTATCCTGATGTAACAAGCTGGCTCTGGTGTCAGATATTGGAAGACTCACAATTGAATCTTGTAACTCCCTTGAATTGGAAGACTGACATCTTTCAGAAGAAGATGTGCTGATGAAAATACTGGGATGCAGGCAGATAAAATCATAGCATTTTCCCCAACACTGTTGTAGAATATCTTATCTACATAGGGAAGGTGACAGAGCATTTTCCAGCTGAGTGTTTCAAACAGGAAAGGGAAGACATCATTCTTCAGACAGTGATGGTGTCTGTTTCTCTTAACAAAGTCCCTCACAAATGTAGGCCTTACTCTGCCAGAGGCCCACAAGGTTACAATGAGAAGCAGACCAGTGCTTGGACAACCAGCCAACCTGAGGTTTTCTTGGTGGCATGCTGTCTGAGGTACCACTTAACATAGTGATTTATTAATGTTGCAGCACACACTGAAACAACACAAAGTAGACTATTTGATCTCAAAAGACAAGATTTGGTTAGCTGTCAGTATTCTCTTGGAAACAGAGATTCTAAAAGCCAAGTCAACCTGTTCATGAATTGGCAGAGACTAGTCTAATTATATTCTAGTTTCTGAGCTTGTCTTCTATGGTGACTTCATCTATTCTGTCTGCTTGATGGTGGCATAGAGCAGTTCTAGGTCTAGATAAAAAACAGCATATGATATGGCTTATTGGCCTGCCTTACAGTAAGAACATCACTTTTTAATGTGACTAGAAGCCACAGATACTGCAGTGACAATTTACTGAACTGGTGAATCTTCACAATTGTTTAATTTCCATCAAATAATGCTGAAAGCTTCTTGCTTTATTACTTCTCTACTGCATTTCTGTTTTGAACGTCCTTTCCCCTAGACTAATATGCATGAAGAGGACTTCACAGAATACGAAAATGGGGCGTCTATGATAGCCAATCCTGAAGTCAACAATTAAAAAGAAAATGAGGCTATCTCATATGAAGTGGACCCAGCTGACAAAACAGATTGAAGTCTAATTTTTTTTTAAATTATAGCAGGCAGCTGCAATGTTTTTGTTAAACACAACTTTTTGCAATGTGGTAGTTACAGAACTGTATGTATTCAGTGATTTCCAGAAAGAAGAGAAATTGAAAACTGGGCATTTTGCATGCTTTCAATTTCAACCTGAATGCTTCTCTTTTTCTGGTTATGACCAGAGACTATAAAGAAAATACCTCACTGATATTTTTGGGAAGTGTAAAAGAGAAACAAACATCTCCTCAGTGTCTTTGGTTTGCATGGTGCTTTTGAAGAGCAAACAGGGGAGTTCTTATGTCTGTATGTGTCAGGGACAGCCAGCTGCGAGTTACTTGACACCACAGATGTGAATACTCCATTGAAGGAGGCATCAGGAAAAAGAGGTTGTCACCAATAACTATTTGAATTTTTTTCAAATTTATTAAAATTTGAATCAGAAATTTATCATTTATGAATTAGGACTAAGAAGCACTACTCAGAGTGCTTAGGAAAATATGCTTACTCAGTACCTCACTGGGGAGCTTTTTTAATAAGTCAAGACCATGGAGAATTTCAGTTTGACTGAACTTCTGAAAACCTGTATCATTCTACATCAGAGCAAGTCAGTCCTTGAAGTGCTTTATTATAGAGAAAGGCTTGGGAAAATCTTTGAGAGCCAACATCCCAGTGATTTGGCTCCTTATTTAGGATGTGCCAGCTCCATCTAAATAAGGCTGAAGGCATGCTGATCTATGAGGTCCACATCAATCACTTAAGCTGTGTGTGACTGGCTGCTCTCAAGGCTGGTGTCTTTGAAAGGCTTTATTGGGAACTTACCATGGAAAAGTCCTTCTGAAGAAATCTCTGTACTGACCATATTCTGCACAAAAATGTAACTTTGCTTACCACTCCCCAAATTAGTCTAGTTTTTCCCAAATGGTTCCTTTCTTGTGGTAGAATCCTATCCACATGGGAAAAGGTATTCTTGAATGGGTATAGAGCAAGAAGTCTGCCCTACTGAACTGAACCAGATAAGATGCATGAAAGGACATGACACTCACATGTTCCCTGCATCCTTTAGTAGCTGGTGTCTGCAGCAGTGATTTATCTAGTAGTGAGTTAAAAAAAGAATGGAAGTGTATCTTTGCTCATTACTTTGAAGCAATTGGAACTAATTTTGCTAATAAATTAAATATGTTTAAGTGTTAGAAATATAGAAGAGAGGCAAGAATTGAGAATGACTAGTAATTGTGAAAGCTTGTGAAAAAGCATGAGGATTTTCCAAGTGGAAATTGATGTAAACATTGTAGTAGTTCAAGAAAACTATTCCAAGGGAAAATCTACAGCTTTAAGGCTACAGTCTCCTTTCTCTATCCAAAGTCTTCTATGGGACCTATATTTTTTACTTCTCATTGTGCTTTGTAGTGTAGGACTTAGTGTCCCTGTCCTTAGTTTCATCCTCACTGATGTCTATTCCTGTAGGATCTTTTAACTCAGAACATGCCTTTCTTTTTCCTCAGCAAGTCAGTCCAGGTCAATATGAGATGGTGTAATAGGCAACATCCCCTTATGCTTCCCTCTGAGAAATACCATATGTGAAGAAGTTTCCCCCTCTCTTCCTGCTTTTCCCCCCAACACTGATCCAGTTCACAAAGTGGTCCATGTCCACTTGGTCAGGCACAGCTCTGGGGCATGCTGCAGGGAGTGTAGTGCTTCATTACAATGGCATTTGGCCCAAAGGTCTGCAAAACTAAAGTAGGTCTCAGTTCCCTTAATCCCCTGTCTTGGGATATCTGGCCTCTCTTAGCAGCATTGTCTCTCCTCTCTTCTCTAATTCTTTTTGCCTGTTGATCAATGGTTATAATCTCAGTCAATGATTTCTCATCATTAAATGCTGAAGGACACAATGACTCTACCTTTTTCTTGTTACCTTTGCTTTGTACCATTTTGTTCTCTTCTATTCCTCTGCCACCTTAATTTTCTTTCTCTTCTCCTCCTGTGAGTTTCCTCTTTCCAAATGCTGCCTGACTTATCAGTACAGTGTCTGCAGCCAACAATACTATTTGGATATCCTTTGTTCTTTCAGACACCTCCGCTCTGATCTCCAGACTAGTGTCCTTGTTGTCTTCTTCCCTGTTGTGCTTGGCAGACTACAGCAAAAATCCAGCTGGGAGCCAGATTTAAGTTTAACACCACGCTTATTCATTATTCTTTCACTCTGGCTGTAACTCCAATATAGTACTTGCTATTGCCATTTTTTTGCAGCTAGTGTGAGCCTGAAAGATAGGAGTAGGATGTTTCCACACAATAATCCTGTTATCTAGTGAAGTTTTATATGCCCAGCATGTTTTTGTTGAACAGCGTTTCTCTCATATCTTTCCTGGCTGCTCAAGAATGTTTCAGATCTCCTCTATGCTTAATGTCTGCTGCGTGCTCACCCTGGGAATGGGGCTGCCAGAGGGCACAGCAGAAAGTGATGTCCAGGTGCCTTTTCTCAAACGGAATTAAATTATAATACAAAGGGTGTGTATGGAAATGGCATATAAATCACTCAGACCCTTATCAAAGCCTGCACCCCCATTGCAGCTGATCAGAGCATTTATAAAAGATAGGTCTAATGAAGCAAGCTCTTGATTAAACCTAATCACACCTCTGCTCCTTGGTAGATGTGATGTATAGGAATTCTGAAATTTCCCTAATTACATTTTGATTCAGATGTGTCTTGTTTCCCTCTGCACTTATCTTACTGCTACATGAGCTTCAAAGCCAGAAAACTCTGTCGTGGGTGGGATATAGCTAGTGAGGGCATTCTGAACCTCAGGAACAGGTAAAGGAACATATGTCCTCTCAAATACATAAATACACGTATGCATACGTATACATGTACAAGTATATATGCAAATGTCCATAAGTGTGTACATCAGTATGTATGATGAGACTGTAGGAAGTGAGTGAAGCACAGGAAAATAAATGCCAACATTAGTTTCAGGCAGGTGAAGTTGGAGGCAATCAGTGATTGATGCTAATTCTTCTGCTGATGTTTATGCAGTGTCTAGCTAATTGTGCTGACTGTTGCTTCCAGACATTCAGAAAAGAGGCCCACATTTTTTTTGCACAGAAATGACAAGCGAGAAAGAGGTCAGAAAAGTTCGTAAGGAGGTGTAACAGTCTTCAAATTACTTGTAGCTGTTGAAACACAGGTACTTAAGTAGAAGGTTAAGTGAAAAAACTTTTTGAGAGCTGTAATGTGTGCTTTGCTTTTTCATGGTCTGAAAGAGAAGCTTTCTGAAACTGAATTTTAGCATAGACGGTCATGGCATGGCCATGGTTGGTTGATTTGAAATGATGGCAATATAAAGAATAAATTCATATTGATACTGGAATTATTGTTAGCAACACTGACAGTAACAATAATAATAATAACAACATTATTATAGTGCTAAAACATGTGACAAGCACTTTGTGTGCATGTTACAGCATTTTATACAGGAATTGTTCTTGAAAAATGCAATGTAAGTATTTACAAAAAGTAACATGCTTTTTTAAACTAATGTGACCAAAAAGATGAATGGTCACTTGATACAGTAGGTAAAGGTAATGATTACTAACAGACCGTGCAGGACATTTTAGAGACCTGTTTGTAAAATGTTGACAACAGTAAGCAATGTCAATCCCCAATTCTATTTGTTTATTGTTACCTTATGTGGAATGAATGCTGTGTAACAGCAATGATAAAGCCCTCTTTAAAATGATCTGCCCTTAAAAATGTGGTTAAGAGATGCTGAGGAAGTAAAACCTCCCTTATAATGTTAAAAAGCTTGTTTTTGGTAAAAATACATATTTTGGAAGAAGATTCTGGTATTTCTATTTGCACTTTGACTGCTTTTTTGTGTACAATGATATAATCCAGCCACATATCTTCATTTTTTTTTAATTAACAAAAGCAGGACAGTGGCATTGTTCTGTCAATCCTCCTTGGCCTTTCACTAAAATTGATAGCAAATTAAAAAGGAGATTCCATGAGAATGTGCTCCTAATAAGAATGAGTCTTAGTTAAAACAACTACTGATAGTGATTTTTCACACCTTGCTAGAAACCTGTATGGTAGAGAGAAGATGGTTAATCTGACTGCATCTAAGTCAAGAAAGAAAATAGGTATTCCTAGACAGGTTCCTAGCAAGGTAAAGAAACAATCTCATGCTTTAGCAAAAGAATACCCATTTTCTTTCTTGACATAGATGCAGTCAGATTAACTATCTTTTCTTTATGCAGTAGCACTCTGTTAACTCTTACTTTAGTAAAAATGAATGTTATGTCAAGATAACAAGTACAGATTTTTTGAGAATGTGCTTTGCTCTTTCTTCAAATGTCTATATGCTTTAAAAAAGGTCTATGAGGAGCAGGATGATCTATTGTTCACATTATCATGTTTTCCATAATAATGAAAGAATATTCTTTAAAATAGAAAATGAAAGGCAATTACAATGTAAAGGATAACATATGATATACAATGTATTTTTAAAAATATAGCAATAAAAAATACAGACAATTTTATCATCTAAATATTGCTTATTATCATCTAAATGTTGCTTATTTCCCCCCCGTATATTGTATAAACCTAATTTATACTTAAACTGACATAATATGATGTTAGTTATGTGTGGTTTTGGCATACAGTAAGTATAAATGTCTTTCAGTAGGGTACCAAAATATACATTTCAAAACCCAAGTGTCCTTTAAACAGTAATATGTACAGTAAATGCAATATTTCATCTCTTCCTTCGATATTCATTTTCTGAAAGTCAGGAGTCCAGGGGATTTTTGTCTCTGGCAAGTAGAGCAGATGTTGTTTCACTCACACCTGGATATGTCAAGTTTAAAAAGCTGCTATTGGAAGGGTAAAACTTTTAAGATTTAAATTTGCATTAATACTAGGAATAGTAAAGAAGTATTACTTTGTCTATTTCTTTGGAGCACATGGAAAATCTCTAGAGATGACCGAGGTAAATTTCTGCAGGGAAAGCATCTTTTGTTACCTTTCCCCCCACTTCTTCCTTGAAATCCCTTTTTAATTTACCATTATAAAGCATAAAGGTTTTATTCCTTGTGGTAACAGACCAGCCTGCACTCGGTGTAGCCTCACTGGACTTGGAGAAGGGCCGTGAAATTTGTGGAGTTTTAGTAATTCATTTGTGTATTGGGTTTCTGTGGCCAGGTTTTTGTAGTGGGAGAGCTACAAGGGTGGCTTTTGTGAGAAGCTGCTGGAAGTTTCCTCCATATCCAAAGCTAATGCCAGATGGCTCCAGGTTGAATCCACCAATGGCCAAGGCTGAGCCAATCAGGAGTGATAGTAACACCTCTGTGATAACATTTCAGAAGAACAAAAAAAGTTGTCGAGCAGTTGAAAATTGCAGCCAGAGAAGAGCAGAGTGAGAACATGTGAACAACAATGCAGGTGCCAGAGTCAGTGCAGAGGAAGGGGCAGGAGGTGCTCCAGGCACTGGAGCTGAGGTTCCCCTGCAGCCCGTGGTGAAGACCATGGTGGAGCAGCTGTGCCTTTGCAGCCCATGGAGGGTCACAGGGGAGCAGAGATCCACCTGCAGCCCATGGAGGAGCCCACGCTGGAGCAGGTGGAGGCCAAAGGAGGCTGTGACTCCGTGAGAGGCCCATGTTGGAGCAGGGTCCTGGCAGGGACCTGCTGACCCTCAGGGGGAGGAGCCCACACTGGAGCAGGATTTCCTGGTAGGACTTGTGGCCTGTGGGAGATCCATGTTGGAGCAGCCTGTGCCTGAAGGAGTTCAGCCTGTGGAAAAGTGACCCATGTGGCAGCAGTTTGTGAAGACTCACAAACTGAACTCACATTGGAGAATTTTGTGGAGGACTGTCTCCTGTGGGAGGGACCCCACAGGAAGCAGGGGAAGGACTCTTCTCTCTGAACAGCAGCAGAAACAACTGGCTGTAACCCCCATTCCCATCTCCCTGCACCACTGGGGGAGAGGAGTAGAACCTTGAAGAAGAGGGGTGGGGGGAAGTGTCTTTAAGATTTATTTTACTTCTCAGTCTCCTGTTCTAATTCTGTTAGTAATAAATTTAATTAATATCCCCACTTGGACTCTGTTTTGCCTTTGACAGTAATCAGTGTGTGATCTCTCCCAGTCCTCATCTCAACCCATGAACCCTTTTTACATTTTCTCTCCTCTCTCTAGTTGCAGAGGGGAGAGAGTGGCTTTAGTTGGTACCTGACATCTAGCCAGACACACTACAATTTGCAACTAGCAGGCAAAACTGATGTTTTGATTTTACAAGGAAAAATGTTTTTCTTGCTGCATGCCGTAAATATACCACTGCTGGAACAGTGCAATCCTCTTAGGAACACAAAATGTTTGACTCAACTGCAAAAGTGTGATATTATTTCTTGAGATACAAGTAGGACTTGGGCCTCAATATCCCATTAAAGACTATAAAACCTGCAGCTTTAAGTGATTTCTCTGCATCTTAAACCACAACCTCCTGAGAGAAAGGTGGCTGCTTCTACAGATTTGGAAACAAGCCTACCTAATTTTTATAACATTTATATGTGTATAAATGTTTCTGTTTTAATATGCTGCCCCAGGCCCTGAGGTTCATGTTCTGCTTACAGGCTTATTTTTCTAATTGCTGAACAGCAGAAGCTTTCTGTGATTCTCTCAGAGAGGGTAAATGCTTTCAGAATAGGTTTTTGTAATGAGTAATGTTTTTAGTGCTGCACTTAAAACAGCAGTCACATTGATGATATAATTGCCTAACTCACATTGTTAATTGTTTTTTCTTTTTTGATAGTATAAATTTTCGTAAAATTTAAATAGCTACAGTGGAAAATCAGGAAAAACTCCCCAATCTACAAAATGCTTTCTCTGGACTACGTGAAAAGTTAAATTCTTGAGAGCCTTTAGAGTTGTTCACGATAGTGGCCTTTTTATGTAAAGATTCATACTAAGCATTCTGTGTTCATTTTGTAAATGTATTTTGTGTAGATATGGGTTAAAAACTAATTTTTGAACTATAAGTCTTGTCTTTTTGGAAGGAAAGAAAACACTCATCAACATTTAATTTGGCATGAGTTTTGGACTCTTTTGTAATAAGATAGCTGTACATTCCTGGTAAATGGAATGTACATCTAGAGACACATCTAGAATTAATAAACTTACAAAGAAGGGAAGGAACTCAGAGAAGGAGATTTCCCCATCTTTGAAGAAAAAAACCCCTGAAGATTCCTAGTAAATACATTTTCAGGGTAATTGCTTGCTTGAAAGTCTTTGCTTTGTATGCTGACAAAACCTTTATTGTCGGAATGAGTAGACATGATGCCTAAAATGAGAAAAAAACCGTTCCCAACAAGGATAAAATAAAAAGTTGGTCTTTAGCAGAAGCTTCCAGGTCCACAATGTACATCAATATGCATGCCACCATAGTACCAGTACCCCTTTTTCAATATTAATCAATTATATCTAATGGATACATCCAATCCCAAAATAGTTCATCCCTTGTCCTGCCACCCAGGTCTGCCCCTTGGAGCTTCTCCAGGGGTTTGGACCTTCTGTCTTGCTTTGTCTACCCCATATCTTGTTACTTAACTCCAGTTTCATGTCTCAAACAGGATGTCCTAGCTAGAATCTGTTTTTCCCAAAAGAATGTTAAACAATATATCACAGACTGTGAGAAGGAGGTTTTCTATCATCCTAAGTGTGAGAAACCATGCAGCTATGCTAAAATCCAGAAATATGAAGAATATAAGAAATCTTAAGGCATAAGATTATATAAGAGATATTTCTGAACACCTGGACTACTGCATCCAGCTCTGGAACCCTCAGCTCAGGAAATACATGAACCTGTGTGATGGCCCTGAAGATGGTCAGAGGGCTAAAGAATCTCCAGGGCACCTCTCCTTTGAAGATGGGCTGAGACAGTTGGGGCCACTTGTTCAGCCTGGAGAAGAGAAGGCTCCAGGGAGACCTTAGAGCACCTTCCAGTACCTAAAGGGACCTACAAAGGATCTGGAGAGGGACTTTTTATCAGAGTTTTTTACCAGGACATGTTGTGATGGGACATGGGGTAATGGCTTTAAACTGAAAGAGGATAGAGGTTTAGATTAGATGTTAGGAAGAAATTCATTACTGTGAAGATGGTGAGGCAGGTTGCCCAGAGAGGAGGTGGATGACACCATCATTTTAAGTGATATTGCTGTGCCAAAAGTGGCTAGAGGCTTGTGCGCTTTTGTAATTTTTATGAGGGTCAAATATACATATAATACTTTCAGGGATAAATGCTACTTGTGTGTGGGCAAAAATCTCTAGTCAGAAGTGTGTTTTGAGTTGCTCTTTGATGTAGAAAGTCATTTATGTCTTATGTCCACCTAAAACCAAAATAAAAGAAAGGTTCTGAATGGAAGCATAATTCCTAATTACACTTGTACTGGTGAATGTAAAGCTGTAAAAAGTGTATAAAATGTAAAAAAAAAAAAAAAATTTATTAGCCTTGAAAGTTTTTATGAACGTGAGGTCAGTGTGGCACATATAAGGAGATGGCGTGGATCATGAAGAATCAATGTTCATAAAAATGGAGTCTGTGTCTCACAAACTCAGAGTATTTTAATCTATGAAATTGAGCACGCACCCTACAGTATGGATTTGAATTTGTAAATGGTATTCCTCCAGTTTTGTAAATTTACCGGTATTAGGGATCATCTTTGCCTTGAATGGGTAAAACCAGAACTTTTAAATGTCTTTGGAAGATTTAATTTCCTGTAGCCATCTCCTTCCCTTTGACCTTTAATGTCATCAACACAATGCTTTTCATGACTTAATATGTGTCTGTGCCTCATTCACTGGTTTTTACAGAAAGACTTTCCTCTGTGACTTGGCCATGTTTGTAGTGGACACCACTGGCTGAAACTCTCTGTCTCCTGCCTACCCAGGATCTAGCTTTGATTTCTTGTGTTTCCCCCCAAAAATAATAGTCCAGGCAACTCCTTAGCCTGATGTAACATTTTCTTCATAGTACTCTGAAAGTCTCAAGTGGCAGGACAAAAAATACCTCACTGGCTGTCAGGGAAACCCACGTTTCCATCTTTCTGAGGAGTAGTAATCTCAGAAATGCTTTTTCCCCTTTTTATCTCATTGTCAATAGGTAACAGCTATGATTAGCTTGGATCAGCACCCACCACCAGTGTGCTAATGCCCTGTGGAGCCATGCACCCCTCTTCTGGGAGTCACCCTGTTTCTGTAGACTGCTCCAGTCAGACAGATTTACTAGGTTTTAAAAACTGTATGCTGGACATCATTCTGATGACTTGAACCTCAACAGAAAATGCCTGTCCAGGGGCAGATTGCAGGTCCCATTATTTGCTGATTAATTAATTTTCTTTAATTAAATTGAATTCATTGCAATAGGAACAGCAGCTAAGCTTCACAAGGGCTGGAGTGATATTGACCCTTTGCTTTAGCACAGGACAGAGTCCTGTGAATGTGTCCTGTGAAAATGAAAGGGTACTGCATACAAGACAAGCAGTTTCCAAAGAAGTTTCTGGAAATTCCTAGGAGCAGAATATGGAAAGATGTTGAAGCAAAATAGGAATGTGACATTTTAAATTCCTTGCATTAGTAAGGCAGTGTTTTCCCACCTCTGTAAAACAGCCTGTACTTCCTTGCTCACCCCTCTCTGCCTGATTGTAATGGTGTGAGCCTGGCTAAATGCCAAGGACTCACACACACAGCCACACTCTCCCACTCCCCTCCCTGCCAACAGACAGAGGAGAGGAAAGACTGAAAGGTTTCACAAGTTTGTGATAAGGACCGTAAAAAAACCCTCCTCATTAGTTATTTCACAGGCAAAACAGGCTCCAACTTAAAATACTAAGGATTTATTACTACTTTCAAAATCAGAGCTTAAAAGTGAGAAGCACGATAGATCTTACAGCCACCTTTTCTCCCCCACCCCTCCCTGTTCCAGGGATCTCTCTTCTTCCCCCAGCGGCCTGGGGAAAACAGGAGTGGGGGGGTTAAAGTCAGTTGTTGTTCCTGCCGCTGTTCAGGGAGGGAGGGTCCTACCCCTGCTNACTTTTTTTTTTCTCCTTCTTAAATATGTTATCACAGAGGCCTTTCCATAACTCCTCATTGGCCTGGCCTTGGCCAGCAGCGGGTCCAGCCTGGAGCTGACTGACATTGGCTCTGCTGGAAATGGAGAAACTTTCAGCAGCTTCTCAAAGAAGCCTCCCCATAGGCCCCCCCGCTAACAAGAAAAAAACCTGGCCACTAAAAACCTGGCCACTAATCCAGCCACTGGCCAAAGTAGATGCTCTCTCCAACATGCTTCCATATTACTGGGAACTGGCTATTTTCCCTTGGGCTCCTTATTCCAACAGTCATCCAGGATGAGCTAAAACAGTGATTCGAGCCACCTGCCTCCTTTCCCCTGGTGTCACAACTTTCAGTGCCCATCTTGCTCCTTATCCTTTTCTCACTTCCTCAGTCCCTGTCCCTCCAACTACAAAGTGCTCAGGAAGCTTCCTCAGTTCCTTACACGTGAACTCAAATACATTGTTCCTGGTGTTCCTGGAACAAAGGAGGGATCACATTTGTGTTCAACTTAACCTCTCTTCTGCAAGGAGTTTCCCAGGGGATAGGGCTTTTCCCATATGACTGGTTTCCTAAGTCTCTCTCCTGTGTAGGTTCTCTGTTTCCAACAAAACAGTCCCTATCAGAAAGGCTCTCCTTCTAAGGTGTTCATCATCTCAGTGTGGGGTCTGTGATTTAGCAAGGATGGGTTTTCAATGGCTTTTCATCCCTCATGGTCCATCAATTGGTGTTTCTCCTTCATGGACACTTGTTTGTATTTCACACAGATCTGTGACCTCTCCAGCTGCCGGGCCAGGGAGCCTGTCATGTTCCTTTATGGCTGAGACAGTTCTTATGTTAAGCTTTTCTTCCATTTCAAATATTTATACAGCGTGTCTCAGGTGAATTTGTTCATGCTGTCTCATACAGCAACTCCACCTCCTCTACGAAGACTGTTTATGCAAAGTTCCTCCTTGGGAAATATCGCGATGCTGAGAAAATTCTGAGCTCTCTCTGCAGGTTTTACTTCAGTTATAACACAGATTTGATCCCTCTCCTGTGCAATGGCTGTTATGATCAGGAATGCCTTTGCTGAACTGTTTTATCTGATTCCTCCTTGGAGAGCATCTTTGCTGCTCCTCAGAGCTGTATTCACTCTGACAGTCTCACCAATACCATACCCTGGGGAATTTTAATATTCTAGTGTCTTGGTAGTCTGTGTATATGTGTTTTAATTCCATGAAAATTTCCTCTTGTAGTTCCTTGTCCTTCTTGCTCAGTGTGCACACAGCGAAGAACCCAGATTTCCATCAAGCACCAGACAAAGGAACTGCAAAAACATATGTGTTCTGAAAATCTTCCTCCAGACCCTGCCCACCCACTCATCCAAATCCACCCCATTAGGCTCCATTGATGCAAGAAATACTCCAGAAAAATCAGCAAAGCAGTCTCCAAATGAGATAAGAAGAAACAGGATGTACTTCCACTTGCCAGATGATGTCTCAGGGAGAAAAAATGGTAATGTTAAGCTAAAAAGTATTTATAATCATTAAAAAAACAGTAGGAGTCTTAAGAAATTTGACTGGCTTTTTGCTGAAAGAGGAGAAAGCAGCCATAAATGATCCAGAAGTCCTTCCTTACCTCATCAGAGTATCACTTTCATGGTCCGAAAATTCTGTAGTCAGACTCTGGAAATCTAATCTTTCCACTCAATTGTCACAACTAATTTATTCCCATAGTTTCACTTTTAATCCAGCGTCTCAGCAGCTGAACAATGCAACTTGAGCCTAGTTTTCACTGAGTGGCTCTTGAGAGGGTGAAGGCTTGTTTTGGTAATTTGATGAGAATTGCTGGCGTGGAGGCAGAGCTGATGTGGGACAAATTCCTTTGGGTTTCCAGAAGGAGAAAAGAAGGTCTGGAAACAGACACAGGGCTGTGGCCATTACCGGCAGTTATCCTGTAGTGCTGTTTATGCAGCCTGATTAGCTGTAAAATTTTGGGCAGTGACTTTTCAAGACTATTAACCTTTGATATCTAAAATGTAAACTTGAGCCTTTGATGATCAGTGGAGGAAACAGGCAAAATTGGATCAGATTAAAAGTGTGCACTGCAAAATGTCTAAGGCCTGTTGTATGAATACCACTTGCTGCAATTTTCACCCGGAGAGAGTCCACCTTTGGTAGAGAGTAAAAAGCTCACTCTGACTGTGAAATAGGCTATGTATCTTTGTATTTGTAAACATGGCAGAGAATGAATATTCTGTTCTCTGGACTTTTGGTATTGCTGTTGTGCATGTTTGGTCATCTGACCAACTTTGAGAGACCACTCAAGCATTTAAAAGAACAGTTTATGGAAAATGAGATGCTCTGATGAAGAATACCCTCAGGACAGAGAGATGACATAAACTGAAAAAGCAGCCCAGCACAGTCTCACCAAGTTGTGCCAACCTCATTTAACCCCAGAGGGTTGTTAAACTTGGGATTGGGAGGGCTATGGCTCGGGGTTGTTAACCAAATCTAATGCAAGATGAAGTGGGGTGTCAAAACCGGGAATGCAGTACACAGTAAAAAGATTCTGTTAGAGAGACAGAGACAGATCCACTTCAGCCCTGATTTCACTGGTTTATCAAATGAAAACATTGGGGTGAAATTTTTCTTAGTTTCTCAACCCTACACTCTCTGCCGTTGTTCATCCCGCCTTTGCTTCCCTGTCGTCTTTCACTGGTTCCTTTCCTTGATACAGAAAGTTCCTCAAGGGGATGAACAGATGGAACTCATCTCAGCTTTTCTGGTCTCTTCAGTCCTTCCATGTTTTACAAACAGTTGTTCAATGAGGTTTCTTGAGTAACATGGAATCTGACATAGACCACCCATCAAAGCCAGGTTTCTGTGTAAGTTCAGGCAGACCCCTGCCTACATAACCCTGCTCCTACCCAAATCCTGCAATAGGTCGGGTATTTCCCTGTGAGCTGCATGTTCCCTGGCACAGATAGTCTATGTAGAGTTACCACAGGATCCTGTTTGTGTATGTCTCACCTCTCTGTAGCCCCTGCTGCTGGACACAGGCCTAGGCAGTTACAGGAATAATTTCTAAGGCACCTTCATTTGAGGTTGTCTCAGTGCAGATATCTTTGTAACAGCTGCCAAAATTCGGCAGACAAAGAGAAAACAAAACAGACTGCCTTAAATGTAATGGGAGACAAACCTACAGGGTGATTTTTCATTTAATCTTTGTTCTGTCTTTTGTATTGCCCTCACTGAACCTGATGGAAAATGCAGACGTTCTGCACAATTTGAAACCAGGCCACTGTATTTTAGTCTATAGACACACAGGCTGGAATATATGCCTTTGCATTCTGAATAAATCTAAAACATTTTGCACTCAATGAAAGTGTTCTACTTGACTTTTTTATTTTTATTTTTTTTGAAAATCAGTTTGCAAAAGATGGAGCTACATATAAAAACCATGATGAAGTTAGAACTGTGATATTGAAATATAAACACTTTTCCCAGAAAGGTGTTCTTTGTTTTGAAAAAATATTTAGTGTTTTAGTGGTATTTAATAAGCCCAAGTGAAGTTCTTTCCATGAAGTGAAACTTCATGAAGCTCAGGTGAAGCTCCTTTCATTTTTGGAGACTTAGTCTGTGAGATATCAGCTTTGGGCAAATTTCTTCTCATATTCTCGTGGATTTTCTTGCCACTTTCTCTATACCTCCTCTTTTAACAATTTTTGTAGTCTTCCTGGCTTTCATAGCCTTCAATGTAAAAGAATTGAATTTGATTTCATCTCAGTAAAAAAATTTTCTGGTATCCCTCAAGATAGCCTCAAAATCCTATTTTGTGAAACACATACTTGTTAATTCTGTACTTTCGTTACTGTTCCCTTCCTGCAGATCTTTAGCCCTTTCTGTTCTGTTTCTTTAAATTCCTTCTGACTTCCTCAATTGCATTGGTTCCCTCTTTACATTATTGTCCTTTTTCCTTTCCTTCCTTGCATCGTTTCACAGCTCTTTCCTACTCTTAACTCAGGAACTCACTACCTCTTACTTCATCCATGGCATGAAATGTAAAGAGAATGGATTAGCTCAGTTGGTTGAAGTTTGATTCCTCTTAATTGCAGAGGGAAAAACAGTATTTGTTTTGTTTGAAGAGGTATTGCCAGGTTAAAAACTGTCCCTGGACAACTGAAGGGGAATTAAGGTGGCAATAGCCTTCTGTGTCAGTGCTCATTATCTAATCTCTGTCTGTGGTTGAAGGCAAAAAGTGAGCAATTCTCCTAATCCTGAAGAAATATCTAAAATAGATGATGAAGACTCCTGAGTTTAACTAGTGTTAATATCTTGAGTTATGTGAGATCATGTCACCTTGACTGTCTTAATTGTCATTTAGAGAGGCTGTTTTAAATAGTAACTTCATCAGAATTTCAGCAGATACAAATTCCTTCTTACTTGTTACCCTGTAGCTCAGTGTTTGAATTTATGTCAGGCTAGACAAGCAGTTTCATTCTGCCTAAGGTAAATCTTTGTGTGCAGCTCTGGTGCGTGTTAGTGCAGAGCTGTAATGCCATCCTGAAGATGTTGATGCTTTTCCTCCCTGCACATAGAGTTCATGTCCTTCACTCTCCACCTGAACTTTGTCCAGACCAAATCATGGTTCTGTCTGCTTTGAATTCGCCACCAGAGGTTCCTACAAAAACAATATTTTGAGGCAAAGTTCACTCAAAATGTAGCACTCAGAAATTTCTATGGAAATTGTTAAACACACTATGGGGCTCTTACCTGCAGGACACAGCCCAAGTGCCCATGTTATCATGGAGCCTTTTGGACAAGTACTTCTCATGCATAGTGCTGCTTGCTGAAAAGGGTATCAGGGTCAGCAGAGGAAAGGAAGCAGCTGAACAGAATTCTTCTTGAGTGGAGTATGAAGAAGCCCCACTGATTTTATATGTTTTAAACAGGGTTTAGCTGAATACTGCTGGCACAAATGCTATTCCTCAGGGTGGCTGAGTACAACCAAGCTGAACTCTTAATTCATTAGCTGAAGGGATAATAGGCAATAAACTGGCACTGACGGCAGGGAAAAGAAAAAACAGATGAACATAGATTATACTTTTGCCCTGAAATTTGAAGCTGGGCACTTTGCACTCACCTTTTCTATTACTTGGAGTTCCCTATAATCAATGTGCTTTCAAAAAAATCAGTTTATTTTTGCTAGGCATGAAGAGCATCTACAGGGAGCTACTAAAGTAGCACCCGTGTTCCTGGCAAAGTCTGAAGCCAGCAAGAAATGTATTTTTCAGCTCAGCCACCGACTTGTTGAGTGAGCATGGGGAAATGGAGCTGAAGAGAGATTAAGTAGGGATAAAATAAATTTGTAAAGCACTTGAGAGCTGTCTAAATGCTAATAGCAGGTTGCTGCATGACCTGTGGCTTAGACGGCTGTCTCTTGCTTTCAGCTTGTCACCACCCTGTGAGGGCATCTTGCCTCTCTTCAGGGACCAACTGAATAGCCTCTTGCCTTCAGATGCTTTTTTCTGTCTTGAGTGTTGAGACTGGAAAAATAGAAAACTTCTTTTTGGACAAAAATGCCTTTTGGACAGCAGAGCTCATCTCTTGCCAACAGCTCGTGATGCCCATTACCTCACTGGCCCAGTATGGTGATCCTCTTCTCTAGAGGACTGGGGGAAACTGTTACAGCCTGAAGAAACCAGCCCGAGGAAACCAGCTGACCAAAAAAAATCTGACCAGAGGAAACAGGCTTCTTGGACTCTGCAAGTGTTGCTCCTTGCTCTGTGAACAGCTGTAATCATCTCTGTTTTCTAGAAGGGCTACTGTAGTTTAGAGGAGTGAGATTGGGAAGTCACATTTCAGTGTGGACCCAGACATGGACTGACAAATGCTGAGATCTCTTTTACTTTACTCTGTCCTTGTGTCTCTCTTGAGTGTGACCTTGTCCATCCTGGATGAAGTAGTCATCCCCTTGGCTCTCTAGAGCTACCAGGATGAACCAAAGACACTTGTGCTCGTTTCTCTCTTAAACACTCATGGAAAACTCATAGCAAGCCTCAGAGTTGACATTTACACTGCGAACACAGGAGGCCTATCCTCCTTTTTTCAGGCAGGAATTTGGAAGAATTTGTATATTTGTCCAGACTGGCATATATCTGGTAATCTCCACACACATCTTTAACACACAAGTTGGATGGTTGTGTTTCATAAGGACAGCAAAGCTAAAACTTGTGGTAAACATCAGACAGCCTCTGGGTGGAATGAGTGAGCTGTTGGAGCTTAAATCCCCACATCCTGAAAGCACAGGTTCAGTGTGCATGCACACACCATCTATAGTGTTGAATAGACACATCCCCCAAAGCTTTTGATCTGTTTCATATCAAAAAATATGCAAAGAGCATGTTTGTGACTTCCTAGCAAATATTTGCAGCATCTAGCTGTGAAGGGATAGAGGCAGGACAGATTGTAGGTGGGGACAGCACACTGTGCTAGATAAGCTCTCAGAGCTGAAGAGGCTTTCTGGGGCATAAGCCCTTCCTGAAGTTTGCAGTAGAAGAAGGGTTTGCAATAGAGGCAACTGCTCTAGATACTCGCTGAACAAACACTGCTCAGTTACTTAGATGTTTACCAATTAGATTATTGGTAATAATAATAATAATAGTAATAATATTAGTAATAATATAATCTAATTACACAGAAACTGTGTGAGATCTCTATGTGTGTGTGTGTGGTGGGTGCCTGTCTTAAGAAGTTGTAAGCAGAGCACAGCTGGAGATGTTAGTCTGAGCTACTGTTCTCAAGGTATTCCTCTCAGTTAAGGGTGCATTGAAGCACATGATGAAATGTTACTTGAATCCAGGGATTCAGAATATTGGGAAAGGGAAGGTTGCCTTTGCTTTTGTGAGAATGAAATTCCTATATTGCATAGAAGGACTGAGGACAGATGTTTATAATTTCAAATACCTTCACACTCATGAATTAAGCACACTTATTTCTAGAAAATACTGGAAGGCATTTAACATTGAGAAGAATAGTGTTGATTATCCAGAACACAGGGACTGTTGTAGTAGGATGCAGATTCCAGCACAAATATTGTGCATACTTGTCTAAAACCAATATTTAGTTAAAGGAGTGTGAAAATAACTAATTAGATGTGTGGCTATGCATTTTAGCTCATGCTCATCAAATGTGTAAAGAGGACTGATGTTACTTAAGCATCTAAATTCCTCTGAGTTTTCTTTTCCTTTTTAAAAGCCTTTATATGTATTTCTTCTTGTGCTTTTGGTATCAGCTGTTTACCAGCTCTAGGTAAAAACTCTTTAAAAATTATCTGTTTATAAAATAACATATTGATATTTCTGTATTCTTATCAGGAGGAAAAGGGTACTGTGTATTTGCTCTACTTTTTCAACAGAATCATAAATCAGCAGCTGTTATTAAAGCTGAATAAATACATTGACAGTGCCTCAGTGTTTCAGTTTGAAATTATCTGTTTACAAAATAACATATTGATATTTCTGTATTCTTATCAGGAGGAAAAGGGTACTGTGTATTTGCTCTACTTTTTCAACAGAATCATAAATCAGCAGCTGTTATTAAAGCTGAATAAATACATTGACAGTGCCTCAGTGTTTCAGTTTGAAATCAGATTTTAAAGTATTCGGCTGTTTGTTTTATTGTTGAGAGCTCAGTTGGATAGAAATCCTTATGAAAATTTTTATATAGAGAATTCTATGTAAATTAAAAGACTCAATTTCACTCAGTGACAGAATCCTCTAATGCCTCTAACTGTACAGAGACAGTCAGCAAATACGTTGTCTATCATCTCATGGAAACTGAGCATGTACTTAATTTTCATTCTTAATTACTGTTGGTAAGTTAGGCAGGATATATGTGAGGAGAGACAGAATTCATTTACGTTAATTTTATCATCAGCTTTTTGTTCTCTACTTATGTTATTTAGAGATATCCTATCACACTGTGCACCTTGTTCCATGAAGAAGAGGTAAGGAAGGAATTCGTAAAGTATCATTCTCTTTAGACAGATCTTTATTTTCAGAGCTGCCACCAGTACCTGATTTTCCTG
>WEIV01014943.1:40302-52778 GCA_013390005.1 Calyptomena viridis | reverse complement strand
GACTCAAGTCTGGTTTCATTTTCCAGGGATCCCTCTTGCTTTGGAGGAGAAAAGGCAGGTTGTGTTTTGAGCTTTGCAGACTGCAAACTCAGGGTGGTCCCTCCCTTTGCCCCACAACACATTTGGATGTGTTCAGTGGTTTGTGGCACCCGTGTCTGGGGTTTGAGCTTGCTCAGAAGCCTGGGGCATAAGGAAACAGGCAGACATCCCTCACCCCATTTCCAGTCAGGGAAGTGTGAAGGGTTGAACTTTGGCTTATTCTCCTTGATATCAGCATATTATATCTGATTTTGTCCAGAGATGACCTAAGTGCATAGGCACAAATTGGAAAGTCAGTTTGGGACTCCTCATCTGCCTCTTCAGAGATCAGCATCCCTCTTGCCTCAATACTTTTTTCTTCCTGACTTTTGCATTAGTGTCTGTGCAGCTGCCTACTGGCAGGGGCTGAATGAGCAAATATGTGTTCCCTTTTCATTTCTCCTTCTGAGAAATTGTATTCAGATCAAATGAGTAACCTTCCAGTCCTAGCTGAGAGGAAAAAAATGAAATATTCCTTGAATCCCTTTGCCCCTTCCTCTTTGCTCAGAGGTCTGGTATTTTTTCAGACTGCAGCAAGCCTTTGGGAAGGCTCCAGATCTCAATGTTTACAAAAGACCAAAACAGCAATCTGAGAAATGTTGCACCAGGACTGGGGTTGCTGCTTCTTAGCCATTCCTGGTCAAGTCAAGGGTGCCGGCTCCTGCCCTTTCCCCTTTTGCAGTCCTGATGTGTCAGACCTGGCTGAAACAAGAACTGCCAGACCATTGTCCTGGATGATGAGTTTCTGTCCAAGCAAAATATCTGAAAAAGATACAGCCCTTGAGGAAGTGGTTTGCTTTATTAAATTCTCTGAGAAAGCATGCATTGGGTTTCAGCTGCAGTGAAAAGCTCCTAGCAAGACTCCTCAACTCATGCACTTTTAAGCATATGGCTCCACATAGGCTTCTGGAAATCAAGCACCAGGTATGTCACTGACTTTGTCATCCATGCCATTGTGCCATCTGTGTTTTGCTCACAGATGACGATGTGGATCTTCCAGTGGATCCCCAGATAACAGTAAAAGACCTTGTGTTTCCAAGTTGCTAGCAGTCACAACTCTCAGCACTGACATTTTGATTCTCATGTATTTATTGGCTGTGAATAAATGTAGACTGGAAATTAGAAGCAATGAGGATCTGTAACAGCTTCCCTAAAGAAATGATGAAAATGAGTTAATTACTTTTTAGAAAGAACAGAGCAGGAAAAGGATTGGATGGTGTGCATGCCTTTCATATTTGAGGGTTTCATCACTGTGACCCATGTGTTTCCTTTCAGTGCTGTGTTTTCTGTTTAGAGGAGAAAACAGATTTCCTTCCATTCCCATGTCTTCACACTTTAGTGCCTTACTAGTGACCAGTGCAATTTTAAGTTTTGGATGCAAAAGGGAGGAGGTTACCTCCCTTTACCTACCTTAGCTCTCATTTAAGTATGCTGATGCTTCATATTTACATTAATTATTCTGTCCGGTTATGCTCAGATGCCACTTCTGTTTACATTGGCTAAGTCATTCTCAAGAGCTAATGGTTCACTAATGCAATTCTATAATTCCCTCCGTGAGTCCAGAAAGGCAAACAAGTTCCCAAGCCATCTTTAGTGAAAGATCAGAGCAGCTCAGCATAATGTAGCATCGAGAACCACAGGAGGTGTCTGCAAGCTTAAAAGATAACATGCATAAGCAGAGTACCAGAGAAGACCCATTAAATGGATTGTGACTTTGTAGTGTGATTAAAATCAGTTGGACAAGGGTAATCCATCTGTGCTGATGCAAGATAACTATTCCTGTGAGTTAATGGCGTGTTAAAGAACATGCAGCATTTTTGTCTTCTAAGAACACAGGAACATTTCGTTCAAACAAAAGTGCTGTCTAGTCCTGTACTCTGCCTTTGACAGCAACCAGCAGTGGCTACACAGGACAAGGATAAAGAGGGGCCCTGGGTTTGCCCAGGGGTAAAACGCTGGTTGTATCACAGGAAGTGTGGACATCTCTTAAGAGGAAATATCTTTGGGTGAGCCAAGGAGAGCTACAACTGATTCTTAGAAACAAAATGAAGACTTTATTCAAGCTAATGGAAAATGTAGATTTCCATGGGGCTAGGATTTCAAAACAAATTTTCAACCTTTGAATTTTAACATCAGACATGTCTGTTTCTATTAAATCTCCCAGAATCAAAAGCTACTTATTTTTATCCCTCTAGGTTCTGGTCTTGTATTAAGAAAATCACCAGTGCCAGCAGTACCATGACTCTAAATGTGTATAAAACCAACCTGTGTTTGTGGCAGTCTGAGATTGCAAACACCCTTCAGTTAGTCAATGAACTGATGCTGTATCTCTGAGACAAATGTTGAAATATAGCTTCATGTGTATGCACTTAAAGACAGCAAGGGTTCAATGATGCCTGCTTGTATATGAATGCCCAAGTACTGGGGCACTGTATGAACCCTGGCTTTCAAGAAGAACTGGGGAAGATGGGTGTGTGATGGGCATGGACCATTTTTGTGAGACCAGCAGTGAGACTGTGAGACAATGTCCTAGTCTACTATGGCAACTAGTATGGAAAAATAGCATTGAAATCTACCAGGTTCTGCTTCCATTGGTTTAATTGGTTTTCACTGGGGGTGGCAGGTCTAGAAATCCTACCAGGTTTTTAAAGGCACAACTTGTGCCAAAACTGAAAATCAGTCATTCTTGTGCTTTGCTTTACTGTATGTTTTTGCCATGCAGCTGTACCAAACATGGTTCTTGAGAGTCAATTTGCCTGATTGCTCAATCCTACCTATTTCAGAATCCAGACTCCAAAGTCTACAACTCCTTCATGAAGGAAAGTAGAGGGGACAGGCACTGATCTCTTCTCTGTCATGACAGGACCTGAGGGAATGGCCTGAAGTTGTGTCAGGAGAGATTTAGGTTGGATAGTAGAAAGAGGTTCTACACCCAGAGGGTGGTTGGGTGCTGGAACAGGCTCCCCAGGAAAGTGGTCACAACACCAAGCCTGACAGAGTTCAAGAAGCATTTGGATGATACTCTCAGGCACATTGTGTGACTCTTGGGAATGGTCCTGTGCAGGGCTAAAGGTTGACTCAATGATCCCGGTGGGTCTGTTCCAATTCAGCATATTCTATGATTCTGTGAAAGGCTGACTTGTTTTGGTTAATGTCAGCAAAATTATATTCAATGGCATCATGAACTGCTTTTCATCTTCTAATTTTGCCTGATTGAACATTTGGAATGAAGTTGGTTGCTTTAATTTTCTTCTGAAATGAGTTATCTATACCACTGAACTCTAGCCCTAGTTCAGAATAAGGCTTTTGGCCTGATTTTTCAGTGACTGAAACATACATTAAAGGTTAAAATATGCACCAGTCATATCAAAGTCCCCTACAATAGAGTGGTGATGGGATGTATTTATGGTGCATAGGACAGCTTATATAACGTATGTGAACATTATGGGCAGGGTATTCAGTTCTACTGCGCTGTATCAAAAGGTAAAGTAGACAGTAAAAGAGTAAGGTAGTAGTAAAGATGAAAAATATATGAGCACATCTGAGAGATTATATATCTAAGTCAGTTGACAAATTAAAGGATTCTGTAGCTTTGCAGTACAACACACGCTGATATGAGGGAACAAAATATGTATGCCTAGTAATATATATTAGCATCTTGATGCCCAATACCTGTAAGATCAATATTGCATCAGGCTGAAATATGAACAGACAGGGTTTTTTTAATACCATTGAATACAAACTTTGTCTTTTATCATCTGTATGTCAAAACCAAATTAGCTGCTCATGTGAAATGGAGTGATTCAGAAGCAACTCCTATTTTCTGCTGTTTCTGTAGTTAGATTAAAGGCACTTGGGTCTATAAGAGGACAAGACACTTCTTTTATCTAGCTGTGAAAAAAGTCTTTGGATGCATTTTCTTTTCTTTGGGCATATCAGAACTATTAATGAGGATCATGTTTTCAGGCAATGTCTTTAATAATGTTACATATCAGAGAGATCTTAAAGTAACTGCTTGCTGAGAAGAAGAAGTGGAGACTGGTTCATTATAGGTCATTACACAGGTTTTCTTGGGGAAGGGAGCAGGTTAGGATCTTGGAGCACAGAGGCAGTCACAGAGCTCTCATTGTCATTTCCAGAGTTTTCATAGACTTCTCACAGTGCCTGTTGTTATGTCCTGGTTGTGGCCAGGACAGGATTAATTTTTGCAGTAGCCATTGGGGGCCTGGCCAGGACCCAGATGCTATTCTCTACCACTTCATTTCATTGCTGGGGATAGCGGGAAAAAGGTCTTTTCTGAGGAGAGGGGGTTCCTTTGGGTCAAATAAACATGGTGGAGAGAGCAGTCGGGTAACCCCAGTTCTGAGCACTTTGCATGTGAATCACTCACCTCTGTCTTACACATTCTTGTTATTGATATTGTTGCTGTTACTCTTTTCTTATCTCATTGCTGTTTCTAGTAAATTGTTCTTCTCTCAGCTTGTGATTTTCACCTTTTGTGCCTCCAGTTCTTCTCTGCAGCCACTGCAGGGAGCAAGGAGTGAACAGAGAGTGGTTTTAGTGAGAGCACTAAATTGGAGAATAACATTCCTAAACCATGACACACTAGCATGAACAAGGAACAAGCTTGGGGTACTTCATAAACTGGAATGTATAATGTGAAAATTTTCTGTTCGCATAGACTGAGAAACTGATCGCCCACTATTCCATAAGTAGAAAACCAAAACAAAAATACATCTTGAAGACTAAAAAGTTGAATGCCTTGTGTCAGAATAAAGAGCCTTTTACCTTGTTTTGTCTTCAATGGCTTCCATAAATAAGTGTTAATTATTAATGGAAATAATAGGCAACATTGCAGTCTACATAATTATTTGCATTTAAAATGGGGAGTCTGAAATTGAACTGCTTGGTGCATTCTGAGTAATTTTGAAATCAGAGGATGTTTCTGAATAGAGAGCATCACATTAGCCTCACATATTCAAAATTCATATCCTAGAATTGCCCAAACCCACACTTTGAAGCCTTAGAGAGCACTTGCATGTCCAGAATACCACCTAGAGTGTTAGGCAAGTCAGATGGAGATTCAAAATGGAAGCCAAGAAGGAAATGCTGCATGGAAACAAATGGCTCTATTTCTGGGGACCAGTCTTCAGGTTAAATGCATAGCAGCTGCCTCAGTTTGAACAAATCTAAGATGCTGAGTTTTATACTCTGAAGCAAAAGAAGCATATGGTCTCTTACAACCATTGGTAAAACTTATGGCTAGTCCTGGGCTACAGTCAGCCTCTGAATATTTGAATATCATGCAACTGACTTCAGTGGGAATTTCATGCTTAGTCCTCAGGAAAGACTTAGACTTGGTATGTAATATGTCTTCTGACATTTTAGGCACTTCTTTCCTGTCAAAGTAAGAGGATTCACACATCAGAGAGCATTCCCAGCCCCACTGTGCCCCGGTGGCCACTGCCGGCCAAGCTCATTCACTGATCACCAGGGAGCAATCCACCTTCATGGAGTAGGTAGACTTAATTTTCCAAAATAAAACTTTACAGATTCAGATGTGAGTAGAAATGAAGAGGCATTTATTATTGATGACTTTTGTTAAATATTTATGAGAAATCATAACTCTGCCTAGTATTTTAAGTATAGTATTTAGAGATTTATTTCTCTTTTCCTCTTGGATTACTAATGCTGATGTACTTTCATAGGCTTTGAATTAGCTCCATGCTAGCATCAATCTCATTTCTTCAGAGATAGCTTTGGGGTGTGATTCAGCTGGACATTTGGGTCCTTTTTTAGCATGATGTGTTGCTCTGATGAGAGCTAATGAGCTTCCAGATACTGCAAATATTCCTACCTGGGCTAGGTCAAACTTTCTAAAGATACAGTTCCTCACATCTTCCTTTCCTGAACAAACTTGAGAATAATACCAGGGAACAAAACCCCAGTGCAGCAGAGAGTTTTAAATCCTTGTATGCAATAATTTTTTATTCACACTATCCATTAACTTCATTATGTTGCTCTAGCAAAATAGCTCCTTGAGGGAGATGCTCTTCTTCAGTCACTCAATACAGAAAAATGTGTAGCCCATATTGCAGACTTTTCCTGACAAATTCCTTATTAGTGATTTTCTAAAGTTTTTTTCTGACTTATTTTTAATAATGTATTTACTTGGAACACATTCCTGCTTTTTTTGTGTGTGTGTGTTTTGCTTTGCTTTATCTACATTGTGATTATTTGTTTTATAACTAATAACAGAAATAAACTTCCAAAATTAGCCATAAGCTATCTTTATTTTATTTTTTATAACTATTTATTTTTGAAATGTGTTTGGGTTTTATGCCAATGTTATTACAGCTGTTTACTTAGCATTATGCTTTTCATGCCACTAATAACTGCTCTCCCAAAAGATGAGCTAATTTTGCATAACTGAGTGTGTAATTACAGACTCTTTTCAAAAATAGTGAAAATTCCATCACTTTCAATACATTTTTTCTATAAAATTGAATGGAGTTATATGCATTTATTTCATCAGGGCATCAGAATGGACAGAAAGCTATTGCAGTTATTCAGTGATACAAGGTAATATCACAGTTGATTTCAGTCATTGTTTAGAACAGCTTCAAAGTTTTTTGGCTAAGGATAATGTCAGTTATCTCTCAGAAAATTCTCCTGGGGACATGGAGGTTATTTTTTTTTATGGCTGATTTTTATCTAGTGTCTCATGATCTGAGAGAATTTCGTGTATTGTCTCAAGATCTGAGAACTAAGCTCCTCATTATGATTTTCATATAGGACCTGAAAGGATACCAGAGCTGACCGACTGCCTGGTCCATAGACGTGACACTGTTAACTTCAGTCACAAGAGGTTTAATTCCAAAATACAGAAGGTGGAATATCTGCCTGTGTTTATAAGGATTTGCCTCTGCTTACATGAGTGGAGGAGATGTGCCAGAGTGATATTTAGTTTTCTTGCAATGCCAGTGACTATGAAAGGCCAAATTTCAAGTCTTTCCTCAAAGTTCATAGAAATTTCTTCAGGAACAACTTCTCCCATATGTTGGCTTCAAACTTATTTCCTTTAGGAAGAACTCCAAGTTGAATACAAGATATCTCATTATTAAAAATATTGCTACTTCCTTAATGATCTAATTAGTTTTACCTGTCAGGGTCAGCTTCATTGATTTCAATTAAAAAGAAAAAGAAAAGACCTGTCAAGTGACCTACTTCTTCATATATTTGGTAAGATCAAGGTTTGAGCAGCAAAATGTTTTAATGAACACAATCTCCATTTGCTAAAAGCAAAGCTATTACTGATTTCTTATTGATCTGAAAAAGGAAAGGACAAACTAGGTTAGAGGGAATTTCATGGTTTTTTTCATTAAAAATCAATAAAAGCAAGACTGACCTGCTTTCTTCCTCTTGTGTTTACACTTGAAACAGATTAGGTGGTTAGAGGAACAGTAATGGCCTAATTATTTAGACCATTCTTGATTCGAACCATAGAAGTGGATGAAGTTGCCTAACTATAAATAATAAAGTGTTTTTACATAACAGTATCTGGGGAAATGGTGTGCTGGGAGTTAGATTATGGCCACAGAACAGTATAATTAATTTATGTTATCACTTCACAAATACCATGTAACATTAGGTTGGATGGGAACATCAGAATTAAGAAGAAAAAAAGATTTCAGATGAGTCTTCAGCAATAAGTGAAGTCCCTCCTCTCTTTGAAGAGGGACAATGTTGTGTGATGTATATTATAGCTCGTGACCCGGTTGTCTAAAGGGCCATCTTCAAGGCTTGTAAAACAAGCTTGTAAAACAAGCTTGTAAAAAAATAACACATATTGCTTAGCCACATATTGCACTATGGAATATTAATGGTGATGGCTATGACTACACAGGCAAAAGGATTGACCCCAAACACTGGATCCCTATGTGACTATTACCTCTCCCCTCAGCTCTGCTTTGGACCTCTCCAGCTGGCTCTTTCTAAGATCGAAGGTGTTGGCTGTGTAGTTGTGAGCTTGCCACTGCTGCTTAGTCTTGGTGCCAGGGATTGCTCCTCAACCTTTTTTTCGGTTGGCAGTAGGAACACAGCCAGTGTAACTCACTTGAAGCCCAGTCCTACTAACCATTTCTCAGATACATCACGTTCTTGCTGCACTGGGACATCAGCGTCAGTAAAGTGTTTTTCTTGGCAATGACAGCTGTTGTGAATAAGGAATTTTTTAGCTAGGCTCACAGATTGGTTAAGAAGATGAACTCAGCTGTTGTTGGGATCTGTCTGACCTTTCTGGCTTCTTTGAACTAGAGACTGTTTATCTCAGTGATCTCAGTGCAATAATATATATTAAAAAAAGCATGTTTCTCCATGTTAATGATTTTCTAGTCTTCAAATGCGTTGTTTTCTACTTTCACCTTGAGCTTTTGTGTAAAAATCTCCTAGCACAACACTACCATTAGTCTTAGCCAGGAGACTTGTCTTGTCCTACATAAAAGGGCTTCAAAGGGCTGACGGACATGGCCCACTACTTTGTTTCTTTCTGAAGTACAGAAACATGTCTTAATTTTTCTAATTCATGCCTGCATCTTAAAAAAGCTTAATACAATAATTATTTAAGCCTTGTTTTTCAGGTAGACAATCAGGCTTTGAATGACTGTTGTGCAGAGGAAACCTAGTCTATTTTTACTAATTCATGCTATCATGATTTCCACTATTAATATCCACAAGTATAAAGTACCATTTTTAGGCTTTATATGCCCCTTTACATGACCCTAATGCTTTTAGACATAAGTAAGTCTTATCTATGCCATTTTAATTCAGCTGCAGAAGCCCCGAGTAATATTTTAACAAAAATAATATTTCTTCATATAACTTCCTCAGAACCCTGTTCAGTCAATAATTTGATTACAAAGCCTTCACATGAATTTTGTAACTAACAAGCTGGTAATTATAAATCTGAGGTGTTTGTATCGTATATTATTGGATCAGTTTAATAAACTCAGCTTTGGATGTGCACAACAGAGTGGTTAATGAAAGAGAACTTTCTTGCTCTATAATGATTTTTTACACCAAAATTCGAGCGACAAACCATGGCCTATTGAAATCTCATTATTACTGTTATTTTTACAAGTTCCATGAACTTCTTACATACTGCATACTTACATCTGCAATGTCAGATACAAAATAGGCCAGGCAGATATACTGCTCTGCATATTTTGAAACATGAGATGAAGTTATGTTACCTTCCTAGCAGTCTTTTGGGAAATCAGTGCATCTTAAAGCCAGATGGTTAGTATCATTTGTCAGGTATCTTGAGTTTCTGCTTAAATAAATGCGAAGAGCCCCTTCACAAAAGAAAACCTAGCATTTAAAACACATGGGCTGTAGTTTCTGCAATAAGACAGATAGTTCTATAGCAATGGATGCTATGAATATCATGCTGGTGGAACAATACTGCTTAACTCATAGTGTATTTATTTGTTGCAGGTGTTTGGTAATTGAGGGCTGTTTCCTACATGCAATGAAACTCTTTTACTCTTTGAATGGTAACACTGAAGAAATTGCAAAAAGAAGGCTTTGTAAAAGAACCCGAGAACAATTATTTGCAGGAATATTTTTCAATGTTTAGTATCTGTTTGGTGCCCCAAATGTGAAGCCACAGGGTCACACACTGGAATGTAAAGTAAGAAGTTTGGTTGCCCTCTTCATGTGAAGAGATAATGCAAATTAAGTGTGGAGGAGAGGAGCGGAGAGGAGAGAAGAGGAGAGGAGAGGAGAGGAAAGGAGAAAGAGCTCCACCTCACTTTTTTTTTTTTTAATATTTTTAAGAGAAAAGGAACTAGAATTACTTCATGTGTTACACCTTGTATGGTGCCGTGTCATTCTGCCACTGCTATGATCCTTACCCTGGGAAGTACAGTTTGAAGCAATTCACCATCTTCATAAAAATCTACTGGTGTAGCATGTGCTGGCCTTTGCATCCGTGTTGCCATGAAGACAGACCTGTTGGAAATGCTACCAAAGTAGAAACATCCAGTACTTGTGATTGGACTCTAATGGAGAAGACACCTCCCTACCTTCTTGTACTAAACAGTATGGGGGATGTGAGATATAACAGGGAATGCTGTGTCTGGGTAAATGTTTGTTTTTCAGTTTTATAAACCTATTTTCAGCTATCTAACACTGAACTCTAAAGCAGTTCACTCATCTCTTCATCCAACCCTACACCTGAAAACAAAGAAAGAATACCAACTCATAACCTTTTAACCCTACGAAATAGCTTGTCCATAACATTGCTCTCCCAATCTTTTTATAAAGCAGTGTAAGATTACAAGCTCACATTGCAGCTAGAAATATTATCCTATACATGATTAGGAAAAGGCAGGTAAATTGATTTGTCTGGAAGATAGGGAGCAATGTCAATGAAAAATCTGACCATAGACAAAGAGGAGAGAAGGATGGTGGGAGCTTGCATCTGCACAGGGGATGGTCCTGGCCTTCCCAACAGGAGCTGCTGGAGACCCTGGCTGGAGCCTGGTCTTCAGTTCTGACCCCAGCCAGTCTGGGAAAACAGATTAACCAGGTTTATAGTGCTCTTATGGTAAATGTATTCCTCTGTCATTAGAGTAGTTAACTCATGGCATTCAAAACAGCTTGGTAAAGACCTCCATTCTCTGTTCTCATGTTTTGATGTCCCCAGCCCTGGAGGACAATTGTTTTTTTAATTCCTGAATAGTTTTTCCCATCCTGTCTCTGATGGCCCTAGATCTAAGTGGTCCCTGACTGATGAACCCTGCATGTCAGCTAGACAGGTGGAATGATTTGCCTCCTGTGACCATTTCTGAAATGCCACAAATGACATAATGCCACAAATCTAAGATGACTGTATGAGTGACACTGTCTCTTTGGACTGAGCACTAATGTTGCCATGAAAGAAGTCATCAGATAGACAAATCCATCTTTGTATTTCTTTAGTTTTAAGAAATGTAAGATCTACAGCACTTAAAATGAACATCATGGAGGCAGAAGCTGGGCACAAAATAGATGGACACAGACCAGGTTAAAAGTAAAGCACGGATCTTGTGTTGGGTTTGGTTCTCACCTACATGACAATGAAAACAGCAACATGCATAGCTCTAGGTGCTCCAGAACTTAGGCATTTGTTTTGGACCCACAGAGGTCCTTTGGCTTACCCCAAGAGTCTGCATTTGTCATCATTCATTCACAGGAAGCATGGTATCCCATTCCTCTGGTTTTTAGGTCTCCCAGCTGTCTTTCCAGGAAATAATGTGGGCTGACTCGTGGCAAGATTTTAACTGATTTCTAAATAATAAGCTAATTATTTTTTCGTCAAGTAGAGATACCGACCAACAACTAAGTTATTAGAAGAATGTTGAAAAAAGCATTTGAACAATGTTTGATTTTTATATTTATATAAAACAAATGGAATAGCAATTATTAAAATAATAGATAAATCATTATTTCAGCTAACATCATGACCAAAAAAAGTTTATATACTTCTTAATGCTCTTATTTTTGTGTGATCATTACAGCTAACTGATGCCAGTGGCCAGGTATCATTTCATTATAAAGCCATGCCATCCCACTGTCTGGGAGGTTTTCTACATTTTCACTGCCATTATGGCCTCTTTATGAGCTTGATTTCTTCAATATCTGCTAGCATTAGCATTCATTATATTAAAACCTCATTTTCCCTTTGCATAAATAACAGCACACAAATATATAATTTTTATTACTGATGCTAGTTGACAATCTGCAGAAGCCCTAAAGTCATGTGATTTTGTGCTTTCATTATTTTATTGAAGAATTGTGGTTTCCTTTTCATTCTTCTCTTGGGAAAAAATGCTCTATCAAATAGTGACTCGCAACAACAAAAACTGTGCAAGAGTTCTGTGCATTTTAATTTCTACATTTAAATTCTGGAGGTTTGAAATAGGCTTTTGGTGAAAGTCAGGTTCTCATTTAGACAATTATGCTTTGAATCAGTCTTACTCTAGGGAGAGATTTGGGATGCCACTCTTTTGGTTCACAATGATTCTAGAATCTCATTTATATGACCATCCAAACCTTTCTTGAGAAATTCTGTGCCTGTTATCCTCGGAAAAGTTTGTTTCTCACTACAAGATTGGAAACTGGGATGTAAGATACCAAAAAAGTCTACTATGATACCTGTTGTGGTGTGCAATTAGCATACATTTCTCACTGTATATTATTGTTCTGTTCTATGGTATGTTCTGTTATGATGTCCCCTACCCCTCACCCCAGATGGTTTGTCCCTTCCCTTGTTCTCCCTTCCCATTGGCTGGAGCCCCCTATAAGAACCAGGGGCCGGAAGTGGGAAGGGCTCTTCCCTGGTTATCCCACAGAAG
>WEIV01014943.1:16674-31183 GCA_013390005.1 Calyptomena viridis | reverse complement strand
ATGGCTAGTACAGAAAACACAAGAATGCCTGCTAAATCACTTTAAATACAAAGAAATAAAATACAAGCACTGTCTTGAGAATCCTTACCATAAACATATGTTGTATGGAGGGATCATGTGGAACAAATATCACCTCTGACATTTACTTTGCTAGTGTGATTTCCAGAGGAATGTTTCAGTTCTTTTGTTTCCCTCAGATTTCTCTAGTGGCCATGACTTAGGCTTTGCCTTGATATAATGGATAATATAAATCCCATGATTCTTCCAAAGTAGGAAGTGATGCCTTGCAGCTTGTAACCACTTTTGCCGTATCAGTATTCAAAAGACTCCATTTGTCTGCATGCAGTTACAACTCCTGCTAACCAGATGGTCTGAATTCACCTGCTGTTCAGGACTCACCCTCTTTCTTTTAACTTTTCTTGGCCTCCTGTGTTGTCTCACTGAACAAAATCTAATTAGACCTTCTATCTTGACTCTAAGTAGATCACAAAACATCAATCTACAGGACCAAAAAAAAAAACCCAAACTGCTAGGTTTTGATTATCCATCTATTTTCAAGTTATCTTAAGATGTTTTACATAAAAGGAGGAAGGTGGCATTTTTGGAAAGGTTAAGTATCCATGCAGATCTGGAAGTGGCTCTGTTACTTATTGATCTGCATTGAAAAGATACTTCACTTTCATTGTCAGGAAAAATGGCCAAAAATCCTCTGAACATACAACCAGATGACCTCAGAAATGTGTGCAGTCTTACAGAAAGGGCAGGCAACCTTGGTGCTCATGTTTATGAGCAGAAAAGCCTGTAGCAAGAAAGAGCAAAATACCTGGGAAATAATCCCTCTGTGAAAGGCAAATGAGTGAGTGGATTTTTTTAATTAAATCCTAACTCTGCTGCATAAGTCTTGAGAGATTGCAGAAAGTGTTAAAAGAGGAGTAAGAAAATTTCAGTGCTTGAGAACAGACTGAACTGACAATACTGGGATGCTCAGGGAGCCAATCCTGCCCAATGGTGACTCCTCACAAATGCCTCTCCTTCTTTTCTGCCTTTCTCTTTTATTTTTGCATCTTGGCTGGAAAGGAGTAGAAATACAAGTGGGAAGTGACAGCATTGCCTGCTCTGCACCCAAAAAGAAGGTATGTAAATTTTCTCCTGTTGCTTTTTTATTTGTTTGCTTGCTTGCTTGGTTTTTTTTGTTTGTCTTTTTGGAGGTTTTTTGTTTGGTTGGTTGGTTTGCTTTGGTTTGGTTTTTTGCTTATCTCTCTTTCTTTGGATGAGTGATGTTTTAGCTTTGATTAAATATCAATGAAAGCAGCCAACCGTTCCAGAGACATGTGCGTAAGGAGCACATGTATCTCTTTGTGACATTCCCAACATTCAAGCAAACCCAGATCAAATTAGGCAACTCTGTCTAATTCTGCATCTTTGAATTAACAGTACCTGGACTGGGACTCTTCCCACACAAGGCTTAATATACTCACATATGTCTCCTTCTCTCTTAGTCCAGCATTTTTTGAATGGAAGATCATCTACCACTGGATACAAGCAGACCCTGTTAGTTTCAATAATAACTGCATGGGTACATCTCTGGGAAGCATCTGGCCATTAATGAGAATGTAGGGACAGAGTAAAACAGATTGTTCCTGTTCTCCTGAGTGACTCAGTACCAACATGTACAAAGTATTTCAGTTTGCTAAATGTCTCATTAAACCATTTTCTCAGAATGAGAATGAATAAACATCCCGCAGAAATAATCTGGTCTGTTTCTGTGAGCTGTTGCATAGAGTGGACGAAGGTATTTCAGTTATCTTGAGTGTTTTCCACTCAAAGTGCTTTTTTGCACTTGCCATTATTCCCAAATTTGATTAGATGAAAAATCCAGACTGCAACTTGATGTACATTTTATTTTAGCATATGAATTTATCAAAGAAGAAACAGTCTGTGTGTGTGTGTAAGAAAGCAAAAGATCATTTGCCACGTCTGACTATTTGTATAAGCATAGCCAGTTTAAATACTATGCTGAAGCAGCACCATCTGTCAGATCAGCTATGAGGGATATGTTTATAACACAATAAAGATCTGATGATAGTTTCTGTTTCTTAAAAAAAATGGGGAGAGAAAATGGTGATTCGGTGAAGGGAAGCTACTTCCGAATCAAAGACGAACTCCTCATAGAGGTATAGTCAATGTTCGTTTATTGCTACATAGCTCAGCATTTTTGTAAGCATTAGACATGTCCACGCAACCCAAACAAACTTTCCTACTGGACAATGCCCTTTGATCACATGTCCCTTCCCTGTAGTTGATTAGTTAACTCACAGCAATCACGTGTAAGCCCATTGTCTTTCCCTGCCTATCTCACAGCCAGCGCACCCAGCTCTCTATCCTCCCTTCTTGTTTATGTCCTTCAAACTCCTTATTTTTTCAGGCTCAAGGACACACCGTCCTTGCCATCATACTGAAAGACTGGATTGTGCATGCAGGCCTCAGTGAGCACTGAATACCCCGTTTCTACTAAAATATTCTCTACAATTCAGTCTACCATTTATGTCTAATTGCTGCCTTACAGGTCCCAGACCAATTTTCCTCCAGGAAAAAAAGTACAAACAACAAAACTGCTGCCATCACCACCACCATCACCACCACCACTACAGATACAAAAGAAAACTCACTCCTCACAACCCTTTCCAGCTCCTCATTATCCCCCAGAAAAAAAGTAGGTGTCTCAAACATTCTTCATTTTGAGTAGCAGCTTCTCTACTCACCTTTCCTTTGTGTTATGAGAACTCAGAGCTGATGGGAGCAGTGTAACCAGACTTCCCTGTGGTTTCTGCCACTGCTTGGGATGTAATGGGTTTTCAGCTTCTGACATATAACAACGAGCATTAAAAAGAATTGCTGAATTATTTCCTGCATTTTTCACACCTGATTTTCAGACCGAAGATTATTTTCCCCCTTGAGTTCCATAGTCTAAGTTTATTTTATTTTGTTAATGAATATGTATTTACAAAAATGTCAAGATATTTTATTTTTTCTTCTCCTTTTCCTTCCAGGAGAAAGACAACTTATGTCATAAGAAGATGAAAGTTTTTATCCCTAAGAGTTTTCTCTAGCAGAGGAGTAGCCCTGAATGAGAGCTGGACTAGTACAATGTGCTAAAATCATCACTAGGCTCATACTCTGTAAATGAAGTCCAGAATTACATGCTGCAATAACTCATGCCTGGTGAAACATCTTGTTTGGGCCATAAAGTTATAAAAAGAAATTATCCCCTTGGCTTTTAAGTCTCTTTTGTGTCATGTTCTAGAATTAGATTCCTACAAAGAACAGAGGCAAAACTGCCTCTGCTAATATACAGGGTAATGTCTCCAGGGTGGCTGGAAGAACAGGGCATCCATCAGGGCATTGGCACATGAAATAGATAAGATCCTAAACAGATTTCTATGTTTAAATTTGTTAGGTCTTTCCGTGCCTCAATTTGATGCCATTGCAATTGGGGCAAGAGCTCGTACACACCTTATTATTCAGTAAAGTACCAACAAGTATTTTGAAGAAGGATAAAAAGCAGATGTTTTCTGCGAGAATATAATCTTAAATAGATTATAAAAAGTGTAAACCTTTTTGTCTACATTGACACTATTCAGTGACAATGTCTTTAAAGTCACAATGCATGACATGAAAAGACAGTCTGGGGCTTGGGAGGAAGCTACCCTTTACCTGGGGTGCTCATCAGAGCACCCTTCTTTTCCTGGACCTTTGCTCCCCTCTAATCTTTGTTTTGGGGCAGCCCATCTGTTGGTTGTAGATAGAGATGACATGTTCCTTCCCCCTGAAAGTCATGGCCCATTGCAGCTGTGTCTGGGTCACCGTGCTAAGGCTTCCATTGCTCCCAGTAAATCATCAGTAGCTTCCATGCAGGTGTTCACTATCTGTCATGGGACTGCCAAATGGCGCCAGGTGGTGACCTTTTCCATGATAATGCTGAACACGCAGGCTAATCACCTCCCTGCTTCTATAACAGCATCTGTCTTTCTGTAAGTAACATGGTTCCTGCTCACTCTAACAGGCCTTTTAGCCTTCTCAAGCCTTTTGAAGATGTGTTTCAGCTGCAATACTTCATACAATGCATATTGGAACAAGCTAACCTTTAAGAGAATTTTGTTGACCTCCACTGAGTTCTTTTATAATCAAATCTGGCACACTCCAGCTATGGGTTCTGAGTCACCTCTTCACATCATAGCAAGGAACTACTGATACCTCCAGCCCTTTGAAATTACAAAAACATTTTGTAAGACCATTTTCTATGTTGATTGAGTTGTAGCTACCTTGGGAAAAGTCTCTGGAACCTTGAAAAGAAACAATTTCTTGTCAGTTCAACGTGACACTCTAAAAAGACTGAGTATTAGGAAATTATTTCATTAAAAAGGAAAAGAATTCTTACTGAAACTTTAAGATGTGCCAAATCCCTATCGACAAGACCTTTCACTCACCACAAATGAGATAAATGAAAACATCAATGTCATATTAGGTAAGCAACTAAACTGAAAGAGTGAGTTTGAAGAGTCAAAGGACCTATTGGGAAAAGCAGAGCATATCTTCAATGGGCTGAAGAAATGAAAAACATTCTTCAAACGACTGCTTTATCAGGATGTGAAAAGGCCAAGCCTTTATGCTGCTATAATTTATGGATATCTCATGTTTGTAGGACAAAGTGAAATAGAAAAAGTTAATCATATTTCTGCTGGAGGAAGAAAAGACTCAGCTTCCCTTCTGTTTAAAAACTCAAATTAATTTTAACTCAGTTGTGGTCTGTACTTCTACCAACTATGAATAAGTAGACAGAAGTGCACAATGTAATTTTGGAAGCATTCTTGCCAAAGACAATGGTAGCAGGAACTCTAAAAGCACGTCCAAAATTAGGACATGGCCCAAAAGCCGCAGTTCTCAAGCTCTTCCCTCCTGTGGGGGTTTTGAAGTAATTACATCTGGTCTCTTCAGATTTTCTTTCCGTTTTGGCTTTCAGACACATACTATCAACATGATTAATGAAGATATCATCATGCACTAAAAATTTTACATTTGACAAGTGCTACAATTAACGTATCAAATGTTATACTCAGTTCAAATTCCCTGAACCTATGAAGTTCACTTGAAAACAAAGTCCTTCCTCTAGGCAAGACTCCCAGGTTTTTTAGCACTCTCATGATTGCTGTAATGAAGAGAGGAAATAATGACCACCTCCATCCCCAGCTGCAATTTCTGAAGTTTTACCAGAATTTCTAGAATCAAGAGAATATATTTCTAGTTTTATTCTTGTGCCATAGTAGTGACTTCTGGCAGGTCCTTAATCTAATCATAGACTCCTTTCCCTGTGTTATATCCCAAAGAATAAATTACTCTACTGGCTTGTCTAAAAAGTGTAGTCAGAATGAACTTGGAGAACCAAGTCACTGTTGTGTTGTAGTACAAGTCACACAGTTTTCCCTGCTGGTACCAATTTTAAATTATGGCTTAGTCAATATTTTCACTTTTTTTTTTTTTTTAAAAAAACCCCTATTTTTCTTATCTATTCTTATATTGGAAGTGTGTGGTGGAATTCAACCTTGACTGGCTGCAAAATGCCCACCCAGCAACTCTCTCACTCGCCCTCCTCAATGGGACAGTGGACCAATTAAGTCCCCAGTTAAGATGAAAAAGCCTGTGGATTTTGATAAGCAAAGGAAATCACTTACCAATTACTGTTGCAACAAAACAGACTAGACTTGGGGAAGTTTAATGTAATTTATTGACAGCTAAAAATGAGTGCTGAGTAGGGTAGAGAGAAACAAAAATAAAACTGAAGACCTCTTCCCAGGTTCATCTTCACTGCTTCATTTCCAGCTCTTTTACCTCCTTCCCCTCCGAGCAGTGCAGTGGAAGGCAGTATAGGGGGTTGTGGTCAGTTCATAGCACTTTATCTCTGCCACTCCTTCCTCTTTTCGCTGTTCCACTGCTCCAAGGGGTACGGTCCTTCATGAACTGCTCCAGCATGAGTCCTGTCCACGGAGTGCAGTTCTTCAGAAATAGACTGCTCAAGTGTGGACTCCCATATGGCCCTCTGGTCTTGCCAGAAAACCTGTTCCAGCATGGGCTTTCCACAGGTTGCATCTTCCTTCAGGGTATCTTCCTCTGCTCTGATGTGGGGTCCTCTTTGGGCTGCAGGTGGGTGTCTCCTCCACTGTCAACCTCCATGAGCTGTAGGGTGACATCATGCTGTACATCACTTTTTGTCCTTTGCTAAACTTCTTATCACAGAGACCTCATCAGACCTGTTTGGCTCTGCTGTGTCTGGGTCCATCTTGCAGCTAGCTGGGACAAAGGTGCAGCTCCTATTTTTTTTCTCACCACCCCTTCCACTATCAACACCTTTTCAGTAGACCAAATATGTCAGGCTCATCTGAGTATCTTGCTGGATACTTCAGGTATTCTGTACTGAAAAGATGATAGTGTCCATACAAGCTTCTCCTTAGTGTCAGTAGAGCACATCACTAATTCTCCCTTCACTTATATCTCATTACTTATTTATATAGAGTTTTGTTATTAAGAACCATGTTATCATCTCTGTACTCTTAGCAAGCAGTCACTTGTGGTTTGAAAGGTAATGAACCCATACTGAACGATGTTCACATAAGAAGAATGGTGGGCAGCTAGTATGATACTGGTGATAGTTGTAACAAACTAGATGGCCTTTTTTTTACCTGCAGATGCTTGCAGTTAAATGGGATTTGCTCAGTTTTATCTGGCTGTAGCTCAGAATTCTGTTTCTGATGGATATTGAGAATGTTTAATTCTGGGGTTCATAGACATTATGCTCTCCAGATCTGTGTTAGCTATCATCTGCCAAAAAGGATTTATCTTGATTTATCTTGACAGCATGGCTGTTAGTGTTCCCAGACCAAAGTTCCCAGTTGTAGAGGAGTGTGAAATGTGTGCCCCAGTTTTCTAGGCTTTCCTAATGCTTGCTATATGAAAGACCCTCTGTGAGTTTGCCTATTCATTCTGTTCAACTCATTGCTCAGAAGAATGGGGAATCTTTTTACTTGCCATCTCATTCAGAGTTGGCTTTTTTAATAAATGGATAAAAAGAATCAGTTTTCTTTATTCTGTCAAAGTGAAGGTTAAGACAAGGGTTCACAGTTTTGAAAACAAGATGCAGGGCAATGAAATGAATTATTAACAGTGCCCTTGTATTTTGACTCATAATCTTTTCTCTCCTGTTATATTTCCCTTTCAAGGTATCATTTATCAGCTGGACTGAGAGTAAACCTTTGCATCCTCTCCATCTATATGAGCCTCTGAAAACCTTTTTCTTTATTTTTTTGACCTTTCCTTATTTCCCTCATTTCCTTCAGCTCTCTCTCCTGTCTCTACTCATCTCTCTCCCACTTCCCTTTTAATCAGTTGGTATACAGATTTTTTTTTTCAATAAAAACTGGGGACTGAGGAATACATCTCTTTCTGCCTATCCTGGCTTATTCTGAACATACATACTAAAATGTGTTAATTTCACTGATCTAGTTTTCCTGGTGTTATGCCAAGCTAATGCATTGTGGAGTTTCCCCTTTCCACCATACCAGCCTCACTATAAGCCAGTGCAATGAGTTTTCACTCACCTAGTTCATCATACTCATTCCAGTTTCAGCCCAGATAGCATGCTAAGTCATGTGCTAATGCAGTAAGGCTTTGCTTTGTCTAGCTGCACTAATCTTATGCACTACAATGCTTTGTGAATAATACAAATAAGAAAACAAATAACTATACAAGGACATCTGTGCACTGAGCCTGAGAGCTCTACCTTTTCCCATATTTTCACTGAGCTCATACAACAACACAGAATAATTTGTCACAGAGTTTGATTTCAATCCCTTCTTTTACTGTTACGGAAGTACCAGGCAAGCATTTGTTCCTCGTACATTCAAAGCCTTCTATTTTTCTGATCTTAATTTATGTCCTCCGTGCAGAATGCATCTGGCTAGAGCAAACAGTTATTTGTATTCCAATTACTATCAAAGAGGTTCAGCAGAGTCTCTTGCATCCACTGCCTCTAACATAGCCATACAGGTTGTCACTAAAACCAGCATTTCAGCAGCTATCCGACAAGCTGCTTTGTATGCTTATGAGTTTCCTGCTACAAGAAAAAATCCTGTGGAAAAAGAACTGCATATGCAGAGGACAGCACTGAAAGCAATGGTTTTATTTTTTATTGCTCTGCTTGCATAGAAATTGGATTCATGTCCACTTTTTGTTTTTTTTTTCTTTTCCCAGCAGCTTTAAAGTAATGAGTAAGGGTTGAAGTGAGATATTGCTGTTGCTCCTCTTAATGACGCAGAGCTCGAAGTCAGCCTACTGTGTCTCTGTGCCTGTTGTAACAAGCATGGTGGCCCTAGGTTTTCCCTGCCTCAGGGACCAAGGGCCACATGCCTTCATGTGCTAAACTTTACTCTACTCCAAGACACAGTGGCCTCATCCATGTGGTTTACTGGGTACAGTGTGGGTATGAGCTCTGCTGGGTCTTCAGTCCTGCAAAGGCTGCTTGGGTGCTTGGTCTGGGTTGCAGTCAGCCCAAACCTCTGACAGTCTGGGAGCATGCTACCAGCGGAATGGGATGGGTGCTTAAGGCTATGCTATGGACACAGCCCTCGGGGCTTGCAATGGCCCCGGGTCTTTTCATGGGTGAAGAAGGTCGGGAGCATAAGCTGCCCAGAATGAGTAGCCTGGCTGACATGGAGGCAATGGCCTTTGTACTGTACATGGTGGATAGGCAGCACTGAATGAGTTATCTAGTCCTCTGTGACCACAGGTTAAGCTTTTTGATAAGCTTTCCTTGGCCACGCAAGTTCCATTTGACTATTCTCTTACTGGAGAAGACAGTAAGAGATACAAGTGCTGCAAGGAACCTCAGCACCCCATGAGTCTGCTGCAGGAGCCAGGATGGTCCTGCAGTGTGGTCCCACCATGGTGTTGCGAAGGGCAGTGAAGACACTGGCCCTGAGAAGAGGAGGTTACACTTCTCCACTCCATCAGCCTTTCTCAATCTGGCATCTCCAAGTGGCCCTGGGCTGCTGTCTGTGTTTGTTTGCCCTGGAGAGATAGCTCATTTAATGCAGAGAGATCTGCACAGCCCTTTCTCTAGTGAGGTTCTGCAGGTGAATGTTTAGTTTTCTTTGTTTGGAAACATAAATGTGTGTCTCCAGTTACCTTGGCAGTTAGCTTCCTCTATAATTAACAAGTGTTTATGCTTTCCCCATGGGGTACAAATACAAGTCAATCTTTACTTCCTTTCCAGTATATGCTGTATATTTTTGCCAAGGCTCAAATGCTTTCTAAAGTAGTACACTCCATCTCTTTCCTAAAATCAATGTTTCCAAACACAATTAGCAGTGCTGTAATAGACTTCAAAATATCACAAAAGAACTGTGAGCTAAAGGGCTTCAAGTTACCACTGACAGTCTACATAAGAGTGTGTTAGCTCTAGTGTTGGAGAAAGAAGTTGAATTTTTGCTCTTTCACTCAGACAGAAATTCCAAATACTATATGTTGTAGAAATAATGTACATAATTACAGCTGTCATTGACCTGTTCTGCTTTTTCACACTGTTGAAAGAAAATACATTTATCTTAAAGATATAAATAGCTTTTGTTTTCCTTCTACAAGAACTATTTCTCCGTTTCATTTGAATGCAACTAACTGAATGTTTCAGAAATTTAAACTCTATCTTTTTAGACTTTTATGCCTTTAGTAAGTAAAAAAAGGTGATACTGATGCAGAGTGTCTGTATGAAAGACATGTTAGTATGTGTAATCTGATTACATTATAGACTACTTGCTTCCCAATCTCTTCCATGAGCCCTCAATCACAGGTTTAGCAGTAAGCCTAATAAAAAATGCTAGTTTGATGGAGATGGAAAAGTAACTGGAGAGTTCTTTCTAGGCAATAAAGAAATGCCTATCATCTGCTATTTATTTCTTCTTAAAAGGGTTACCCCAGGATCCACATAGAGGATACCTGTCCAGACTCACTGACTGCCAAAAGGGGGGCTGGAACACTATGGTTTCTAATAGAAGTATGTGAACTTTGTTGGTGAAACCAGTCTCTCTTCTTGTGGTGTTTTCAACTCCTAAATCCATATTTAGGTATTGCTGGTAGCAGGCTGCCTTGATTTTAAAAGAAAAAGACAAAAAAAGGCATTTCTTACCTCCCCTTTCCTTTTGCAGAAGATGCAGGATATGCAATGCTTTAGTTTCCAAATTTAGACATCTGGGTATGGCTATAAGAGCACAAATCTGGCATCTGTTTAAAAGAATAAATTGTGGTGAGAAAGCTTTGTGCATTTTTTGATAAATTTGCTAGGCAGTCCTGCCAATATAATAATCCTCCAAAATAGTCCTGACAATTCACTGAAGAGGCCAAGAGTCTGAATCATTATTGATTTTATCCTTTAAATAAAATTCATAGCAATGTTTTTAATTTGCTGTGACCAGTGAAACGGAATCACCACATTGCAAAGGCAGAAACCTCTCACTCAGCTATAACTGGAGTTTTGCTAAAGGCAAAAAAAGAACTGCAACAATCCATTGATTTCAGTGAACTGTTAACAGAACTTGTGATCGTTGTAGTCGGGTACATTATTACCAGGCAGTTCACAAATTTTCTCACCTTCTCTGCATCAACATTTCAAACATAAGCTTCTAACCTAGCTCTGAGGATTTGTGACATTGACTAATGCAGGAAGTTGTGCATGTGCATGCAAATATTTGCAAATGCAATTTAGGAACGTTGTATTTTATTTGTACGTATGGGAAGGGACCACCACATACATTAAAGGCTTGCAGTGCTAAAGCTGATCTTTAATACGTTAGTTGTGGGACCAAATAAAAGTCTTTTTGTCTATGTTGGACAGTTGAAATAGTTTGAGTTGAAAGGGACCTTTTAAGGAGATCTAGTCCAACTCACCTGCAACCAGCGGGAACAACTTCACTTAAAGTCTTGTTCAGTACGTACTGATATGGAGTTCTGATCCTGCTAAGCCTCTGTGTGCCACTGCAAGCCAAATCAATTCCTGTAACTTGGTATGGGTCTTGCTTGCTTAAGTGTTGCTTGTAAACTTTTGCTATGGAATTTCAATCAGCCATAGGAAAATCCAGTAAGGTGTTCACAGGTCAGATGCCAGTCCCATCAAGTAGTGATACAAACAAAGTGTACTCACTGCCAACAGAAATGCCACTGTCAGTTCCCCTTCTGAGCTCCTCCAGTACCTGAACCTTTGAGGCACCCAGGATCTTCCCTTAGCAACTCTGCAGCCCTTACCCTGTGACATTGCTGGCTGCCTTACACTTGCAGCTGGGTGAGCTGTCACCTGGACAGGCTAAGCTGCTGCAGCAGAGCTTTGCTGGTGTTGCTTTTGTGCTGATGTTCTTGTCCTCTTGTGAAGGACATCCTGTCTCATTTGACACCTTTCTCATGGGAAGTGATTTGCACCAGGATGAGCGAGATTTTCCTTCTTCTTCTCCTTCTCCTTTTTTTTTTTCCCGCAAAAGTAACTTTAATTACTGGAGTGTATTGCATGCCAATAAATATAGAAGACACAAAAAATAATACCATCATTGAGGCACTCAGTTTTAAAACAAGAATTTGTAAAAAAAAGGAACTCATGAGTGTGAACCAAGAGTTGTCAGTGTAGGCTTAGACAGAGATTCCCTTTGTGAACTAATTCTATTACTGCTTATTATGAATTTTCTCTGCAGACTTTGCTTGTGGCTAGTACAAGACACAAGACACCAAAACGGGACATTAATTTCATAGGGAGTGTTGCAACAGAAAATAATTAGTGATGAGACTGAATTGCAAAGTTCAAAATAGGATCCAAACTTAGAGGACATGCCTATTTATGTGGACATAGGGACTTCATAAATTGCATTCAGTGTAATTGCAAGGGTGAATATTCTAGTAAGGAAATGAAGTTGCCCTTGTCTCTTGAAACCAAAGAATATTGAAGCATTTTTACCCAGAGGGCTGACTTTGTCAGATCTCAGGAGAGACCTTGTTCATACAAACGATTAAGAACAGCTCCTTTTAAACCCTTGCAAGATATGTGAGATCAGTCTTAAAATCTCTTTTCTAAAATGCAGAAGGACTTTTATCCTAGGCCTTACAATGCAAGTAGAAGTGTTAATGATATGATAAGAATTACAAATATATGAGATATTAAAGAAATGGGGAAGAAGGGATATAATACTTTCTTCTCGCCTGTCTTGTCTGCATGAGTCCTACAATGCTGAAAATTCTTCTCATAGATTCCCTCTGCATTAAATGAAAGCTAAGTGGCAAATACCTCAGCTTATTTATGACATGTGTACCTACCTCCTCTTTTAAAGGATTAAATCCTTCATGTGAATGTAGTCCTGGAGGCCTCCTGTGAATTGTGGAGTGCTGTCAATTGTCCATGACTTAGGCAGATTTGATGATACTGAACATATCACAGGAGCAATTTCTGTTGCATCAGTTCTCAAATTTACAGAGCACAGAAAGGACTGACAGAGTGTCATGGGGTTCTGACAGCTGGGTCAACTACATACCAACATTTGAGTGTGCAATACCTTAGGCCACTTATTTTTACTAAATAGCATGACAGAAATGGATAAAACCCACCATTGACTCTACAGTGACCCTTTTATGTTCCAAGGGAGAGTTGTCGAGCATTGGGATATTATGTATTTATGTGGAGTTTTGAAAATCAACAAAAATAAAGTAGCTGTAAGAGTGATATTCTGCAATATTGAAATCCAGAGTAGAGGTATAAACAAACAAAAATCTGTTTCTCACTTAAATATGTAAATTAGATGAACAAAATGTGAACCAAAGTTGAAACATTTTGAAAAGACAAGTTTGAATTCTGTGAATTAGTAGAGTGAAAATAGGATAGCCAATTTTTTCTAAGAAAGCTAGATCTTTAGTGGTTATCATAGTTAAGAAAAGGTAATTTGGCACCATCATGTTATGAAGCTCTGGCAGTCTGCTTGTTTCAGCTAGGATAGAGCTCATTTCTTCACTGGCAGGGTGGTAAAGCATTGGAATAGGCTGCCCAGGGAAGTGCTGAATTTACCATCCCTGGAAGTGTTCAAGAAATGACTGCATGTGGTACTTAGTATGGGGATTTGTGCTAGAAACGGTGTTGATAATACAGGGATGTTTTTATTCTTGCTGAGCAGCATTTGCAAAGAGTCAAGGCCTTTTCTGCTCCCCATCTCACCCAATGAGAAAGAGGGCTGGGGCTGTGCAGGGTTTTGAAAGGGAACACAGCTGGGAGAGCTGACCCCAGCTGACAACAGGGATATCCCTCACCACGTGGCATCTTGCTCAGCAATGAAACTAGAGGGAAGGCTGGCAGGGGGGCTGCTGCTTGGGAACTATCTGAGCATCAGTTGGTGGTGAGCAATTGTTTCCATTAGCGTCTTGCTGTTTTCCTTTTCATTAAAGTTGCTATTATTATTATTCATACTACTATTACAATTTTATTTTATTCATTCATTAAATTGTTCATATCTCAACCCATGCATTTTCTCACTTTTATCTCATCCCCAATCCCACTGAGGGAGAGTGAGCAAGTGGCTGTGTGGTGCTTAGTTGCCAGCTGGGGTTAAACTATGACAAGCAGTTATATGGGCTTTCCAGTAATAAAGCACAGTCGATAACAAGCATTGGTGTTACAGCTGCTGTCTTCCATTTCTGTCCAATTCATCTGTCTCAGTGCCTGAGGCTGTTCAGCAAGACCAAGGGAAACAACCTTAGCCTCTTTATTATTTATAACTCATTTTTTTCCCCTGATAACACTGCAATACCATAAACACTGTTTCCATGGAAACTCAAATAAGACAAAATTACCATGGATATTGTTGTTTATACCTCTAGGAATATAGGTATTTAAAGTTTCAACCTGTCCCTGCATGACAAAGGAATGCAGAAGTGATTGATATTTTTAATTAGCTGAGTTGGGGAAATTCTTGAATTGCAGCATGGTGCGTTGCAACCCTGTTATTAAATTACATCTTGTGCTTCTCACCAACTTTATTTCCTTTGAAAGCTGTTCTTTCAAAAATGCAATTAGAAGGGTTTCTTGTGTCTGTAGACTTTGGCAATGCTAAATGGTGCATTAAATTTATGTGATATGGACTAATAGCCTTTAAGGACTAGGAAACCAAAAACATCTCTATGGGTTTTGTAATGCAGATGGATAAACCTGAGGCTGTATGAGAAATGAAAAAAAATTAAGTGATCCGAACCATAAAGGTCATCCACAGGTTACCTAAGGCATGACTAAAAATGAAAATATTTTCTTTGAGTTAATAGCTGACTGGAATAATGAAGACCCCCACAGAAACTTCACAGGCAAATTACTCCTGGTTGAATTACTTTACCAAACCACAGGCTCAATAATTTTGTAGTAGAATCTGAAAATACAAAAACAGGCCAAAAG
>WEIV01014942.1:0-47306 GCA_013390005.1 Calyptomena viridis | reverse complement strand
GGCTGAGGGGCAATGGGGTGAGGTTCAGTGGGGCTGAGGGGCAATGGGGTGAGGTTCAGTGGGGCTGAGGGGCAGTGGGGTGAGGTTCAATGGGGCTGAGGGGCAGTGGGGCTGCTCTGTGCCCTGCAAGAGGCACTGCTGGAACTGTGCCCAGCTTGAGCCACCTTGAGCCCCCCTTCACAGAGCCCACAGAGGCAGCTGCTACAACAAAGAACAGTAGATGAACTTATATAATAATAATGATGTTTAAAAATGCAGCTGTTAAGTGTTGCTTTTGTTCTCTATTTATGGAGCTCCCATGGATGCTAATTGAAATTTAATCATAGCCAGTCACTGATAACGTATCAAAAGTTGAATATAAAAGGTAAGAAAAAAATGGCTAAATCAAAATGTGTGTTTAATTTCTGATGGGTCACTTGGAATATTTCCCAACATACTTCTCCATCAGAAAATGCCCATCTGACATTTTTCACAGGAAATGTTACTGAATATTTTGACAGTATTTTATTTAGTATGAATTTGAAATCCTGTCTGGTAGTAATGTTATTTTACTTTTACATTCCTGAAATAGTTGTTTCTGATTTATGAGATCTTTTGGGTTTGACTTTAGACTAAAAAAATATTAAAAGAGAAATTCTGAGTTTCACCTGCCCCTGGCTTTCGGTGTCAGTCTATGGGTAAATCAGAACATGCAGCTCCAGGTTCTTAAAGGATGTCCTGACCTAATTGCAATAAATTGATACAGCTCAGAGGTTAATTTTTCTGCAATATTATTAGTAAAAGAAAACTGGCTTAATAAATTTAATAGATACCAACATATAACTGTTTGTCATTCATCCTCATAATCTGTGTAATATGAACTACCCTGACTCCCTGAAATCCACCAGTTTTTCTGAGTGATTCATGTACATAATTACTTTACATGAACATTAATGAACCACATCATTTTAGTGTTAATTTTTCATTCTCTCCTGTAAAGAAGATAATAAGTGATTTAAAGTCTTGATATAATTCTGGAGTACTTTAAGATTAAAAGTCTGATGTAAAAATATATTTTGCAAAAGAGATCCACAAAACTGTAGCAGAAATCTTACAAATACACATATATTTCAATGGAGATGGACATGGAATTACTCTTAACAAACAAATCTTACTGAAAATAATTTTCTCTTTTTACGTTTGTGAGCACTACTTATAGTAGTGCTTAGAAACAGTTCTTTTGTCTAGAACTCTGTTCATAAATACAGATATAGACCATGACCATTTCTCTCCTTTGAGCACTATTGCAAGGCACCTGGAAAACAGATATGTAAATGTTAGAGATTATGATGTAAAACAAATCAAGGCATTCCCCTGTAATACTATAAACCAAATACTGTCCCTGGCAAGAAAAAAAGAACTATACTAAAGGATCTTCAAAGACAGGACAGTTTTGTGTTGTAAGAACCTATATTTTTATGTATGATATCACATTGCCTTATCAGGAAATTTTGATAGCATTAACCAAACTTGAAAAATCATCATATTCTTTTCAACTAGTCGTGCTAAAACCTGTGTCACAAGATGGCAAAGGAACCCAATTTGGTGTTATATAAGAGAGTAATTTTGAGAAGTCAGGGTGGACATCAGCTCCCAACTACTTCAGTTTGGCAAGTTTATATTTTTGCACATTGTTCTGGCTACTGACTTCTCCCAGTACTTCAGTTAATCCCCTTTACCACTTCCACACTATACTAGTCTGGGACAAACTTTTGCAGGTAGTATGTACTAGAAGAAGAAATAAGAGCAGCCAGGCGTGGGAGGGAGAGAAGAGAATGTGTACCAGAAATCTGGGAGGAATGCTAGAATTTCCAACAGCTGCTCTACACCAAAGGTCCATTGCAGCATTGTGGCCTCAATGCCATGAAACTAATCCTGTAACTCAATCTGCAGTTAATCCATGGAATTTATTTGCATTCACTGGTTAATTTTATTTATATTTATATTTAGCAAATTAAAGATGAGTGGGCAGTTTTCTGAGGTGGAAGCCCATGCCTATATTGTAAAAACTCTTAACTTCTGAACCAGGCTGGCTGTATGGAAACTGTGCATTGGGAATACTTCCTATCTACCAAATGATTGCTTGGATTTCTTTGGGAAAATGTTAGTTGGTACAAAATCCTACAGGATATTGTTCTCGGAATAAATATAACCAAGAAGATATTAATTCATAATTATCAGCCTGTGTAGATAATTTTTTGTAGATATTTAGTAAGCTTGAATGATGGTTGATTTAATAGACTCCAGAAACTTAAATAATAAGAAATATGTACTTCACATTAGACAAAGCCCAGGACCTTTGTTTCCAGACAGACTATGTTCCTAAATAGCACTTTTAAGTACAGTTCATCACCTGCTCAGCTCAGCTGAAATTTAGCAATGGAAATGCCTCATTTTTAACAAGCACAATCATCTAGGCACCCCCATTGCAACTTTGAGTAGATTGAAAACTACCAAATTGGTCAGTGATAATGAGAATTGCTCCACATAAAAAGACATCAAAATTTGTGTTTGGACATTCCTACACTACACCTGATTTTAGAAAGTCTGGACCTTGAGATTCCCAGGGGAATATAATGGATTGGCTACAAGTGAGGTGAATTCCTATTTCATTGATTTAATCTTAGATCACTAAAAATAATGTTTTCAAACTATTATGCAACTTAGTGTAAATGATTAATATTTGTACATAACCCTCCTCATTTTATATGTTATATTGTAATCACCTTGAACCTTATTCATAGACTTATTTAGCAGTTTCTCATGTTGAAGAGGTTTCATGTTGAACTAGACCACAAATTAACATGAGCATCTCTAACTGAAGCTGTAGACTTATTTAAAAATACTCCTTAATACAAATTTTACAAGACTGCAACACTGTCATTTTATTGATACATGCATTTTATATGTCTAGAAAACCTAATTTTATGAAATTGATTGGAAACTCCTTTTAGATACTAGAATATCTGTGACTTTGTTAATAAAAAAATTAAAGAAAACAGATGGCAGAATTATTTTAAGAAGATTGTACCCTTAGCATTTAGATGATGACCATCTAAGATTTCCTTGCTTACAGAGGAGTTAAATGGAAGCAGAAAATCATAGATACTGATGATATAATTTTATTTATTTGATCCTTTTTTTTCTCAGAAGTGACAATTTTCAGTCTTGTAACTTGGCCTTATATTTATTGCACATACAGGGTCATGCAAATGTATTACAGGTGCAGGGAACAAGATAAAAATAGTGGATTTCTGTGTGTTCATTATGAGCAAGGAATAAGGATAGTATATGACTTTAACACAAGGCTTAATTTAAAATGGTTTGAATTCCACTCTGGTAAATGTATGACACTGTTCTGAGCTCTCTTGTGAATGCATGTACCCAAATTCTGTCTTCATATGGGCTTTGTTGGACTTCAGGACAAGGATTTCTTTTCCTTAGGAGGCCTTGGAAACAGACATCATTTAGCATGAGAGCAGCTTTATTAATCTTCTGGCATCTAATCCAAAAGATATGTATTTTTGTAGTTTTTAAATAGAAGTACAGGTTTCTGTGGGAAATGTTGGACTCTGAAGTGTGTATTCATTGGTCAATATGCATATTTGGCCAATCACTGTTATTGATCCCTAGTTATGATAATCATCCATTTCATATCTGTCCTCTGTAGTGTAATATTTGGGGACTCTAGAGGTCACTGCAACTTAGGGAAGATTTTTCTCAAACACCACCTGTCAGATCAAGTGTTAGATCCACTCAGGGATTAAAGATCCACAAATGTTTTCTCAATGTTTTTGGAGCTCCTCTCACAAACTGAGGAGTGCAGAGAGTAGAAAATTCTTCTGGTTTACCCCACACATCATAAAATACTTTGCTTATTGAGCCATCCCAGGTGTTCTTTTGGAGGAGAACACCTGAAGGCTGCTCCATCACTGATGGTCTCTGACATTGTTTGAGTGTGGATAAATGGTAGCTGATATTAAACTGTCCTAAATATGGCATAAATAATAGTGTGATTTTAAAATTTAGGGTCAAACAGTGTCCAGCCATATTTCTAAGCATCTTTGAAATAAATTGCAAGAAGGAATGCTAGGATAAGCAATGAAAATAGTTGTGGGGTTTTTTCCTGCTCTTTTATTCCTGTTTGAATCTAATCCATGAGCCCAGTACTCCCCACCTAATATAGCCTGAAAAGTGTCATTTGGGGTTATCTCCTGACATAAATGTCACTGCTTCAGTGTGTCTTCACAAAATGGGGACACTGGGGCACTGCACAAGTGGAACAAAATAAAAACGTAATGAAATTAATCAGAAAGTTTCAACAACCAAGATTAAATGTTTGACCAGATAGGGAATTTATTTGCTAAAACAAGTGTTTGTAAAAGAAGTCTCTGAGCAACACCAGCATCCAGGCATCTCTCTTTTGATAGAGAACAGGAACTCAATAAGGTGTTTTGTTAATTCTTTGCTCACTGAAATGAAGTGTTTGCAGTGTGTGCTCTAACAGTAACCTGCTACTGCAAAAACCAAACCCTGTCCTGCCTGACAGGACTTGGAAAGGATGTTGTCCTGATGTGGCCACAGCAGAACGCTGTGAGCACTATTGTTTGTCCCCTCATGGCCTCAAGTGAAGGTGACACTCAGCAGCTCTGCCTTCTCTGTACCCTCCATCTCCAGGGCACACACTTCGTTAAGCACCAGGCCCAAATTTTCATTAAGCACCAGGCCCAAATTTTTGTTAAGCACCAGGCCCAAATTTTCGTTAAGCACCAGGCCCAAATTTTCGTTAAGCACCAGGCCCAAATTTTCGTTAAGCACCAGGCCCAAAATTTTCGTTAAGCACCAGGCCCAAATTTTCATTAAGCACCAGGCCCAAATTGTCCCTGGTCTTCCTTTTGCTACTGGTGTTCTTTAAGGCCTTCTTGTTGTCTTTGACATGTCTTGCCAGATTTAATTCCCAATGGAATTAAATTCCTCATTGCACCCCTGCAAACTCTGACAAAGTTTCTCTATTCCTGCCAAGAGGCCTCTCCCTTTTTCCATGATGTGTAAACTTCTGTCTGAGTTTCACCAAAAGCTCCTTGCTCATTCATGCAGGTCTCCTGCCTTCTTTGTTTTCTTACTTGTAGAGATGCACAAAGCAGGATCTGTGTATGGCAATAACTCGTGTTGGACAATATTTTTAAAGATCATCTAGTCCAACATTCACCTAAAAGAAAGGCACATGTAAAGCTTTGGGGTTTTTAGCTTCCTCGAGGTCTTGTCTTGTTGAATTTTCAAAATATGCAAGGATGGAGGTTCCACAGCATTTCTGAGCTTAAATATTTTCCAAAGTCCTCCTGTTACTGAGGAATCAAAGTCTCATTTCCAGAAGTGAGTACAAGATTAGAAAGTCCCTCTGAATTATGAGATTTGGATTCCTGCAAGTGAAATCTTCAAACACACTTTGCACTTGCAATGCATAAATTTATGGTGACTGCTTTCTGAGACACAAGATTAGTTTCTCTGGAAAACAAGAATCTCTTTTTACTGCTTTCTCACTCTAGAATCCAAGTGGGTATTTTTTAAATGTTAAAACTTTGTGGGTCAGGAAAGTTGTTCCTAGATCTTTAGTGACATGTATGACCTGGTGTCCATACTCTGGATATGGAAGAGATGGGTGGAAAGAGTTAGGGAACTAATTTTTGGGTGTGTATTTTTCTAAGAAACCTTCAATCATTACTCCAGATAAGTTTAGAAGAGAAAAAGAAGACTCTGGTCACACAAAGTGTCTGGGTAGTAAACCCCAAATAAGTGCAGCTGGGATAATAATGAATTTCTCTCCAAGATTAAGTGTATTTTGGTCTATTAAGGAAAACTGTCATCTGTAATAATGGGTGTGTCTTCCATTTATCCTGTCCTGGAAACCAGCTATTCCCAGATATATTTCTAGTCTACCTTTGTCTGCCTTTCCCTCCTGACTTTCCAGAATGATCTCACTGTGGGTGGTCTCATCAACTCAAAGCAATTGTTAATGGAGAAAGGAAAGACATACTACAACCATACAAATTACCCTGGTTTGTGGATATTTATTTTAGATTTTATGTTAAATTATTAGCTGTCTTCAGCAGTTCCTGGGCAAGACCACAAAAATGTGTTTGTTGACCATTTCATTGACCAAAAATAAACATGTAAAATTTTATGTGCTTTATTCTGAAATTTGCAATATATTATTATTACTGTGATTTTTTTTCTGTATACAGATAGAGGTTTCAGCTGCAGTGCTTAAAGTCAATATATATTTAAAGATTATTTAGTTCTTTTNATCTAAGAACATGTTTTCTACTTTCTGTAGATCACAAATAATGCTTAAATGCTCAAATTAAGCCAGAGAATACAGTCTGTGTGTTATATTTATCATGATCTTAAGTACTGTTTTCATTGTGTTAAATACTTTGTTTTCATTATTTTGGTACTTTTTAAAACCTGGTAAATTCTATTAAACATTTCTTAAGATCCCCCAATGCAGCTACTTTTGCCAACAAAACTGAAAAGTACATTTCCTCTTATCTCAAGATTCCTATTTATTGGGACAATGCTTTGCTTTTATAATAATGGATAATTTATTTTAATTGCAGAATTATTTTTTAATTCTGAGTACAGACATTCTCAAATATTACCCTGTATTTCAGGTTTTTCGGTTCTTTTCATTTTGAAAAAAATAATCTTGCAACAGCATCTGTTTTTTTTCCATGTGAAAGGTTGTGTACATGGAAAACTGAAGGGGATTTTCACTAAGAAATAATAATATGTTTCTACTTATATCTATTATGTACCTAATTTTAATCAAGGCTATGTTGTACCATATAGCACCACTGTAAGTATTGTTCAAACTATTCACATAAGCAAATGTTAGACATTTTCTCCAGAATTAGAAAAAGTAAAAAAGGGGTGTGGAATTTGAGTAAGAACTTTGGAAAACCATGTTAGTACAGGTTGTGAAGGGACTGAAGGAAGTGTGAGTGAGCAGACACACTAATTGCCCAAATCTCTGGTTAAAAAGCAAAATATTTGGGAGTGTTGTTAACAAAGGTGGAAATGCTTAATTTATGTTTACCATCAGTACAAACTACCCACAACATGCTGCAACTTATGCCTTTAAGAAACTTAGAATATGTTGAAAACCAATTTCTAATCTTGCTTGCTATATAAGATTATCAAGAAGTCGAATTGAAAAGCATTTTCCTTCCACAGCAACTCATTCCTTTTCACTTGGGTTCAGAGTTGTGCAGTGTTTGTAGGCAGCAGCCACTGAGCTGCTGAGAGAGTTCAGCTTGGGCTATAAATGCTCTTATCAGCCATCTGTAAACACTTTGCAGCCTTTGACTTTATTGACTATGATGCTGTTAAGACATCAAAGAAAAGCTCATAGCTTAATATTTGCATAGCTAAAGAAAATGGTTTACATTAAATAAACTCTCTTTTGAAAGTACCTTGAGAATAAATAGATACTTGTACAAATTTACCCTGGAGACATGGCTGTACTTTTTGTATCAATGGAATTATCAGCCCAAATAAATATTTATTTCAGAAGTATCCTATTGACCTTAGAACAAAAAGTGGTGTGTAGTTCTCTTTGAAATATGTATCTAGATGACAGAGATATACAGTTGCTGTTATGACATGAACATAATATTGTAGAAATGTGACTAAAGAGGTACATCTTGTTTCAAACAAGAGGAGACCCAGGCCAAAATTTCCATGAACATTAAACAAAGTTCTTTTCTGAGAGCCAAAAGCTTTCACATTTGTAATTTTTTCAGTGTCATTGCACCCTATTGGCATTTGGTGCTGGAAGAGAAAATGCGTCGAGAAAGCAAAAATATATGTGTTTTACTTTTATCATATGCAAGAGTTTATTTTTCTATTACTTTGTTCTAGATTTTGTAGAAAGCCAGTTGGGACAAATTCTGACTACTAAGTTGAACTAATACTGTGATCTTTTTAAGGTTTGTCTACTAAAAATTTTGTTTCAAGACTGCTCAAAAGACATGCATATTTAAGCATGTATGTTTTTATACAAAATACTCATTCTAGTGGTTTTGATGCTATTTCCATAACTTTTAGAGTGGTTATAGAGTCATAGAATCATTTGTTGTGATGCAAGTGCAGGGTCCAGCACCTTGTCTTAGTGACTTTCATACAACTGGCCTTGGCCCTTGGGCCCGGCCTGTCCAGATCCCTTGTAAGAACCTTCTTACACTCCTGGCAAATGGACTGCAGAGTGAGTGAGCTGTATCCATGCCCTCACCCAGAGTTGGTAAAGCTGTTAAACAGGCCTGGCCCCAGCAGGGAGTGCTGGAACACCTCCTGTGTGTGCCTGCCAGCTGGGGGATCTCCATTCACCGCCATGGCCATGGCCACCCATGGAGGTTCTCAGCCACTGACCAATGTACCCATCAAGTCCATCAGCAGCCAGTTTCCCCAGGAGAACACTGTGAAAACAGTGTCCAATATTTTATTGCAGTCTAGATAGACAACTTTCACAGCCTTTCCCTCACCCAGAAGTGGGTCACCTTGTCCTAGAAGATTAGGTTGGTCAGGTAGGACCTGCCTCTCATAAATCCACACTGTGTGCACCTAATACCCTGGTTGTGCTCTACATGCCATGCAGTGGCTCTCCAGGTGAGTCACTCTGTGACCTTCCTTGGCTCCAGGGTCAGGCTGACAGGCCTGCAGTTCCCCTGATCATCCTGCTGACCCTTCCTGTAGATGGGCATCACTTCTAGTCAATGGGGACATGCCCTGTTTTCCAGGCCTGCTGGTAAATGACTGAAAGTGCTTTGGTGAACTCTTCTGTCAGCTCCCTCAGTGCTTTGGGGTGGATTCCATCTGACTCCACACACTTGTGTATGGAGATGGAGAAGGTTGCTGACCTTCATCCCTGTCTTCAAGTTCAGTGGGCTGGTTTATTTTACCAGTGTTTTTGATTACAGTAGTCAGATTATTTTGATGTGATTAATGAATTTTTTTTCAAATTTATTGTACTTAAATCTGTAGGTGTAAACCAGTAGTCAAGGATAGAGCATTGTTAATACACAAGTGCTGATATTTTATTATTTTAAACTGACAGGTTAGATAGATACATATGATCTATAGAGTAAGGCATTCTCAGTATATTTTGCTGGATGGGTAATATTGTGAATCACATATGTAAGCAGCAGTTTGACCTTTGTATAAAGTATGGGACATTGTTCCTAATAACAGTTAAAAGGAAATTGTCTGGACTAATAATATTGCTGTGTTATCACGGTTTGGTTTAGGTTCTATTCTCCTTAACTGTAATTTTCTTTATGAACACTAGATGAAGCCCTGATGCTTTCACACAACAAAAAAAAAGAACTCAATTAGTTATGCTGGGTTGTGTAGATTGATGTCCTGACTTCTGCTAAACCAAAACAAGTAGAGGTGATTTTTTTTTTTGTGGTCTGCAGTTCTGTTGTACAAATGAGTCCCTCTAAGCTCAGAATGTTCCCAGTCTGGGTAACAATAAATAAATAAAGTAAAAGAGGCCTTATGCTTCCTTTAATTTTCAAACTATCTTTTCAAATGTATTCCCTTGGCATGTTTTGCTTGTCTTTTAGAAAAGTTTAAAAAAGAAAAGTGGTATAAATATATTCCATAACCTATTTTCAAAATGTGGTTTACTGATCCTTGTGTCTCCAAGGCCCACCTGATTTCAATGGTGAAAAACAACTGAGAAGTTGAATATTCTTTTCTCTTATTTTCTCCTCTTCTGCTTCATTCCATCATGGGTAAGATCAAAGAGAAAAGAAGGTGTGAAAAAAATAGGGGGACAGTAATGAGGAGCCAGAGGTAGAGCAGACACTCACAGATGGTGAGGAAAAAGAATCAAAGTGATGAGGCTGTAGGAAATGCTTGGGTTTTTTCCATCAGCTTTACCACCTATACTGTGATAATCTCAGGGGCTCTAATAGAATAAAGCAGTTTGGTCAGCCTTCCATCTGGGAAAAAAATCACAGCCCAGAGAGGAGTTCTTTCCATAAAGAGAACTTGTACTCAGTTATAGAGTACATATTATAGAGAACACAAGAAAATGGATAATTTTGAAATGTAATTGAAATTTCCCTGTAACATATTGATCTTTACAGTTCATTGGCCTTCAAGTGTTTAAGTTATCTAGCTGCAGATCCAGGATGAAGGGGAACAAATGCCTGCTACTCTATTCTGAAGCTGTTGCAGGACAGAGGAACAGCCCTGAAATGGTAAAACATTGCCTCAAAGAACTTGGAACCCAAAAAGCTCGAGATGGCCCCTCTGCAGCATGTGTAAAGTTTCCCTAGTTTAGAGAATTGAATGAATCTGAGGAAACATAAAAATGACTAAATCTATGTTACTGAGAAGTTCAAGAAGCACCAGGAACCTGTGCCTCTTGAGCATGGACATCCCAAGGCATCAGTTTTCCTACTGCTGTGTTTTCTTACTTCCCTTCAGCATCTTGGAACTGTTAGACATCAGGGCACACATCTGGGGTCACAGAGCCACTGCCTAAAAATGGCTTCTAGCAAGAGAAAACTGCAGGTTTTTAGTAAAGGAATGCATTTTAAAGATCTACTGTGGTTTCTGTAACAAAAAGCCCATGTTGGTAGTTGATCAGCTCAGACTGGGGCTCACCTTGTGTTTCTGACTGAAGTTCCTATGTGGCAGAACCAAGTGGTGTCTTCTAACATCAGGAGAGATGCCAGTTCAAGGAAGATATCCTTGGAATTAATTATTCACAGCTTTCTTAGTTCTTGTTTGCAAGAAACAGATAATTTTATTCCATCAGTACTTCAAGATTTTCCATTATTAAGAAAGTCTTTAGATGCACATGACTTTTGTCCAGAAAAGTGACGAGGCTGGAGTCATAAGCAATATAATCAAGTACTTCATACTATGCTCAAGTTAAGGATAAGAAGCAGCACAGAAAGTATAATAATGGCTAAAGGAGTGAAAATGGTCCTTTCCTTATCATAGAAATAACTGTGAAAGTGTCAGCTCTCTCAGAGGTTATAAAATCAGATTCAGGATTACAGTTTTTTAGATATCTAGGAAATGGGTTTTTACAAATGAAGCAGCTGAAAGCCAAAGCAAACATGTTGTACTTCTAATGCATTGATACAACTCACTGGTGTGCAATGGTGAAACTGAGGATCCACGTATTGTTTGCACAGCACTTCTAAAGGATTAAGGGTTATCACCCCTAAAATATGTTCCAAAATTAAGACATCTCTCTTTGGGTTTGTTTTCTATAACTGAAACAGCAAGATATGTGCATAATATGGTTTAGTATGAGTTAAAACATCAATAGTGTTGAATTTTTTCTCTACCCTCAGTTTGTTTAGCTATTGGAAGTGAAAATCTGCCATATTTACACTGAAAAATGCTCCGAGTATCTGTGTTTTCTTACCCCCTCTATTTTCTTACCTCTGAAATAACTTATTTATATCAATGGAAAGATTAGTTCAAAGGAAATCAGTGGAATTAATTGCTGGTAGAATCATTGAGGGCCAAGCCCTTACTCTTTCCAGAACAACCTACTTAGTTACTGGTTTCCTGACCCACTGCCATGATATTAACAGCACTTACTATAATTAATGGTATCCAAGTTTGGTTATTAGTATTAAATTGTTCATGAATCTCAACAACTTATTCAGCTGTTTAGATAATAGATTTTGCAGTGTTTAATAGCCATTTTCTACATGGATTCGATTGACCATTACTAGTAAATTTAACCACCAGGTGACACTATTGTTGCACTCCAATACAGAGCTGGACATATATCATCAGTCAGAAAAAAGAATATTAACTTTCAGAGTGGAACATTTAACAAAATTAAAAAATTAATTTCCCATTTAAATTCTGTCAGATTTTTTTTCAGATTTTTTCCTAGTCCTGTCTTGAGGCTCATGTAACTTGTTGCAACAAAGCTTAGATATATGAGCTTTAAAACCCTATTACCTCATTGTAATCCCTCAAAGCAACTGCCAACAACTTTCCTCTCATCTCAGGACTTTCTCTAGCTACTTGCCTTACAGTTTTCTTTTAGGCATGATCATAGAATCATAAGATATGTTGAGTTGGCTGTAGCCCTGTCCTACAGGGACCCATCAGGATCATTGGGTCCAACTCCTGGCCATGTGCAGGACACCCCAAAAATTACACCATGTGCCTGAAATATTTTTTGTCTGATAAGAATTTTCTGCTGACATGCAGTTTTACATATGAATATTTGTTTTTTAAATAATGTTATTTTTCTCAGAGGTGGATGGGTTAGGGTTAATTTTTTCACACTACCCAAACGGGGGTGGAGTGTGGATCTGTGTGGGTGTGTGCAGGTTTTTATTCTGTACCATCCATGTCAGGTGCTGGGAGGAGGAAGATTTTCACTTCTGAGAAGAAGGGTCGTGGCATTGGGTGGAGGAAAAAGTTACCACCCAGAGGTTGCACCATTTTGTCCTGTTCTGGGAGAGCAGGCAGCAGGATGAGGATGGTGCTGATCCCACTGTGGGGAGTTGTCTGCCAGTAGTTGTTTCCATTGTCTCAGGCTTGGGGAAAGAGCCCTGGCAGTGGGAGCAGTGGGATGGCACCAGCTGTGGTTGTGTCACTGGGACTTGCTGAGCATTTTGCAGGGGATCCCCCTCCTTCACACACTGCTGGTACCGATATTGCTGTCACTGTTTTCTTATCTCATTGCTGTTCCCAGTAAATCGTTGTCTCAACCCCTTATCTCTGCAGTTTGTCTCTCTCTGGAGGGGTGAGGAGACAGGAGCAGCTGTGTAGGGCTTAACTCCCAGCTGGGCTTAAAACATGCCCTCTCCTAAGAAGAATTGTCCATCCTTGTACCCTGAACAAGTCCTTAGTCCTTAGAATTCTATGTGCTCATACAAGGAGTGACTGGATCTTCCCATGTGTGTGCAACCAAGAACAAATTACACTCTGTAAGCCTTTGTCCTTGGGAATGACTGAACTGACCTGGTTGAAAAGTTTGTCCTAAGGCAGAGAAATTTCTCTTCAGGTGATAAATATTTGGCATTGTTAGAAATAACTCGTTATAAATTGTTATAAATAAGACCCAGTGATTAATGATGGACATGTGGGAACAATCAAAATAGATGTTGCTACCTCTAAATGCCTGTAAATATTAGATAGTGATAGTCTGAAGGATTTTATTTAAGAAATTATCAGAAATACATTTCATCATTAAATGTAAAGTGTGGGTTCTTCTTTATTTCATACTGTTTATGTTATTAACTGATTTTGACAAAATTCTTTTATATAATAGGCTTCTAAAACTTCTTATGTGAGATAGAAGAGTACTTTGGAATTGGCCTAGGATTTGGAAGACTGCTTTTAAGTAAGTTACATATTTTCTTTTTTATTTCAATAAATTCATAGGTTGATGAAAGCTGAATGCATTTTTATGTTATGATATTGTTCTGGCAATGAGGAAGTATGAAGTAGGTTTTGGGGAGAGATTGGTTTGGTTATTCACCAAGTTCTATCAAATTGCTAAATGTATTCAGACACAACTATATAATTTATCTTATACTGGTTTAATTGCAATCATATACTGTAGAATAAACACTAAGGGTTAGCCTAAATACATGCCATCAGAGGAAAACTTCAATTAGGAAAGATTGAGGTTGACTGGAAATTACAGAGGTACCAGTTCATGCCTCTGTAGCTAAAGGATGAGTCAGTTTTCCCAATATAAATCAGCCTTCTATTCACTTATGAAGAAACTGTGATGTCATATCCTAAGGACAAATGTTTTTGATAGACTAGAGGTAAATTCCAATTGTAACAATGAAAAGAAATACGCATTCAACAAGCAGAGCTCTAACCTGTCAGAAACACAAAAGATTTCTTAACTGATTGATATACAGTCTTTGGGCTCAAGTGCAAAAACACTGTTGCATGAGGAAACCTTGCAAAGATAATAAAGTATTCAAAATCAATCTGTTGTAGTGATAACCTGTGATTTGAGTTGTGCTGATTAGTTCCAGCTCACCTGATTCCATTGCATTACCTTTGATGTACTAATAGCATTTTGGTAACTCCTTTTCTTAACTAGATTAGAATAATTAATATGCTGTGGACAATGTGGTTTGAAAACATGTTCCTAACATAGCAAAATGTTTCAGAATGAAGTGACTGCCTTGATTGTAGCTAGATTATTTCATGTTAAAGTTACCCACATAACTTGTCTTCACTTATTTATGTCTTTATTTATGTATGTATTAATTTTCAAATGATGATAAGGAAGGCTAGAGTGCTTGAAATCTTACTGAGGCTTAAAAACCAGCCTGAAATTTGGTATTTATTTGATTTGATTCTACTCTTCAAAAGTGTCAAAAATCTGATAGTACTGTGTTTTGTTTGATAGAATGAAGATTCTTGGACTGTAACAGCTGCAGTTAGAATTACATGTATTGAGTGTTTTTTAGTCCTAACAGCTTCCTATGTGAGGTTTATTTATTTTTAATAACAAATTAAGTGATATCTCCTATGTATGTAAGACAAACAACTGTAGGAGACTAACTCAGAAGGGATGGTAACAATAACATAAGCAGACTAAAATCTTAAAACCTTAGTTAATACAGAGAGAAAGAGGAGTTTTTATTAGAAAGGCTCACAGAATTTAGTGGGAAGAATTAGGAAATTCTTAAATTTCAAATTTAATTCAAAACTTGATTAGGAAGGTAATTACTAGAGTTGTTTATTGTTCACTACTTTGTGGCATTAATTGTATTAATTACATTTTCAACTCTTCTCAAAACTGTTGTGATCCCTTTGTGGAACAGGAGCTCTGAGCAACCTGGTCTAGTGAAAGGTGTTGTGGCCCAAGGCAGAGGGCTTGGAACCAGATGATCTTTAAGGTCCCTTCCAACTCAGGCCATCCTATGATACTACTCCTACCTCAAATTCTTCTTCTAATTTTAGATATGAGTTGATGAATGAGGATAATGAACTTTACAGAGATTATGATGGTGAAAAGAACAGCAACGAGCCCAGGCAATGATTTGATTTTGATATTTAGAGACACAATGACTCAATTTTAGATTATTGGAATGGTTATTATTGTCATCTTGCCCACTAGTTTAAGAAGGGAGATACTTGAATGAAAATATGAGAGATTTTGTAAGGCAGAAGGTGAAGAGAGCTGATGCACCAGGATGCATCAGACACAGGCTGTGGGAGAAATGGGAGATTAAAACACTGACATAACTGTCAGAATGGACCAGACACTGAAGCAGATGTGTGCTTGTGTTTGACATTATGCATTAAGGACTCAGGCCTGTAAAATGCAGCTGATTTACCAGTTTGGTTAAGCATGTGCTTTAGTATTAGGGATGAACAATTATAGATTATGTAGCCTATGTGTTTTAACTTTCACTGGCTCTTGGGTTTTACTGTAAATTCTGAACATGTTCTGGCTTTACCTCTCCTCCTTCTATCTTGTTTCATTTACATTTTTCATGACTGAAATTTTGCTCATGAATGAGGAATACATGAATTTTATCCAATATGGTGGCAGCTGTTTGTATATTCATGTATGTTCTTTATCTCTTCAAAATGCTCTCCCTTCTGCATTATAAATGTATTCTTAATTGTCAGCTTTTATTCTTTAATCAATTAACCAACTCTCCCTTCCAATTGAGACACCACAAATGTGTACATACTGTCTAGTGTGGGAAATATTGCCTTAGTAAAGCCTGCAAAAAAGGTGTGGAGAGGATGTTATTGCCCAAAGCCCCTGTGGAACAGTCTGGGATGAGGCAGGTTGGACATCTGGGCTGTGCACTCCAGAGCAGGAACTCACCACTCGTGGAGGAAGGTGCAGCCCAGTTCCTCACTGGGCACCTGCACTGGGGAACAGGCACTGGGGAACTGCTCCAATACCCACTTCAGCCACCTCCAAGTCCTGCAGAAGGACAGAGAGGAATGTTTCATCCTCTAAAGGAAGCTAACCCAAACCCCAAAGGCATTTATACAGAGCTGCATTGATGTAATTAAATGTAGGTGTGTGTTTGTACAATCCGTGGTGTTTCACGGGGGTGACATTTGTTGGGGGCCACCACCCCTGACAAAAGGCAGGGTACAGCACCAGTGTGGGTGGAACAGCTCACCTGAGAGAGGTGGATGGACTTGTCAGCTCACAACTGCAGTTTAAATATGCCCAAAGACTTTTGAAGGAGGGGAGACAGACTGGAATGGGTCTGTGTCACAGCCCTCATGCAGTGCTGCACAGCCCTCAGTGAGCACAAAAGAGGCCTCTCAACACTGTCTGAACTATCAGGGGTCATTTAAGGACCATAACGATGCCATTGAAACAGACTATAAATGGCATAATTTTAGAGAAGCTAACCCCTTTAACAAAATAAAGTAGAAAACTCTCAAAAAACAAATCTAAACTGATGAACTGGTTGCTTCAATCTAATGAGCATGAGGGATGAATGTGCAGTAAAGTTGTGAGGAACTTTTTGTGGGCTCTAATCAGCTAAAAATTTGGAAGTGATTCAGGTGGCAGAGGAGTTTCATCATCTGGCTTCACATGCTGACATGCAAGAACCAACAAACATATCTTTATTTGTGCTGAAAAAATGAAATGTGTTGCATGAGCAGTTGTGGGAGGCATTGTTTAATTTTACTTTTTTTAAATTTTTTTTAAATGTGAAACCCAAAGGTCATCCCAAAGCCTCTCCCAAGTTATGAAAGGTAACAGTCTTGGTCTGAGTTACTGGGTGGCTTCTGCCAACTCCATTGTCTGAGAACACATTGACACTCTATGTTTTGACATCAAGAGAATCACAACACAAAAGTCTGTTGGGTTTTATTCCACAGCTTTTGAGATAACTTAGCTTAGATTTCCAAATAACTGCAATGTGAAGAGTTTGCACAACTGCTCCATCATCTCAAATTGTATCATTCATTTCAGGCTGATGGGTCAATATAGAAAACAGTCAATAAACAGGTTTAAATGTGTTGAAAAGGATGATGACAATTACCAAGTTAAATCTGAGCCTACAAAATTCACCTCATATAAATATTTGATTACTATCTTTCAGTAAAAGTAAAAATTGAAGTAAATGATTAGTGAGCCCTGAATACATAAGATTAACATAATTTACTTAAAATCTGTTGAAGTCTCGATTTTGCTAATGGTTTTGCAAATAGAATTTAAATATGTTGGTTAATCACTCTGGTAGTTTTACACCTTAATAAACAATCATAGAGAAATTAAAAACTTTAACTGAACAGAAATCTTTTCAATGAATATTTCAGATGAGTTCTGTTCCATTTGAGACTTTTTTCCCCATTGCTGTGTGAGAACATCCATTTATTTGCACGTTAACTGAATGTGTTTTTAAATAGCTATGGTCTGATTCTAATTCATTGTGAGACTCAGACTAGTGCATCTCTGTAAAATATCTTTAAAGCACGTATAAAAAATTCAGAGCACAGTTTTTTCATCCTGGCACTGCTTTTAAAGTGCTTCCTGGTATTGCAATCTGCATTCACAGAGCACAACACTCTGTGAGGGAAAATTATATGATGGGATCAAACAATTGCATCCTGGTTTATTTTTTTCTTAGAATCATAGAATTATAGAATCTTTTAGATTGGGAAGGACCTCTGAGATCATTCAGTCCAACTTTTAACCCAACCAAGTTCACCACTAAGCCTTGTCCTTAAGTGCCACAGCTACATCTTGATTTTATTGCTCTGTGTTCAAGGTCACAATGTTCTACTTTTCCAGGATGCTTTGTTATTCTAGGGAATATAACATAAACCAGCATTTGTATGATCAGAATTTTCTGTTTTGACACTCAGTGAAATTCACATGGTTCAGTTAACATAAAATTTTTATTAACTGCTTGATGAACTGAGAGGCCTGTTTCACCAAAAAGCTGCAGTAATTGCTATAAAGTGATGATGAAAATGTAACATTTGTAATAGAAATTTGAAGTTTTATAAACATTTTCACTTACATCAACTGGCATTTGGAGTTAATGAGAACTGCAGTATCAAAGCCTGATTTTATAAGAGAAGACTTTTATTTCACTCCATTCCTTCCAGCCAGCAGCTTCCTGGACTGAGCTGTGGTTTCCAGTGTTCTCAAACTCTACCTGGGCTACACTTTATCTTTTTTTGGGTAATGTTTGTGTCAATTGTGGGAAGGACGTTAATATTTTCTCTTAGACCATATGATTGCACCCGAGGAAACAAGCAGAACTAGTTTTTAACCCTCCCTGTCTTTTGTTGGGGTTTTCTGAAATGAAACTGATATGCAAACCTTCAATTCTGAGGAAGGAATCTACAAAAAAAGTGAGTATGAAAGGAAGAATATTTTCCTTTTTAGTCCTTGCAACACCTTCTGTGGCACCACGGGTGGCATTCATAGGGTGCTGGTTTTGTTTCTTTGTTTTATTTTCTGGCATAACCCAGACTACAGGCAAGTCTGATACTTATACCAAGAATATTTAGTGGATATAGGAAAGTAAGGAGTGCCACAAATAAAATGTTTCTTCATGCTGACGTAGAGTTTAGTGCAAAAGTAGTTGTAATTAAATCTACAGTTTTACAAGGCAATAACAAAGACATTTTAAAATACCACTTAATGTGTGAAATACACTCTATTCAACAACTTACATGATTGTATTTGTACCTAGAAACTTAGGTACAAATATTTGTGGGTTTAGTTTGAAAATATTTTGGGATTCACACTGTATATATGTATGGATGGATGGATGTATATAAAACCTAGTGGTAGTAGTAAACTTGTATTTATCCGGCATTCTGGTGTCCCAAGCTACTTGTCTTTTGGGAATTTGACTGTTGCAGAAAACAGTGATTCTCAAGTCAGTGATGAGTCTTCTCTTGGGTTTCATTATTGTGAGCTTATCTTCAGAAAAGAATCATTATCATATCAGGAATCATAAAGTTGCCTTCCTGTATTAAACTTGTACTGTGTGGCAAAAAATCTCTCCTAGGAGAAATAGGAGAATAAATGTGTCTCTTTTCCCATTAAAATATATGTTTATTTTTATTTAAAAGAGAGCAGTAAAAGGTGCTAGGAGGATAAGAAATTTCCTTGATTGAAATGAGCACCTGAAGGCAATGTATTTTGCAGAAATTTTTTTGGCCTGTTACAACAGTGCTAGTCCTCAATAACAAACTCAGACTTAAATGGAAGTCTTTAGCTTTAGCAAATAGAGAGTTTTGCAAACATTTCTTTCTGGAATATTTCAGAAAACACACATATAGGAGAACTGAGATTGCTCAGCCATGACCTGCCTCTGTATTCTGAATTTATAGTGAAACCTGAGGTGTTGCAAGTTTCGAGTGGCTTGGGGGATTTCACTGCAATTACACATTGGTCTGTCACTACAGGGGTAATGACAAATTGTGTTAGTGACTCAGAGTTTCTCCTTTACAGCCAGGCTTGCGTCATGTACGTGCTGCACACTTCCTTTCTTTTCAAGTCTGCTTTTTTCAGACTGGTTTATTGTTGACTGGGAAGTGGAACAGTTCCCAGTGCATTCCTAAGGAAACATCCTGTACAGGAAGAGAGGTTTGTTTTATTTTACATACAGCTGCCAATATACATTAAAGTGGATGGTCTCCTCGAGATTTTTTGGTTTTGTTTTGTTGGAGATTTTTGTTTAGTGGTTTGAGTTTTTTTTTCTCTTTCATTTCCCTCCTAACCTAAATTGACGTTTAGGCTCAGTTTGTAAGCCAGGCCTGCTTAGAGAAGGTCAGCCAAGGCTCACAGAAATTACTGTAAGAGTTTTAAAATCTTCTTAAGAGCACTTAATGACAAGGTTCAGGGCCTGTTGGTCTTTCTGTAGTCAACATTTATTAAGGCCCCAAACACAAACTAACTGTGCTCCTCTTATTTTGGTAATATGAACAGCTACTTTACAGCATCACTGTGTACTTTAGAAGGTGACTTCAAAGCTCCCATGAAATTAAGACTCCTGTTTCCAGAGCTGTCACAGACAGCAGTGACTATGTGGTGACAGATGTGCCACCATCCTGTTACCAGAGTGCTGCAGTCACAAGGACACGTTTAAATCTGTGTCCTCCCAGCTGCTAAAGGTCCTTCAGGTCAATATGTAATTCTTTTCTTGATATTCATGAGAGCACAGTAAACTGAACTTATTTCTTTATCGTAAAACATAGTGAAAAAAAAATAATATGAGACTACTTATGCCATACATACTGTACCTAAAAATTTCTTTTGCTGTTGCTGATGTGTCTCTGAAAAAAACCAGTCTTCTTTTGAGGAATACTGATTCTTCAGGATTATGTGCCATTAAAATTTGAGAGTGACTTTTCTAAAGAGAGAATTTTTGAAGCAGCACAAGCACACCTCATCAGCAACACTGTCAGATGTCCACACTGCCCCAGCAGAGAAACTCTTTGTTAGAGTAGGATTTAAATTCAGAATTTCTTGGACCTATCCAATCTTGTACACTTTCCTGAAGCTGTGAATGAGAATACTGGTTATGACAGGGTGTTCTTTTTCTGGCTTGAACATATGTCCAGTGAGAACTGGATTGGAGACCATACAAATTAGTATCAATCAGCTATTAGTCCCCAGAGCTGGATTTGGAGCAATTATCTGAAGAAGTGTTCTTTCTTTTTAACTAATGCTTTTATTTCTCAGTGTTCCTTGGGGATGACATTGTTTCTAGTTAGCTGAAACTGTTGAAACTCTTTTTATTTGAATGTTTAATTCAAATTAAATTAAGCAGGATTACTCAGCCAGAAAAAAATTAAAGTAATTCTTATAGAGATTTGTTCAGATATTTTTGCATTTTGCAATTTTCTGTATCTCTTTGCACATTCCTGGATTTTTCATGGAAACAAAAAACCACCGTTTTCTGAAAACAATTTTGAAAGTGTATAATAAACAATATTGTATTGCCATGAAGCTTGCAAAGAACAGCTTTTATATCTCTGCAAAATTCTAGACACAGATATTATTTTCTTTCTTGATAATTTTTTATGCATCTTAATGAAGCTCTTTCAAGGCCTTCTAGTTTTTGTTTGGGTTTAAGATGGGTTTTCTGAAGCTCCTACAGCACTGCTTTTAATTAGAGGTGAATATGCTGCCATCTCTCCCTCAACTCTTTTATCTACCAAGACACTGTCACATTAATCACCCCTGTGATTTGTTCAAGCTGAAAACACCAATATGATTATAAAATGAGTTGTTTCCTCTATGTTGTTAGAGAAGACAGTCTAGAAGAGAGAAAGACCACAGCTGTTATCTGTGCACATAAACTTTCAGGAAAAGCCTTGAAGAAACACGTTTTCAGAAATCCAGAGGTAAAGCTTTGCTTGGAATAACTGACCAATGATCCAACACACTTTCTCTGTGCCTCTTTGAAGTATTGACTACACTGAAATAGTCTTCAAACTTATTGAAGTTATTTCAGTGCTATGAAGGACTGTGTTTTGTTGCTGGTGCAAGAATGATGAACTAGAATTTCCAATGGCTTTTGGTCCACTTTTATTTGCTTCATGAGGGAAATCAAGCTTCACATGAGTGTGATTTTAACATCAGTTGTCATAGATAGTAGAGTTCCAAGTATCCTCTTTCCTCAATGGAACAATGCACACAACACATAGAGCCAGGGTGTCTTTCTGTGCTCGATTTCATTTGAACTGAGATAGGAAACTCAATTCATAAAGAGCAGGAAGGTGAGAATTACCTTCCCTTTTCTGGCACAGAGAAGTGAAATGAGAGAAATGGTGTGTTGTAATTGATTACAAATCTCTGAAGTAAAACACCCTCTGCAAAGTGGTTAAAGATCACAGTGAAAGCCAAAGCCCTTACTGTAACTTGAGAAGCTTATGCTGTGAGTGGGGTTTGAGTTGTCTTTTTTTTCCTGGTTTTGTTCCTTTCTTTTTTTTCTTTTACCTTTTTTTTTTTTTTTTAATTCCATGAGCTCAGCTGAGTTATCACAGCACAGTTGAAAAGCTTGGTTAATATACAGGCCAAAACATGTGTGGCTGTGTAACTGTCTTTGCTAAAGTCTGAATTCCCTTCAGGCTGTACACACCCTGTGAGCAGGACTTGTCACATGCAACTCATTGTGGTTTTTCACAGCCACTTAACATAAATTTGGGGGAAAAAATCTGGTTGTCAGTGAGCAAAGATAAATAATTCATGTGTGTCCCTCTTTAGGTATTCTGAGAGCCTTAAACTCCAAACATTTCTTCTTGCTTCTCCTGGGCAGCAGATTTGCTTTGTGGACTCCAGTTACTCAGACCAGGAAGCAGAGGGACTGATCTCAGAAATGCTCAGTTAGCTGAGGGTGTTTATTTTATATCACATATGGGACAACCATAGAACCTAAGGGATTTATTTCAGCTCAAAATGATATTTAGTATTAGGAGTAGAAATTGAATCATTTAGGAACTCCTAATCATCATCTCTAACCACTGCTTTGCATCTTCTAATCACCTCATTCAAACCTTTTCCTTACTGCAAAATGAAATATTATCACTGACACAAAGATGAAAAGGACTGGTTTTTTCAGTGTGTATTTGTGGCTTTGAAGTCATGTAGCTAACTTACTTTAGTTCCACTCTATTTTAAAAAGACAGAGTTAATTAATTACTTGTTTCACCTAAAACAGAAATTATTTTTAATTGACCTATTTATGGTATGAAGTACAAATCAAAAGTTATTTGGCTTCTTCTGTATCTCAGTAATGTTTTATCATAATTCTTTCCATCTTTCATGCTTTTAAATTTCCTATTGTGTAAAGTAACCAAGGTTCAAAATTAAAGTTTATTAGTGAAACATGATAAAGTTTTGTGCTGAAAGTTGAGGAGCAATCCAAATTAAACTTTGGCTGTCTCATATCTTTTCTCCAATCTTGAATCAAATATGGCTGAAATGCTTTAAAATTGAGAGTTTTTAGCATAACAAGAATTCATAAGATATCTTTCCTGAATACAATAAACATCTCCTTGCAGTTTCCAATTAAAATACTTATCTTTGATGAATTGTGGTTTATTTTACTTTATTTATGTTAGTCTAGAATGGAACAATACACCACTGCAATCATTACTGCTATCTATTTTTCAAATCTTTCCTATGCTAATGTTGCAAGAAGAACTATGTCAAGTTAGTGGATATAAAAAGCAAAAAAGCAAGCAGACAAGTTTTTTTTATGATGCTTTACTGTGATAAGTATTCTGTCATTTCTTGGTACAGGGCAAAATACAAACCATCAGCACAGTCATTGAAAGAGTATTGACAGGATTGGGGAATAAGTTCTTCTCAAAATGAAAATGCTCACTACTCACTTTGATTAAGATTTAATTTTAAAATATCAGGAATTAAATTACAAGTGTTGTCATGTTGCAGTTTTCTGATTTTTACCTAGACCTTGTTCACATAATTAAAACTGTAAGGACTTGAATCACAAGAAAAGAAAAATGGAAATAAGTGGCAAACAAGAGACCTTGGAGCATGTACAGTACAAGAGAAACAGGGATTTATTGCTGAAAACGATACCATTAAGGCTCAAGATATTTGTTTGGACACTGAACAGAGTATCTGTCAATTTGAAATACACTCATAGGAAAATTCAGAAACTGTGGTTGTCTATATGGGGAAAGGATGTGCTTGTTTAAGGACCAACTGTGATTTTTTATATGTAGATGGATATATGGTATCAAGTAGCAATCATTAGAATATATGTTTTTGTAATTTTGTTAGACTTTTAGGATGTGATTTCAATTATACTATACCAGCTATTTCACATTCCTTGTTGCAATCTGACTATGTGTTATGTAAAGATTTACAGCCAACCCAATTGGAATGGATTCCCCACTACCCAGGAAACTACTGCACCACAAGGACCTACAACAATTACTGAAATTAATTCAAAAGAGTGGACAAAAGACTCTAACTACAGTCCAGCATGACATAGAAAGGATACATCAAGTTCTTGAATGAGTTAAAGAGGAAGGAAAAAACTATTGGTGGAATGTCTTTGTAAGAAAATCTCCATCAGCAACCAAAGTTTTAGATGTATTAATACATCTGATGCTAATTGTACTAATTGTGGTGACTCTTTTAACAATAGTAAAATTAATGATTTGGCACAAGCTAAAGAAGCTAGCATTCAAGATAATGACATTATCAACTGGGATGAAATGTAAGTATCAAGATTTACCTGAAAGAATTTGTGAGAAGTATATTAATCATGTATAAAGGCCAAGTACATTATCTTTTGCTTTAGAAAGAATAGGAACAAGTAATATAAAAATACAGTGATTGGTGCAGTAAAGGAGAAATTGGCATTAATACCATTAGTAACCTCAACACAATTTGTTAACATCTGAGTAATCCAGATGCACATTTACTAATTACATCACTATTCCTCATAGTGTAGTTGCTTCAGAATGTTTAGTCAGAATTCATATGTCTCTGAAAATCTGTTTGATAAAGAAAAGTGTAACATAATACATTGTCTGGTATTAATTTTCTATCTTTCTAAACCATCCCATTGCTATTCAAGGATTTGCATTATCTGCTTCTCATGTCCATTGCAGTCAGATTATGTGGAAGAGCATTTGCAGCTTCTCATTTGTGCAGGATAACAGTGATGTGTCATCACAGACTTAATCAAACCATTCTGTCCACCAAGCAACCACACGTGGGACTGGGCAATCAGTGCAGCTGCAGTGTGTGGTACCTGTATTTCTGTGTCACAGGAATGGCCTGCTGGGCATGGCATTTATAGACAAGCACTTTGCAGTCAGTCTTTACTTGTACATCAGTTCGAGAAGTTACAGATTTATTGTGTACGAGATGATCAACTGCACTGAACAAAACCCCTCAAAAATATGGATTTACATTTGTAGTAAAGAGAGCTTTAGTTGTGCAGTGGTTGTGGCCTCATTTCATTTCTGTGAAAACTACATCTTCCTCACTATGAGGGAGGTTGGATGTGACTGGGAAATGCTGCAGTTTTTGCTTATGTCCAATAATGAAATGAATAGCACAGTTTTTGTGAAATACATTTCACAAAGTAGAGCCTTATAGTGCACCAAAGTAGTAGGAGCAGGAGCCCTCAGTTAAAGGATTGCCTTCTTTAGTCCTGTATTTTGTTCACATCAATATGAAATTACTTCTGCCCAATGTGTCATTAATCCCATTCGTGTATCCAGCTTCTGATTAACTACTTGTTTGCCTTAAAAGTGCCTAAAACAACTAAATGTAGAGCTCTCAACCATAGATTTGCAGAATATTTCCAGTTAGAGTGGACCCATGAGGACCATGAGTCAAGTTGTTCTGACACAATATTTTTAATAATGTAATAATGAGCCTAAAATCTTTTAAATTTAAACATATTTCAACATCTGAGAAAACTAAAGATGGCTTTGCCCTAATTTCTAAAACTCCTATAGAATGTGTGTATTTTGACAGACAAAAAGAGCATGTAGCAAAGTTGGTGATGAGTGTGATCAGCATACAAGAGATTACCTTTCTACTTGAAAGGAAAAGGTTTTGTTACAACCTGTAAAGCAGGAATGTTAGACAGGGAGATAGAAAAAAGACTCTTATTGAAATGGTTTTCCTCAGTTTATAAGAAGTTGTCATGGTAGAGTTTTGTCAGTTTGACTTAATCTTCTGGTTTGATGGAAAAGAATTTGTGTTTAAATGCATTGTATGGCCTTGGTTTCATTCCATTAAGTCTCTATCAAAGTGAAATAAAAGATTGAGCTTGCATACAGAGCTATCATGAAGCTTGATCTCTGGAGGCTTCTAACTCCCCAAAGATGTGTTACAAGTATGTTTTATGTACTTCTGATCTGTTTCTTGAAGTTACTCACTGCTTTGATGATCTTCATCTTGTCTAAGTAATCAGCACTGGAACTGATGTCCTGACCCAGTGTGTTGCTGTTGCATTCATGTTCATTAGTGTATGGGAGGAGTAGGTAATAAGAAAATAGGAATTTTGATTTGGCAAGTTGCCAGTATATATTTTTTTCTCTTTTATATTTACAGGCCCTGAAGGGAAACTTTGGTTAATGTGTATGTACTAAATACCCACCTGTAAATTCTTTAACGTTACACAATGACTTAGTTTGTTGGCTTTTGTTGTTTGCATCTATTCATCACAGACAATTTAACTTAAAAGAAAATACTTAAATGTGATTTTATCATGCAGTAAAGAATTTTCAAAAACTATCTATAAGTAATTCAGTTTCAACTCACAGCTTGCTACATGTTCCCACACATACAGTTTGTATGTTATGGGTTCAGGTGCCTGATGCTTAAATTATATCATTGTTTCTTATATTAATATTTGTGTGTTTGATATTGCTCAACTCGTGAACAGGAAGCTGCTTGTACTGTGTATTCAGATAAGTTTTCTTAAGATCTGCTGCAAATTACATTAACAAACCTGTCTTTGTATTTTCCAAGCAAGGAATCTGTACAGTTAGTTGCTTAAATTTGGCTTCCCACATGGAACAGCTCAATGTATTTGTTAGACAGATTATTTGAGGGGTTGGAAATTACTTTTACAATATGAAAATAAGGTTAGTAGCCATTCATGAACTGAGAGATTTAATTCTGTCTCTATCCATGTTATAGTATTCATATGTAGAAAGCATAAATAGAGGATGAAGGTGAAGACATTTATATTACATAGGTGAAGGGTATTGATATTTATGGATTGTATCTTGGGCCTTAGAAATCAGAAGCAAAAATCCTAAAATCTCAGAAGGGTTATGACTTCCCTCAGTGCTTTGCTGGGTGGATTAAAATATGTCTTTGTGTTGGCTGTACTTGAAGCTGAGTGAATTAAAGTATGGTGTTATTTTAGCTATACATAAACCTTTCTTATATCCCCTTTCCTGAATCCCAAAATGCAAGAATTTCTCTCTAAGAGAACTTTCAATTGTTTGCTGTGTGTCTTGGATTAAAATAGTTTAAAAGACAATTTCAATATTTCATCAAAGTTTTTACCAATGCAGAGTCTGAATATAATCAAAAATAAATTAAAAAAAAGATTAATGTTCCCTCCCTAAAATGCATCATATTATCATCAGAATCTTACATTTTTATCTGGAGAATTTTTAAAATTAAAAATCATCTCTGATTTTTTGAGAGCAGATTTTAATATGTACAAACATGCAGTAGAGTAGTAAAAATCTTGATTTAATTTTTTTTATTTATGTTTGCAAGAGATTGGCTTCCCATAGTGTAATTTTGTATTCTTTCCTTTTACAAACTTTTTTTATTTTAAAGAAACCATCTCCTTGATGCATGATACTGTAGTGAATGATAGTAGTTGGATACTATTTTATTTCAAAAATTAATGTGATGCATTTTATAGTTCAGGTCTGTATGTAGTCAAGCAAAGGTCCAGCAAAACATTTTCCTGTGACTCAAGTCTGCAGTGATGTAATGGTTTTTTATCTCATTTCAGGATTAGGTGGACACCATCTGCTACTCTTGATTTTCATTCTATCTACTAACACAAAACTAGGAAATCTTCTCATGTCTTATCAAAACAGGTGATTGCTGAGAACAGATACTGTAAGCAAGATAATCTGTGGGAAATAATACAAAGACTTAATTTTTCTCTTCTTTTCCTTAATATAAATCAGGATCAACTTCGCCAAAGTGGATACAAAGTGGGAAGAATGAAACCCTAAGATTGAAAGTCTGTGAAAATAATGGAATGTTTTTGTCAGACAAGGCTACAGTGGAGATTTTCACTTGGAGAAAGAACAAAAGGGAAGTAGAATTGTTTGACGTAAATGATGTCTTCTTCATTGAGCTTCTTTCACTCCTCTCTTTTGATAAATCCTTGTCTCCTCTGGACATGCAATTCTATGGACAAAAAACATACTAACCTTGAGTTTGGAAGTAGAGTGCCCTGAATTCTGAGAGGGACCAATTCAGAAAGCTGGTCATTCTGTTATGCCATTGTACTGCAGGGTGCAGTTACAGTTAAGAATGTCCTGTGGGCACTTTGGGTCAGTTGTCCTGGCTGTGCTTCCTCTGAGCTTGTGCACCCATTCCCTGACAGTCCTTGGCTCAGGGTGAGCACTGCAGAGCACCAACCAAAGTGTCTGTTATCCACACAACCTCCTACTGAATCCAAAACACTGTACCAGCTACCAAGAAGAAAATTAACTCTATCCCAAACAAACCCAGTATCTGCTCCTTATTCTGTACTGTTTACATCATGCCAGGTCCCAAATTTCCCAATACTTCATTACCTTTTTTATCTTTTGTTAGACACATAGACAGATATCACACCCTTAGTCTAAGAACCATTCCTAAAAAAGTCCACTGAGTTCACTTAGTCCATGACCTTGGGCTTTATCTGTCACAACAGTCTTTTGAGCAGAAAAGATGGTGTTGCACGCTGAAGCCAATTCTGATTCCTCACCACTGTATTTTGTCTGGTTTCCTCAAAGTTCATTTTTCAGTGTATTCATCAGACAGGAGTCAGGTTCAGACCCAGGGATCTGGCATAGCAAAAATGGATGTCACAAGCTACTCAGTGTGGTAATGGAAGTGACAATACACAGTGGGGTTTTTGTGGTAATTAATGCCCTGCCATTTAGGTGTTTGTTATTCTCATCCAGAATCAACCCCCCCTCGAGGCCCACACCCAGAATTCCTGATCCTCATGCATTGCCCACCAAGTGCACCCACATCCTTGAGCAAAAGTGATTCCATGAGTGGCTTTGCCATTGCCTAAGGCAGGAGTAACCCAGAGAGTTTAGCCCAGGATACCTTTAGTGTGCACTACAGGAATTCTATAGTCTTCTGTGGTACACAGAAATTTTGACTGGTCGGGGCCAGCCCGACTGGCAGATCCCCAGTGTTGACTGATGAGGTGGCTTTTGCTAAATGTGTTGTCCCAATGTTTGAAGGTCCCACCCCCATTGCTCCCAATGTGGTTTAACAGCCCATTGCATTGTTCAGTTTATAGAGGCTGGTGCATGATAGCGGATGTGATTTACACACCCATGCAGTGCCATGTTCCTTGGCCCAAGCATCTATTAGGTCATCTTGGAAACAAGACATATTGTCTGACTCACTTCTTTCTAGGGAAGTATTCTGGGCAGTGGCACGAGGCACAGCATATGTTTCCACCATCCCGTGGTGATTCTCACCATTGTACATACATGGAACTTGCCTTAGTTCATTTGTGAGAGTGTGAGAGAGTCAGTCTGCCAGGCCTACCCACATTTGTGTTTCAGCCATTGTCCTCTATACCAGAGAGGGTTTAAATGCTTGGCTTGCTGAATTGCAGTGCATGTTTCACATTCATGGACAACCTGTACAATGTCCATAGCTGAGCCCACCCCTCCATCATGAGCCTCTTGATCTGTATGTTGTATCTCTTCCTTGATGACCAACCACCCCTACAGGGCATTTGTCATTATCCATGCATCAGTATAGAGGTACAGTATTAGCCATTGTTCTCATTCAGCAATGTCTAAAGCCAACTGGATAGATTTCCTCTCTGCAAACTGATTTGAGTCATCTTCTCCATCAGCAGTTTCTGCAATTTGTCATAGGGTGCTCCATACAGCTGCTCTCCATCACTGATGCTTGTCTACAATACAGCAGGACCCATTAGTAAAAAAGGCATATTGTTTCCCAGTTTCTGGTAATTTATTATATAGTGGAGGCTCTTCTGCATGTGTTTCCTCCTCCTCCTCCTCCTTCTCCTCCTCCTCCTCCTCCTTCTCCTCTTCCTCCTCCTCCTCTGGTGACATTCCTAAATCTTTGGCTTCTGGCCAGTCCCTGATCACTTCCAAGATTCCTGCATGACTGAGGTTTCCTATTTGAGCTTGTTGTGTGATCAGTTCTACCTACTTACTCCAAGTAGCATTAGTTGCATGATGTGTGGAAGAGGTCCTCCCTTTGAATATCTAGCCCAGCATGGGTAACCTACATGCCAAGAGGAGCTGTGCTTCAGTACCAATAATTTCCAAAGCAACTTGAACCCTTTCATAAGCTGTCAGGATATCTTTTTTCAGTTGGAGAATAGTGGACTTCAGATCTTCTGTATCCCTGAAGCCAAAAGCCCAGGGGTGAACCTCGAGTCTCCACTGGTGCTCTCTGCCAGAGCTTCCAGGTAGGACTGTTCTCCCTGGCTGTGGTGTAGAGCACACTTTTTACATCTTCATATAATCCTAGAATGGCTTGGGTTGACAGGGACCTTAAAGATCATTTAGTTTCAGTCTCCCTGCCATGGCAGGGATGCCACCCACTAGATCAAGTTGCCCAAAGCCCTATCCAACCTGCCCTGAACACTGCCAGGGATGGGATAACCCCAGAGGGGCAACTTATTTCAGTTCCTCACCACCATCATAGTGAAGAAACTTCTAATCTAAATCTCTTCTCTTTCAGTTTAAAACTGTTCCCCCTTGTCCTATCACTATATGACCCTGTAAAAAATTGCTCTCCCTCTTTTTTATAAGACCCCTTTAAGTATTGGAAGGTGTCTGTGAGGTCTCCCTAGAGCCCTCTCTTCTCCAGACTGAACAGCCTGAGCCCACTCAACCCATGTTCACAGGAGAGGTTCGTTCTCTGACCATCCTTGTGGCCTTCCTCTGAATCTGCTCCAGTAGCTCCATGTCTTTCTTAAGCTGGGAGCCCCTAAACTGGAGGTGTTACTGCAGGTAGGGTCTCATGGGGGCACAATAGACAAGGAGAATCACATCCCTCAACCTTCAGCCTCAACCTTGGCCACACGTCTTTTGCTGAAGACCATAATGTGGTTGGTCTCCTGGGCTGCAAGCACTCGTGGGGGGCTCCTGTCCAGCTTTTCATCCTTGTCAGGGCTGCTCTCAACGAGTTCATGTCCCAGTCTGTACCCCTGTCACACTGGGATTGCCCCAACCCAGGTGCAGCATCTTGGTGTTGGACTTGTTAAACCTCATTAGGTTCCCATGGGCTCACTCCTCAGGGTGGTCCAGGTCCCTCTGGATGACATGTCTTCCTTCTGCTGGGCACCACTCAGCTTCGTGTCATCTCCCATCCTGCAAACTTGTCACCACAGTGTTTCTGGGAGCACATACCTAAATGCCTTCATGGCTGTCTCAGTCTGTAATGCAGCTCACTTGAAAAAATTGAAATGAGTATCACCCAGTGAGGTTTGTCTGTCATATGAGACCTGTAAAACTAAGGATGAGAAAAAAATCTCCCATCGTTCTATGCAAAACCAAATCTTTTGTAGTCTAAGAGTAAAGGTTGTTGTTGCTCAGTGTGATGTCAATACCAGAAATACATGAAAAAGGAAAAAAAATCCAGCCTAAGATTAATTCTGTAAACCTACTTTTCTTAAAATTATAGCTTCACCCAGTGACAGTTGAATACTGGGATTAGGATCTAATTTATGGACTTGAAAGAAGATAATAATGTGCATATATAAAGGCAAATATATGTTAAGTGGTTGTGGGGTTGGCACCATTGTTAAAGACATTCCTTGATTTTTCCAGTGGAGATGGTGGATTAATCTTAAAAACTAGTTATTGATATATTTCCAAATTAGTATTCTATTTACATGTTTCTTTTGCTATTTATTGTTCATAAGCATTTGGGTGGCCCACATTATTCATGACGCATTTACAAATCCTGGAAAATCCTTAAATGTTTAGGATCTCTGACAGTGAGATGAAAGGTCCCAGCTTGTTTCCTCTGGGGTTTAAACTGATTTTCAGTCTAACCGGATGCTGCCTCTTTACTCAGGGAAAATTCCATTTGTATGGATTTTTTTTTCTGAAGGCAGCTGGACTGGACTCATTGAAATGAAATAATTGTCTTTTTTTGTTTGCTAGGGCTAGACAAATACCCTTGCTCATGCCTACTTGTGTATTGAGTGTCCTGTCAACTTCAGAGGGGTCCTTTATTGAGCTGAAGTTTGTGTTTGTCACGAGCATGAAAAAGCAGATGTAGTCCTTCCATATGAGGTAACTGATGTGCCTAGTCATCAGATGTCCTTTTAAATCTCAATTAAAAACAATTACTAATGGAATACATAATTAAGTTGTTTTTAAAAGGGAACTATGTTTCTATCTCATATTTGTGCAAAGGTCTTTTATATGACATCTTTATCTTGCTGGGTAGTTGCTAATTTTTTAGCATGGTTAATCCAACAATTTTGTCCAAGTTTCATGTATAGAGTCATCTGGATTCAGTGGTGAAGGCCTGCAGCACATTCAGACACTGCCATGGACACCTGGCCCCAAAATTGACCCCAAGAACTTGTACAGGTAGGACAAAAACTAGTATTACAATTACTACTACATTAAATGCAGCAGAAAGGAACCTTTAGTCACACAAAGCCACCCTCTCACAGCACTTCACAGTAATTCCTGTAGGAATTATGCTCTCTGGGGATTATTCTTGAGAACTGATTCTCCAAGAGAGAAGATTTCTATGGTAATGTGCATGTAGCCCACACAATTTCATCTGGCAGTGTAGAAACAAGCTGATTTATTAACCTTGTTCAGACCTGTTAAAACCTGAACCTGAATTCCCCTGACTGAAGGCTGAATCACTGCCTCAGCACAACAGAAATCTTGGTTACTCTGTGTCATTTACCCATTTTAGATTTCTATCTCCTAAAAGACACAAATATTTTTAGACACACCTAACAACTATTTTTTGCCTGCCCTGCAAACCAAATTTTGCTGTTTGCCTCGTATTTTTTTCTTCATATCACAGAACACTGTATTTGTACAACAAATGTACTTCACAAAATCACTGCTCTTATTAGTGTGGTAAATTAACTCCTTGACTACAACAAAGCTTTACCAACTACAGGAGCTGATGATCCAGCCCATTATGTGATTCATTGTGTTCTAGAGGTTTCAAAATAATTTTGAGATTGAAATTCTAATATGTGCTGAGTTACAATTTTTTTATAGATTACACTGGGATTTTTGAAGGTGAATGTCCTCAATGGTCAGGAGGTGTTTGTGTGCAGAGGGAGATGAAGGAACAATATTTAGTACATATCTATGGAAAATTATTGTTAGAATAAGGTCTTATTCTTCATAAGCTTTTCAATAGTTGTAATTGATTACTGTGCATTTATTTACAAGTGGCTTCGCTGGCAAATAAAAAAATTGCCTGGGACAAAACAATCTAGTTTAATTTTGGAACAGTGGACCAAATCCCAAATACATGAAAAAGGACACACACATATATATATATATATACACACAAATACTACTGTAAATAGAGCTGTAGAGAGAATGAACTACAATAGACAGATGTGTTAATAAATTGATTAAATAAAGTGATTTTTTAGTGGACAAGAAGCACCAAAGTTCTAAACAGTGTGGTGTGAACTTCATCTTTAATGCATTTCCTTTTAGCATTTCATCACCTTTGGCATAATGGAAACCCACATACTTGCTCTTCTGTGTAAAATTGGCCCATGTAGGGAATACCCTATGGCAGTTGTTCAGTGAAATATATGTATTTATACAGTTGCATATATAAACTTGAATCAAATGTGGTGGGAGGATTATTGACTCCTCCTGACTTGACACTAAAACTCCTCTCCAGACGTGTCTGTGAAGTGACAGATTGTGAGTGTTGAAAGTTTAACAAATTTATCATAACCATGTACTTGACTCCACCCAGAAGTGGATTAAGGCAGTGAATTCAAACTTGTTAAGTTTATGAATAATCTTATTTACACAAGTCAAGTCTGAGACAGGCTCCTGTCAGTTCCTCTTCCAAATCTCTTTGCAGAATCACAGAATATTCTGAGCTGGAAGGGACCCATAAGGATCATCAAGTGAATGCTCTGTATGGGAGTCGAGCCCAGCAGATTGGTGGTGTTAACACTGGGCTCTAAATCTCTCTTTTCTGCAGGTAAATAGGATTTTTGCTCTGACTCTCATCATTAGAGCTGTGAGAATCTTGAGAATATTGTGGCTTGAGGCATATTAGCACCTACCTCTACCATGTTTTCTATTCACATCTTATTGCAGTGCACATTTTTTGCCTTAAATTTGAGAGTTTGGATTTTTCAGTTTTGGCTTAGGGTGAGAAGATTAAATGTAAGAAACAGAAAGTATTCGTGTTTCCCCAAATGTACTGATAGTCAGCAATCTTACCATGCTGCAAAATGCTGAAATGGCAGAGATCAGCAATATTTAGGACTGAAAAAGGTTTTTTACATTACAAGATTCTGTTTCAAACGCTTATCCTTACTTAGATATGTCATCCAAGAGATAGTGCTTAGTCCAAATATCTTTCTAATATTTTGGAGGTAAAATCTTGATCATACGAAAATCAGCAAGAATAATTGTCTTAATTTCCTATAATCTCATTATAAAACTGGATAATATGTATCAGGATTAATATATAATATTAATATATATATACTTATTATATGTATATATAATACAAGGTACATAAATCATGCAGTCACAGTTCCTTCTATGTAATTTTCTTAATCTGCATTTAGAAGGGTAGGAGTCCTTATGTGAAGGCATTTTCTGACTGTTTTATGCAAGTGGTAAATCTGTCCCACTTCTGACTGAAAATATGAGCATTGAATAGTAAGTAAATAACAAACCCAACATAAATAGTGCTTTTCATCATGAAAAGATCTCAAACTATTTCACATGTGTAAGAAAATTTGCAAGATACTTGTGGTAGTAATAATATAGAAAGACAAACGTAGTAATTAGAACAGCTTCATAAAATGTATCTGTTACTACAACCAATAAATACACAGGCAGAGGTTTTAGTTGTCTTGTTAATGTTTCTATTACCAGTCATATTTTTAACAAATTTGACATAAAAATGTGAATTTATTTTTTTAAATGACTAATTATGCATGTGAAGAAATAGTATAATGGAAATGAGAGGACAAAAGGCAAGTGAATTTCAATAAAAAGGGTCAGAAAAGGCAACAAAGGTTCTGTAACTTCACTGGAAAACAAAACATATCTATATATGCCCATTAATCAATAGGAAAGAAAATAAAATGCTGTGGGATTTACAGAAGGCAGATGTGGTCCATTCTTGATATTTTTGTTTTTTCTCTTTTGTCTGCACTTGAAAAGAATGTGGCTCCATAGAGCTGCAACTCTTCTCCCAGCAAACCTCTGGAACAGGCTTGAACAAGTCAGTGTAATGTGGAAATATTGGTAAATACCTCTGGGGGTAACAGAGTGTTCATGTGGGCAGAGATAACTGGTAAAGGCAAATTAAGTCTTTAATTTTTAAAAGTGAAAAAGAAACCAGGGAATAATAACTCAGACACAATCACTTTGATAAGAGATATTGGAACAAAATGTTAAATAAATTACTTAAAATTCTAAAAAAAAAAAAAGTTGAAACATGCCTAAGTTCATAAAGAGTAATTCAGATCAAATCAGTCAATTTTTTATTTTCTTTTGCTGATTAGCTAACTTTTTGATAGAAAAATTTCTAGATGTGACACTGCAACTTGAATAATACACTGAACTTTTTCTTACCCACATAAGTGCACACTGATCCAGTTCTCTTTCTCTACAAAAGTACTTGTTATCAGGTGGGCAGGACATTTTATTGTCCTGAACCTCACCATGTGCAATCATTTTATTAACAGGTTGAATGACAGACTGAAGGTTATTTTTAAGAATTTTCTATTTATTGTTTTGCTAGGAGAGGAGATTTCAAGAATATAGATATGACAGATATTAAATGCATTGCTGACTAATTGGAAAAATATAAAATTGATTTAAAAGAGTAATTAAAATAATAAAAATAAATAAAATTAAAATAATACTATATATAACTACAAGATTCAAGTCTCATTTATTTTGGAAATAATATTAGCAAAAAGAAAGTGAATTATTACATAAAATAACTGTCAATGTTATTTCAGAGAAAAGAATTTCCAAAATCTCTTGATATAAATTTGATAGAAAAAAGTGATGCCTGCTGGTTTCAAGTTTACTGATTTGTACATGTAGAATAGGTGAAAACAATAAAATTGTGGCTGTCTGACCTGAGGATCATGTCTTTCTCACAGATAAACATATTGATATTTTAATCCTTTTTTTCTGGAATTGCATATGATGAGATTGAAATATCTGTTGCCCTTTATTACCAATGTGTCATTCCTGAATGTGGACATGACAATCATCCATTTACACAAACTCCCTGTGTTTTAGAATATTCCCAACACTTCTTTCACAGTAATTTGTATAAACCAATGTTTGATAACAATGATAATAGACATTTGTCCATTTAGGAGTATGACTGAATTAAAAAATTTCCACCAACAATTTCAATTTGTAGTAATTAGATATTTGTCCTGTAAAATGAAACTCAAATACATAAGTTTTTTACCTCAAATACATAAGTTTTTAATATTTTATGAAAATTATATTTTTCTAATCTAATTAGAGTTAAAAATATTTGTCAAAAAATGTTTACATGGAAATTTTCTTCAGAAACAAAACTTCAGTTTCTGCAAATCTATTCTTGATAAACTTGGCTGTAGGAGCAGAAAAATGTCAAGTTGCATGTTTAGTTACATGGTTATTGGAATGAATTGCAAGCATTTGAAAACTGAAAGCAGAGATACATTTATTAATTTGAAGGAAATTTGTATACTCAAATATTATTGTCCCACATAGTTCACAAACCATAAGTAGAAAGATGGGCTAAGTTTATTATATTTCAGAGAGAGTATCAGTTAAGCCAGTAAGATTCAGTTGTGACCACGTCCATTGTGATTAATTAAAAGTTAGTGAAGCAGCACTGATAATATGGAATCAATATCTCATGCATTCTTTGGTTTCTCTTGATTCAGTTACTGTTGTGGATGTATTCACAGTGCTCAGTGTCATTATTTGTTCAAACAAATAATCTCTTTATCTTGGCATTAATCAGGGTTCTTTTTCTTCAGATTGCAACAGGAAAACAGGAAAGGACACAGACTTCTCTCTCTCAGGGAGGAACCTTTGATGGCTCCATGGGCTGAGGGAACAGATGCTTCACCCCCTCAGCTGGGCCAAGGAAAAAGTGCTGTACTGCTGAAAGTGTCTGCTGTGTGATTTCAGAGGTGACTCCACTGGAGCTGTTCACCCCATCCAGATCTAAAGGTAGGAAGGGATTAGAGGCTGCACAGTTTAAGCCCCAAATGCCAAGGGTGTTTGAACTGAAACCCTTCCTTTAGACAGATACAAACTGGGGTTGTGTTTCTGAAGGAAGGGAACAAAGGCAGAAAGCCATTCCCCCCCTGTCCCTCACTGCAGGGCACTGGGAACATCCCTGTCCAGGTGACCTGGAGGTCCCCTTTGAGCACTGCAGGGGCTGCACCTCTCCCTGGAGCCTCCTCTCCCCCAGGCTGAACAAGTGCTCTCCTGTCAGCCTGTCCCCCACAAGTGCTGCTGCCCCCTGCCCACCTCGGGGCCCTGCCCTGGGCTCCCTGCAGGAGCTCCTTGTCCTTGGGGATGCTGCCCTCCTCACCAGGTGAGGAGACAGTGGAAATGTGAGAAACTTGCCTTCTCCAGCACTGCCTCAGACTGGCTGGATGCTGTTCCACTTCTGGTCACACATTGCATCAGTCTCTTTGGTGTACCGTGACTTTCTACTGACATGATAGGAAAAAAACAAACTTAATTTTACGAAAAATAGAGTTTGTGCCTTTGACAAATTTCTCAAAGGTCACATAAAACCCTCGATGTAAAACCATTTTGATGTAATTATAGTTCTGGATACTGGAAAGAATTATTTCTTTTAGTAAGCACTCCCAAGGCTCCATATAAATATATTCGTCATTATTTTATAAATATACAGTACAAGAAGAAAATTAAAAACATAATTTAAGTAGTTCAATGCCTATGAGTAGATACGCAGTTAGAAAACACATTTTCCACAGTTTCTGTAGGAATCCAATAACTGATTGCAAAAGAGATTGAGAAGCAACAATGTTGTGATGGCTAAATATGCCCTAGGATGAGCAAATGACCTTATGGTCTTCCTGGTTGTCAGGTTTCCTCCTATCTGGAGTCATCCATGAACTTTAAGCTTCCTCACCCCATGCTGTGTTTGATAAAGAGGATTGGAGCATTAATTGTTATATACTGATAAGAAGGCAAGACCTTGTTATTCTTGGCTGTCAAGCACTTGGCAAGAGTATATTGGGAGGGTATATCTTATATGTTGGAGAGCATTTCTTCCTGTAATACCTGGTTTGTGAAGGTCAGTGCAAGAGAATGTCTCCAGAGCAAGGGGGAGGGGAGAAGAATTTTAAAAAAAGGAAAAAGAAAGGAGAAAACTTCTTCTAGATTGAATGTGATTGTGATTGTCATTAGCCATACATAGCAGAAATAAGCTTTGCTCAGCAAAATCTCCCTGGGAAAACAGATTTCACAGATGGGAAGCCGTGGAGGAGGAATTAAATGGCTCAACAAATGTGTCAGAGAAAATCTGTGTAGAAAGTAGAAGTTAAAGCCAGGTTTGTTACATTCTTGTCTAAATGTGAGTTCCTTTTTTCTCCTTGTGATTCTCACCTCCACAAAATACTATTGTAGCCTTATGGAAGACACTAGAAAATGTGAGAGAGGAAAAAAAAGAGGCATAACTGGGAGAAGAGAAAGAATGTTTTTTGTGGTGTGTTTGGGGAAAGGAGTCCAAGAAGGACAAATATAAACAGTCATCTAAAGAACAGTCTTCCTGCTTTTCTTGCTTTGTTCTGATTCTTCACACTCATCAGTAAAATCAAAATGTTATACAAAAACTTCCAAGAAAGTGATTTCAAGGAAAAAAGAACTAGTTAGCAACTTCTATAAATAGCCCTTTTGTTTCTTCCAGATTTCCTACTTTAAGGTCAATGCTTCTCCCCTGTCAAACAGGTTTATTTTCCCCAGGCAGTCTGCTTTAAGTATATTAAAATTAATATTCTAAGGCAGATTGTTTAAGGACTTGTCAGTGTTTAAAGTTTGCCTACACTTTAGTCGATATAGATAATTCCTATATAAACCAGGCTTAATATTGGGGCACATGATAGAAGGAACTGTTAGGAGCAGCTTGCTGGAGCTGCCTGCTGGCAGAGTGTGTGATGGGAGGGCTGGGGTGGCTGAGCCCCCCAGCAAACAGTGACCTCGGTGTCCGGCCCCACTGCCACACTCTGCAAAGCTGCAGGAGCTGAGCTGAGCTTTGCTTCCTCCCCACCCTTGCCCGGGTCAGCCAGGACTCTGCAGCACCCATTTCCCTGGCAGTTTGTGAGATGCAGCAGAGTGTGAAAGGCTGCAGTTAAAGTGTGTCACAGATTCCCCTCTGCTGCTCTTTCCCTCTGGGTGTGACCCACAGCAGAGGTTCAGTCACAGCCTGCAGAGGCAAAAACGAGCATTAAACATCTCTGCCTTGTCTATGTCCCTGTCTTTGAGGTGATCATCCTCAACTCAGGCCAGTGTTACTTTTTACATTGCCTTTTGCCATTACTGCATTTTAAAAAACTCTTTTTGTTGTCCCCCACGATTCTGGTCACCTTCAACTCCAGCTGAGCTCTTGCCACGTGAATTGTCTTCCTGTAGTGGGGAGCAGCATATCCGTGTTCTGCACATCACCTAACTCTGCTTTCACTGGGAACACCCCCTGCTTTTCTGCCTTGTCTCCAAAAGAAGATCCCTGCTCTGCCAAGATGCCCTCTGCCTCATCTGCTCAACTTACATTTTGGAATTACCTGCTTCTGTGGCCTTAGGAGGCTGTGCTTAAAAAATGATCACTGCTGATGGACCCCAGCACCTCCAAAAGCATTTTCCTAAGGAACCTGACTCACCACTTTCCTGAGCACCCCGAAGTCTGCTCTCCTCACAGCCAGGGTTGAAGTTTTGCTGGCACTTTTCATCTCAACAACAGTTTTTAAACTTGATTGCTTTGTGGTTTTTATGGCCAAGACAGCTGCCAATCTCCACTTCCTCCTCAGACTCTCTCTGATTTGTTAACAAGCAACAAATTAAGAAAGGCACCTTTCCTGGCTGACTCCTCTAATACCTGTACCTTGAAGGTGTCATCCCGTGTTTCAGGAATCTGCTGGGCCTGTTTGTGGCAGCTGTGTGGTGTTCTCAGGTAACAGCCAGCAAGCTGAACTCTCCTGCAGGGACAAGAGCAGTTGACTTTCAATACTGTCTCTCTCAGGATCTCTCTGGACAGAATGTCCAGCCCACAGCTGGATAAACACATCATGCAGTGAAATACATTCCTCTCATGTCACTGGATCCTGCACTGGGCACACCCCTGCCATTTTTACCTTATTTCCAAGAGAAGATCCCTGCTCAGCCAAGCTGGTCTTCTGCCTCACCTGCCTGACCTCTGACATTTGGGAATTACCTGTTCCTGTGCCCTTAGAAGGTGATGTTTGACAAGTGACCAGCACTGAGGGACCTCGGAATCTGCAAAAACATTATCCCAGGGGACCTTACTTCCCAATTCCCTGAGCAGCCTGAGCTCTGCTCTCCTCCTGTCCAGAGATGAGGTTTTGGTGGCACTTTTCCTTCAGCCAACAGTGACTCTAAACTCAATCACCTCATGGTCTCTGTGGCCCCAATCTCTGCTCCACTCCCGTGATCTTCTCTCTTGACAAGCAGCAGATCAAGGAGTTGTCATTTTTGCTTTGTTAAATTGCTAACTAAAGTCAGGAGGCTGCATGTACATATAATCTACCACAATTGGTTTCATTTGAAGTTTATCTTCCTGTTTATTCACTATTTTATTTAGGAGCCGATTCCATATCAAGTGTTTTATTTCAAAGGTGCTACCTATCCTTACATTTTAGTCTCTCTATTCTCTTAAAACTCAAGCTGCTTGGAGACACAGACTGCAGTGTTCTTCCTTCTCAGCTTCTCTTCATATTCATCACTTCCTGTCTGGAATTTGAGTTAGGCTGCATTCTACACAAAACTATTTATAGAGCCTATCTGATAAGAAACTTACCTGCAAACACTATAGGATACAGCAGACTGCTAAAAGTCTGGGCAGAAAAATGCTCTTGTGCTGTTTATTTAAACAACAAAAGCCATAACAGAACCAAGTTCTGTAAGGTTTAATTCAAATAGCAGGTAAAAGCTGTCACATGCTCTGAAAGTAACATTGCATGCCAAACAATGAGATATATATGAAAATGTGTTTCTTCAAATTCAGTTTACTCAGGATGATCATTTAATCATGGATCTTAACTACTATCTCTCTTAACTGGATAATCATCATCATCATGTCCAGAAAAAAATTGCTGTGGATGTGCCCATGTTTCCAGAAGCAAATTTCCACTGGTCTCTATGCAGAATAATTATGCAAACTCCTATTAATGATCTAAGCACAGACTGAAGCAAGGCATAGAAAATTTGCTCCCTACAGCCCTTTTTAAATTTACCTTGGTTTGTGGGAAAATTTTTCAGAAGTTCTCTTCAGGAAGAGGAAGACAAGGCATCCTACATCAAAAGGAAAAGTTGGAGTTTTTCTAGATAATCTTATCAGAATTGTGAAGTGGTGTCCAGAGTCATGGCATTTCTACTGGGAGAGAATCAGCCCCTAAAGATAGAAGTTAACCTAAATGGCTGTTTTTTCCAAATTCAGCCAAACAGGTTTAAGCAATTACCATCCTCCAGTGGCTGTGATGGACTCAGCTGCTGAGGTAGAGTAACTGGCCATATCAATACTCCTCAGGTTCATTAAAAACTTGTAAGGGGTTATTTGAGCTGATAGCCTTCAATTAAAATATGCTCAGCTTCCTCGAATATTGGATAATGTCAGTTGTTTCCTCAGTTCAGTTTGATCCTGTTTGTTTCCATGGTATGTTCTGTGCTGTGCATATGAGATTTTAGCTTTTCTTTTGACTTATATGTTTTAGCAAATTTTGTTTGTTTCTTCAGAAATATTTTGCTTTCATATAATGTACGATTTTAGATAATTCTACACATTAATCTTTCTAAAGTTCAATTCCTTTTTCCCCTCTAAACAAAGCATAGAACCACATAATATGTCATAAAGAGATTCAGTGTTTTTTTAATGCCGTGACACACTGATTGTTTGCAATGTAATAATTATTTTGATAGATTTTTGGTGAATCATTTTACCCAAAGAAATCTTTGATTTCTGCTGAAGGAAAGGGAGTTATCATTCTTTCTATGCCTTTTTCTTTCATTGCCATTCTAGAGGAAACATCTGAATAAAAGTGATATCTACAGAATAATCCTGTTCTCTCAACACAGCCCTCATGGCCTCTCACATGTATTTGAGAAATGAGTCCAGAAACCCCACACTGGGTTAAGGCAAAGCAAACACTTCATTCTTGTGCCCCACCTCGTGAGCATCAGCAGCTTTGTCTTAGGTATAACTTCATCTGCAGCTGCTCTTCACTCCTCCTTTCCCTCTGCTCCAGCCCCTTTCCAGCACTTTTATTTTTGAACATCCTCAGTTTTGCAAAAAGAACCAAGATATGTTTCTGTTGTGACATTCTCATGGTTTGTCACCCAATTCTGGACACGAATGGAATATTTTAGGAGAAAGACAAAACAACCACCTGAGGGGAGTGATGTGTCTGGATGCTCTGGAAAATTCTGTCCAGAAGACAGCGACTGTTGCTCTTGCCTTTTGCTTAATTTAATGTTTAGCTCTTAACCAGGAAATGGAAAACTCTAAGAAAGAACTGGAGTTCTCAGAAGAGAAACCTAATTACCAAGATAATGACAAGACTTCTGTCTTTTGGGCACAACTTTAATGAAAGAATCAGAGAAGCACTGGACAGTTGTCAGGGCATAGTCAGTTGCAGCATTGTTGGGGCATTTCCTGAGAGAAGGAAACCTGAGCCCAGTTCCAAATCCTGAAACAAAATATTCCTTTTAGCAAATGAAAATAAAATTTTCTCAAATATACTGTTAAAGCCACTCATGGAGTACACAGGAGAATCCCTCTAAGTAAACTGCAAGGAACCCTTCTTTATTCTCCTGAACTCCAAAGCCATATAGATTGTGCATCCTAAAATCTGAAGGTGGTGACAGAAGACATTGTTCACTGCAGAATAGAGAAGTTTTTAATAGCTCCTCAAGAAAGAAGCAGAGGCATTATAGGACTAGTGGAAAATGAACATAAATTCATTGTTTAAGTAAGGGATTAGGAAGGAGACAAGAAACTGTAGACAAATAAATCTGAGTAATAGACATGCTACTAATGCATAAATAAGCTTCTAATGAAAAATAAATAGTGTTGAAATAAACTAAAATAAATACTGCTAGTCTAGTTGTCTCAAACAATAGTTTCAGTGGGGGAAAAAAAGAGGCCTGTGAAATTTTGTTATAGCAGATCAGATAAATGAGCACTGATCTCAGGATCAGGGTCATCTTGGTAAGGCATAAAATAATAAATTTACTGAGTAATATCCTCATGTGTCATCCTGTCTTCCAAATGTGATCATATTTCTTGAAGATTACACTGAATTTCCTGTGATTTCTCCATCTTGGTGGGAGTTATACAAATATGCACACTGGACAATAAGACCTTATTTTGCAGACCAGCTTTCATACACAATATTTTCATGTGAGAATTAAACTAAATACTGGTAGAGTCACTGGGAGATTAAAGCATAGTTCACTGAGTCATTTGACTACTAAGTAGTTTAATGTTATGAAGGAAAATTAGAAGGGAAAATGGGTTAAATAGCAAAATTTGAAAAATTCAAACCTTAACTAGGGCTCCTGTTAAATCATCCATTAAGAACAGTGGTGTCTCCATAACCACACTGGAAGTTATCTCTGGTCTACAGAGGACACAGTATAATATGCAATTACTGCTATTTGGAAATTCCTACTTTAAGCTTAATTTAAGCTTCCTTATAGTGCATTTATTTTAGTGGGAAGATGTTTTTTGCCCTTTGTATCAACGTTTTCCGTATTTCTTTGTGGACTTAATTGATGGTCTGGAGAAACTTATGAGGCTATGATACCTAAATCAGAGTCTTATTTAAGGAGTCATAGTCCCTTTCTCAGAAGGATAGTTAGGACAGGCTTAATTTAGGCTTAAGAACATATTTATTCAGCAAAGGACATACTAATTCTTAAGTCACTGAGTCTTTAAATGTGTCTAGAGTTGAACAGTGCTTGCATCTCTTGATAAATGAGTGCTTAGACATGAACTATGAACTCTGTGGTTAAAAAGTTTAGAAAATTAATGTGAAAGGCATATTCTCTTCTCCCTAACCCACCTTGGTTTAGTAATACATCAGAGTAAAGAAAGTGTTTTCTTTTCTGGATGATTATTGTATGGTGGTGAAAGTAGAATAAATGGATTATGAAGTATTTAATTTAAAGTTTATTGCCTCATTGAGGTATTGAATGCTTGATATTTCAAATAACTGTTATTGTCAATGTAATTATGTGGGTGGTACAGTGTCTGAAATTTGTGTGACTATCCTTGTCCACTAAGTAGGACCTGTCAGAAGAAAAGGGATGTCATTATGAAAGAAGGAAGGAATGTTTGGGCGGGTTCAGTCAGTCTAACCTTTCACATTGTCCTCTAACAAGTTGCCTGAATGTTGGCCCAGACTCAGCACTACCTGGTGTAACTGTTTTCGTGCTCAGCCTCACGACCACCCCTCCTTTGGGGGGGGAACTTGGGAGTAAATGCTCATAACACAGGTATCTAGTCACTGGGAACAGTTTCTGTATTTTCTGTTCCACTTCAATTAGTTCAATTAGTTCTGTTCCAGTTCAATTAGGAATTAGTTCAGTTCCTCTTATGTTCCAGCAGTCACACAAACTGTGCTGTGCAGGATATTGTGGCAGTCATGTTTTTGTGTTCTGTGCAAGGGGCACCCTGGCTGTGTGTTATGTATCCTTAATTCAGCCAGAAGTCTGTTGTCTGGGAAATTGTTTTTCACTACTATATGACAGCACACAATTAAGAACACGAGAATGTGAGTATTTGTAAGAGAAAAGGTTTATCCAACGCAGCCTCTTGTCTCCAATGAGAGCTGTGAGCCTAGGAAAGAGTATTGTGCATATGTGCACAGTGGTACTTTGTATTACTGTCCTGGTCTCCAAACATCTGCACATTGGGGATTTCCTAAATTTGAAATGGCCTAGGATCCATATTTCTGGGGGGCAAAACTTGTAAAGGTTTGTGTGCTGTGTCAAGAACCACTCCCTTCTCTTTGAATTTGGCTCTTCATGGCTTTATGTGATGGAGTTCTGGAGGAGAAGTTCTGCTCTTTCAACACAGAGAACAGAATTGCTTTGCAGTAAAAGCAGAAATGCTAGAGAAAACCAGAAATCTAAAGGAAAATGGTTTGTATCTAGTCAAGCTTGCTCAAATGTAATCCAACTAAGTCTTCTGCCTTTATAGGGTCTTACATGTGCATCATCATATGAAGGGTTATTTATGATAAATACTGCATCAGTCTTGATCTTGGAAAAAAAAGGAAAAAAGTAAATAGTTCAACTGCCGTGCTGTAAACTTTATTCTTTGCTGACATATGTCATTAGATCTTTCAATGCACATTTTTTGGCCTGTTTCCCTGGAAACACAGATATTTTAAAATCTACAGTTTGAAAAAACCCCACACTGAGTACTTTTAAGAACACAGTCATATTTAAGCATATGCTATAGCTATTCTTAATCCATGTACAGGATTCTTCTAAATCAGGGCCTTCCACATCTGTCAAAATAGTTCATTACACAAAGCCTCTCATTCCCACTGAACTCAGCTGACGACTATTGTACTTGGGAGTTGCTGGAGCAGCCCCTTAGGCTTTGGGAAATTCAATGCAGAACAACTCAACAGTCACCAATATAACTAAACCAGAGCCTCAGTATAGTTTTATTGCAGAAAAAAATTACATTCTTTTTTCAGCCTCTCATTTTCAGTTGTTAACTGTTAACAATTAACTCGAGTTACAAACATTCACTTCTGGTTCTGGCAGATCTTCAGTCCCCCATTTTTCCTCCTGTATTATGCCTCTGTTTTATGTTCTATGCCATAGTTTACAGCTTCCCATTTAAAAACTTTTCAAAGCACTAACTTAATGTTACAATACTTGGGAAAAAACTTCAAAAGGGAGTAACAATCCACATGGTTAATTTTTTTTCTCCATTAAATGATTACCCTTTATCTTTACAGAATAAAATAACAACTTAAAAGTATACTACCTCATCTGGATATAGGTAGCAGTAAATAAACAGATACATTCACTAATTCAAGGATTTGCAACCAGTTGTTATTTAAACATAAAGTACCCTCTGGAGATCTTTTACTGGCATAGCTCTACGTTTTCTCTCTACTTAAAATTAATTTAAGTTGCTCCATAAAATGAATACTTAGCAAATTCTAGTCTCAGATGTTTTTCATCCTTATCATTTGCATATGGAAAGTTCTGGGGTTTAATCACAGGATGGAATCATACTGTCATTTAGGCTGGAAAATGACCTGTAGATCATTGAGTCCAAGTGTTAAATTAACACTGCCACGTCCACCACTAAACCTTGTTCCTTGGTGCCACAACCACAGGTCTTTCAAAGACCTCCAGCATTTGAGACTCAGCTACTTCCTTGGGCAACCTGATCCAGTGCTTGACAAGCCTTCCAGAGAAGAAATTCTTCATAATATCCAATCTAAACTTCCCTTGGTGCAACTCGAGGCTGTTTCCTCTTGTCCTATAGCTTGTTGCTTTGGAGAACAGAGTGATCTCCACCTCCCTGAGTCTTCCTCTCAGTGACTTGTAGAAGTGACAAGGTGTCCCTTGAACATCCTTTTCTGCAGGCTGAACACCCCCAGCTCCCTCAGCCTCTCCTCAGCAGACCTGTGCTCCACATCCTTCACCAGCCTGTTGCCCTTCCCCAGACTCACTCCAACACTTCAATGTCTCTCTTGTAGTGAGGAGCCCAAAGCTGAACCCCGAATTTGAGGTGTGGCCTCCCCAGTGCCGAGGACAGGGAGTCAATCACTGCCCTGCTCCCGCTGGCCACACTATTTGTGATCCAGGCCACGATGTCACTGGCCTTCTTGGCCACCTGGGCACCCTGTGGCTCATGCTCAGATGGTCATTGACCAACCCCTCAGATCCTTTTCCCCCAGGCAGCTCCCCAGCCACTCTGTCCCAGCCTGTAGAGCCTCGTGGGGCTGTGTGACACAAGGGCAGGACTGGGCACTTTGCCTGCTGGCTGTCACACAGCTGGCCTTTGTCCCCAGCTCCAGCCT
>WEIV01014941.1:164185-176045 GCA_013390005.1 Calyptomena viridis | reverse complement strand
GGGACACAGGGACAGCAGGGACAACAGGACACAGGGACAGGAGGGACAGCAGGACACAGGGACAGCAGCACAGCTACTCCCAGGCCCCAGTGCAGGGCCCAGCCTGGGTCTGTAAGGATTAAACACCTTCATAAAGAGCTTTTTTGGCTGCTGAGGTTTGTTCCACTGGGGTTTCTGCCTTGCCTGACATTTTTAACCAGCACAGTGGAGTGAACCCCAGCTGGAGTCGAGGTAGGGAAACTCCACCTCGTAGTGACAGGAACTCCTGTGAGCAGCTCAGGCCTTAAATGTCATTTCAGACCCTTCTGGGTTCTGGGATGGGGTTACCAGGTCTTTGCTCCTGCCTGGTGGGCAGAAGGAGCTGGTTACTCTTGTAGTAAAACACACATTTGCTGTCTGTTTGTGGCTGTGTGGGTGTTCTGTGCACCTGTGTTTGTTCCTTGGAAAGCTGATTGTCCCTCGTGCAGAACTGAGGCTCTGACAGCTCTGGGTGAGGGTCCCAGAGGCTGAAGAAACAGCAGGGATGGGGGAAAAAGGAGTATCAGCAAAACGGTGGAAACCCAGGGCTGAAGGCCAGCCAAGGGGGATAGAACCTTCCTGGAAGGAAACATGTTGACTCAAGCAAGTGGGTAGAGTCTTTATTTTGTTTGGCTCGAAAATTTCCTATGGAATCAGGGTATTTCTCTGATCCTTCAAAAATGGTGCGTTTCAGTTTGCAATCTCTGATTGCCAGGCCCCTGTCAGAGGAGGTGAGGGCCTTTTTTATAGATGAAGCAGCTGAAGCACAGAATTTAAATTACAGAGTCAAGGGAAATAATTGTCTGAGTAGGGACTGGGTTGTGCTGAGTGAGCAGAAAGGTTTCACTAAAGTTTCTTCCCCCACTCAGAGGGGAAATGTGGGCAAAGCACAGGAAAGGTTCAAGAAGAGCTTTATGAACACAGGCAAGTTGGGTCTGATCGTCCTGTAGCTGTAACAGGACTTGCAGGTGGTTTTTGTGCATTTATGCAGCATCTCACCCACAAGTCTTGCATTAGGCAAAACCTGTGCTGGGAAAGCTTTTATGTTGCTTCCTTAATTTACCTGCAGGACTGAGAGTGGATGGGCCCCAAATCTGCTGGGAAATCTGGGGCTCTGTGTGCAGCCAGCACAGGCACAGTTGTGAGGGCTGTGGAATGCCTGGGAAGCTTCTGGAGCCTGTCACACCAGGGATCATCCCCCCAGCCTTGGTTCTGCAGAGATCCTGAGCAGGATCCTTCCTCTGCCTTTGCTGCAGATGAAATGGTATTTTTTTTTAAGCCTTGCAGCCCAGGAAAAAGTGATGCAAACATGGAGCACAGGGGCTCTGTGCAAGGTCTGTGCACAGGAAAAGGAAATGCAGCCCCAGCCGTGAGCAAGAGGAGCAAAGTGCCAGCTCTGCCACCAGTGCAGCAAACAGAAGGGCCCTGGGATGGTCACAGATGGGCAGAGCAGAGGGATTTCAGTGATTAATGGTTTGGAGAGAGGGAGTTAAACACAAATACTACAGAGAAATATTTTGGCTACTGTGAGTGGGAGTTGGGTTTGCTGTTGGTACATGACTGAAGCATGTGAACATGGGGAAGAGGAGGAAGGTTTTTGGAGCATCCAGGCTGGAATAGTGAAGAGTAACCAGGAGAGTTAAAGAATGTGCATATTTTTGTGTTGTCCCTTTTATACTTAGGAAATGAGGAGCAAGTTTGGGGCTATTTTTAAAAGCTGCAGCTCTGACCCTTTGCCTTGGGGAGAGGAGGAAATTAGAGGCTTTAAAGGGAGTCCTGCGCCTCCTCCCTGGTCGCTTCTCTGGAGCTCTGCAGGACTCAGAACCAGTTCCCTCGGCTGGGGGGGGACATCTGGTAGCAGTGACCCGTATTCCTTCTGGGATGGGGGATATTGGCCATTGCAGCTGGATCCTGAGCCTGGGAATGTCCCCCAAACCTGTTGGCACATCTGCTGGAGCAGCACACCGAGTTTCCCTGCTGTCCTACATAACTGAGCCTCCGTTTGCTGTGTGAAATTGTGTGCCATGAAATATTGAGCAGCTGATGGGATGGAGGGCACAGGAGCTGCACAGAACTGGCTGCTGCCCTCCCAGCACCAGGCAATCCGTGGGGCTCCTCAGGGAAGGCACGGGGGGCACCCCTGGAGCTGCTGTGCTGGAGAGGGAGATGGTTCCTTCCTGATCCCCTCTCCGAGCAGCGTTTGCCACGAAGTTCTCTGTTCCCTGCATTTATCGTGTTTATTCAGGGGCAGGTTTCAGGAGCCAGAGAGTGAACTCATGGGGAGCATTCCCGAGGGACGGGCAGGAGCTGCAGAGTTCCTGTTTGCATTTCTGTCCGAGACAATGTGCAGATAATTTCTCAGGATGGTTTCCTTTCAACCGTGTGCCTCAGTTATAAAAAGCATTTCCTGAAGCTCGCAGTGAGTCGCTCCCTGCTTTTTGGACCTGGGTCCACAGAGAGAGGAATTGAAACATTCCCCTGTTGAGGCTGATTCAATCCAACATTTTTTGGAGAGCTTGTGAAATCAGGGCAGAGTCATCAGGCCAGGATGCCTCGTTCTGTTAATTAGAATGGAAGACTCTTTACATTTGTACCATGTGTGAGGAAACAGTGATTTATGTCCAACGGATGCTCCGCAGGCAGCAGCATTCCATCTGCTACACGGATTTTCCCATTACAGTTCCATGAAAAGCCTTGGGAAAAGCCTCACACCTGTATTTCTCATCCTGACTCGTGTGCTGGGTTGTCACTCTCGCCTGATATTTGGGTTAAAATGCCTGTTTCCATCAGCTCGTGTTCTTTTCAAACTTCAAAGCAGAGAGTTTGGGAAGCACCACTTGGAGTAAACACAGGCAGGACATTAGTTTAGGTTACACTGAGTTCATACCAGAGAGAGGAGTGTAAAGGTAACTTCACTTGCCTTGCTGTGAGCAGACACCTTGTTTTATTTAGTCCGACTGAAGCTGATTAAAGGAAAAGGGAGGAAAAAAAAGCTTAAAGTTTTAGCATTTCTCTGCCAACATAAACTTTTTCTAATTCTTGTTGACTCGAGAATTGCTGATGCAAACTAGGTCTTCCTGGCCTCTGAATTCCACAGGGATGGGAGCCCACAGAGCCTACAGGGCATCCATTAATCCAGTGTGTGAGCCTGGGATGGCAGTTCCTGCCTGAGTGATCAGCAGGAGCCTCTGGAATTGTTCCCCAGCAGTCAGGCAACCTGCTTTCCCCAGCTCCATGTCCCTAGGGAGCAAAAACAACCAGGAGAATTGTATCCCTGCCTGATAAAATTAGGTCTTCTGTAATCTCCCTCGGCCCAGGCGGATGGCTGCCTGCCTTGACAAACATGTGTTTTAATGCAGGAATAATGCATTCCATTTGGGATGGCTGGGCCGTGGGAGCTGGGGGCTGAGTGCTCCCGTTTGGCCTCTGGGATCAGCACTAATGGCAAGGAATTGTTTGGGATGCTTTCCCTGTCTTTTGCTCGTAAGGACACTGTTCCTGGGCATGAGGTACCAAAGGAGCTGGAAAACTAAACCTCTGATGGGAGATGAAGTGTGAACTGCAAAGAGGGGAAGGCAGGGCCTGTGGTCCTGGATTTTAACTCACTGCATTGAGGAATTTACTTGAGAAGAGCAACATTAGTGTTCCTCTAATACACACTGATAATAAATTTCTCTGAGCAACTTTTGGAGGAGGTTCTGCTTTATTCTTCTACTCCTGCACAGAGGGAAAGGGTCTGACAGAGCTCACCTTTCCAGGGGGAAGGGACCTGGCAGAGCTCACCTGCACAGAGGGAAGGCACTGCTGTCCCTACAGCCACGTCTCCATGGTACACAAAGATCCTCTGTTCCATTGGGATTTGATCAGTGTGTGGCACTTCCCCCTTCTCCTTCCAAGCCACTCAGTGCCATGACAGGAAGCTCAGAACGAGTGTTTCCCCACTGATCATTAATTTCCCGTGTGCTCTGTTGCCGTGGTTGCCACCAGGATGGGGGTGGGAGGGGGTGACCAGGCAGATGAGCCGTGTTGGGACAAACCACAGGAGATTTTGGAAGTGCTGAGTTTGGAATGTACAGGCAGAATAAGTTGGTTGGCCATAAATTGGAAGGATGCGATTAAAGCAGGAATGACAGAGCAGATAAAACGTGGGGTTCAGGCTGAAAGGTTTGGTGCCAGGTCCTGTCCCTGTGTGGTTCCAGAGGGGGCAGAGGGGGGGGGTTGTGTTTCCTGCTGTCCCAGAGCACCCCCAGCTCTGCCTTTGGGGGCTGATGAGTGTGTGACACGAGGGGCTCTTTGGGTGTGAGGCTCCTTTGTGGCAGTGCAGGGATTTGCTCCCTGGCAGCACCACGTCTCCAGCAGGGACGTTCCCTTTGCTTGTGTCCACTCATGGCTTTCCCTGTAATTGTGGTGTGCCCTTCTCTGGACTCTGACCCCAGACAGGGGCAGGAGGCTGGGAGTTCTCTGCCCCCGTCTGGTGGGAGGTGAGGGCAGGGGACACTTGCCCGGGGTCACTGGGCCGTGTGTGACACTGTCCCTGTGACACCCCCGCTCACAGCGTCACTGACACCAGGACAAGGACAATTCCCGAGGAGCTGGGAAGTGACACGGCACATTCCAGGCTGTCGTTATTCACCCTGTGAAGGAGAGTCAGGTGATGGGAGCAGAGATAAAGGTCCCTGAGCCTCCGCCGTTCTGGGAGGGAATAAAGAGATCTGCAGCTCATTAAACTGTGCTGCCTTTTCCCCCTGAATTAAAACCAAGTGGGAAGTGCCTGTGCAAAGTGTTCCATTGGTGGCATTCAGGAGCTCAGTGTGGGTCCCCTGGCTCTCTCCTCTCCTCTCTCACACCTCACTTTCCATCCCGGAGAGCTCAGGCCTTGGCAAGGCCAGGAACTTTGGAAACTGGAGAGGGCACTGGGTGAGACCTTTAGGAATCTTGAGCTTTGTTTCTTAAAAAAGTACCAAAACTTTTACTTCGTTTCAGGAGCAGTGAAAGAGTTTGTAGGTAACCGGATTTTAAATTATTCCGAGACATCTTTTTTAGGCTTTTGTCACAATCCTGAAAAAATAGTGAACATGAGACCGAAGCCTCTTGTGCTACAAAAAGGAGATCTCAGCATGGCCAAGTGCTCGTGTAAATATTTTTAGAGGCTGAGACCAGTGTTTATTCTTAGGGCAGAAACTTTAAGTGATCCCTTGTGGATTAAAAAAAAAGAACAATTCTTATTGTAATGGGAGTGAAACCCCCATTCTTATGCCATTTGGGATTGGAAGTGGCTGCAGTGAAAAGGGGGAAGTCTCTGACTCCCAGGCAGGAAGGGGAGATGCTCAGGGCTGAGGTGGGTGGCTGGGTCACAGCAGGGGATGTTGTCACTCACACTGTGACATGTCAGGCTGGTCACCAGGGATCCCTCTGGGCTGGGAATTTGCACCTTCAGGAGGTTTAGCAACGATGCTGATGGAAAGTTTTGGTTGAACATGATACAAACCTGTACTCATGGAATTCCTCCTCTCTGCATTAAATTTTCAAGTCCTCCTTGAAAATAGCCTGAATTTTAAAAATCCTGTGGTGCAGAAAAAAGTCAATTATTGAGTCCCAAATAGGGAGAATCGAGGATGAAGGCGAAGCAAATGAGTCAGATATAAATAATCCTATTATGTCTTGGCTGCAGCCACACCTAGAAACCTTGAGCAAACAGTTCTGTTGGTTATTCCTCTGTTTGATACACTTTACTTGTTAAGTCCTGTTTTAAAATTGCAGCATGTAAAAGTTGTGTGGGGCAGTCTCCATTACTGTTGGAGATCTGGGTACTTTTAGTCATTTTGACCACAAACACACAGGTCTGAGCTGGAACATAAGTTAATTTGCTCTGATATTTCCCCCAAATCAGGGAAATCCACAACCCTGGAGCTGCTGTTGCCTTGGGAGGCTTTCAGGGCAGTTCTTTTTGCAGTAGGCCTTTAAAGAATGTCTGGCTGGAAGAGCAAACAGGAAGATGTAATTACCCTTTGCCTTTTGTGTAGCAAGTCCTTGTTCAAGGGCCACAGCTTTGCTAAAACACTGTGGAAGGAGCTGCTTGGAGCATGGGAGCTGTAAGGAAGAGCATTTGGATCCAGCTGAGTCCTGTGGGATGTCTTGGGATCTCTCCTGTGTTTCAGGGGTAATTCCTCCCCTCACAGCCTGGGTCTCATGGGGGATAAGCTGAGTTTTAATAGATCTGAACAAAGCCATTTTTCCAGGTGTGGCTTAAAGGAAAAAAGAACGTTTGGAGTCTTTTCCTCTCTCCCTGCTGGAATTCCAGTTGTCCTGTTGTAGCTCCTGTAGAGGGATCCTGAGCTCTCCTGGTTCCGAGGGGTTTGTCCCAGAGGTCAGGGTTTGGATTTGGGTGCTTGTCCAAACATTCCATTTGCTTTGCTTCCTGCCCCTGGCCCTGGAGCTTCCTCCTAGGAAATGGGATCCTGTCTCAGGAGAGTTACAGGGATTTGTGCTGCACATCCTCCCTGCAGTGATCCCATTTCCTGAGTGATCCCGTTTCCTGAGTGATCCCAGCCTTGCAGTGATCCCATCCCATTCCTGCAGTGATCCCATCCTTGCAGTGATCCCATTCCTGCAGTGATCCCATCCCATCCCATCCCTGCAGTGATCCCATTTCCTGCAGTGATCCCATTTCCTGCAGTGATCCCATTCCTGCAGTGATCCCATCCTGCAGTGATCCCATCCCATCCCTACAGAGATCCTTTTTCGGGTTGTGCTGTGGGATGGGAAGGTGATTTGTGGTGCTGATCCTGATGGGAAAAGCCAGGTGGAACTGCCTGTGCTGGGAGCTCTCTGGGCTGTGGCTGGGGAGCTCCTGCCCTGCAGGGACAGCCCTGGGCTTGTGCTGGTCCAGAGCTCCCAAGCTGAAATTCCCAGAATTTCACAGCAATTCCCGGTGTTGCTGTGGAATCCTTGACACCGTGAGAGGAGCCTTTAAAACAGTGTGAGAACGGGAGAAGGGAAGGCAGATCTGGGAGATGTCAGAGCTGCTTTGTCTGTAAATCTATCAACAATTATTGCAGAAAAGCTTCACTTTGCTGTGGGTGAAGTGTGACAAGGAGTCCCCAGGAGTTACTGTCACACTGGGATAAGATTGCAGCCCTTGGATCGTTTCCACCCTTTAAAGGGATTGTTTGAAGCTGTTCCATGGTTTCCTACTTGAAAGGTGCATTTCTGCTCCTTCAGCACATTGTGCCTGAGGCAGGTCTGTGCCTTAACTCCCTGAACCAGTTAATGGGGCAGCTCTGGCACATCTGGCTGTTTCCCTGGCACATGGGCCAGCTGTGGCCGAGCTGGCTGTGCCAGGGAGTTCCCTGCCCAGGGGAAGGGCTGCCTGGGGTTTCCTGTGCTGTCCTGTCCCTCTGACTGTGCCGGCTGGGAATTCCAGGTGTCAGCCAGGCACGGAGACACGTCTGCAGGGCTGAGGCTGAGCTTAAAGGAAGGAGCCCTGGGCCCGTTCCAGGCCTCCCTGGGCCTCCCTGGGAAGGAGATGGATGTGGCCACATGGAAACCATCCCACACTTGTGCACATCAGTGTCCCTGAGCTCCTGGGCCTGCCCAGGTGTTTGGGTGGGAACCGCCAGGGTTTTCCCCCGTGGCTCTGTCAGGGGAGCACTGACCCCTCTGTCGGGGGACAACTGGGGGAAGGAGGAGCTGGAGGAGCCGATCCCAGGTGGAAAAGCTGGAGTTCTGCTCCAGTGCTCAGGTGGAAGGGTCCCTGCCTCTGGGACGGCTGGTTTTCTCATTCTCAGCTTGCTGTGTGCACAAATCAAAAGGAGAGACAAACTCAGGGGTGAAAATAAACATCAGTTTTAAACCAGTTCAGCCAAGCAAATGGGAAATAGGCAGGTTTTCATGTTCACATTTTTGCCATTTCCCTTTGCTCTGCATGAAAAGCTTTTGGAGTGATTTATGGCTGTCATGGTGCTGGGCACAGCACTGCCTGTCAGTTGAGTACTTGATTTTGGCAGGCATTTTTGGGTTAGGGCTTTTTTGGTTCCTCCTTTTAGAGCTTTTAACATGAAATATTCAATCCTACCTGTGCAAAGCACAGTTGATTCAGGGATCACACTTGAGAGGCCTGTGACCACAGTCCTGAGCACATCCTGCATTTGTGCTTCGGTGTGGTTGTGTATTTCCATGGAAATGGGAGACCCCCATTGTGGCCTGGGGATCTCAGGTGGAATTGTGTTGCTTCTTCCTCCAGCAGAGTTAGGGCTGGAGGGAGTAGCTCTCCAGTTTCCTGAGCAGGTCTGAGGTGCCACAGCCTGCAGGTGTTCCTGGAGGTGCTCCAGGCTGGCTGTCACTGAGGGCAGTGCTGTGTTTGGTAGGAACATCTCAGCTGGGATTCCCCAAGGAGTTTTGTTTCTGCATTTTTCATACAGTTGTGTGTTGTGCTTCCAGAAATCCCAGTGCTGGAGAAGGAACCATCCCGTTGTGCAAGGGAGGTTGGACAGAAGTGGTGCTTTCATTGCCCAAACATCATCCTTTCCCTTGAGAGACTGTTACATAGTGCACGAATTTTACTTCTCTGCAACCCTTGGAGTCAGCAGAGAAGTCCTGGAGAACAAACTGCAGGCAGGGATCCAGCCCAGAGCTGTGTCCACACTCCTCCTCTTTCAGAGCTTCTGCTTAATTGCAGGTTTTCTCTTTGGACGTTAATCCTTCAGTTTCTCTTTCTTGGCAGAGTATCTTGTCTTAAATGATTGCTGTCAACACGTCCTTGGCCCCCCTGCCCTGCCCTGAGTGCAGGGCTGTGTGGGCTCAGTGTTTAGGGCTGAAAGCAAAGCCTGCAGTGACCAGCCCATTTTATCCCTGTTAATGTTCTTACATTGACACCCTGGGTTCATGAACAGGGGAGTGTCTGTGGAGTGGTTGATATCCAGTAGTTGTGACTCCATTAGGCACAGGGACAGATGGTTCCTGCTGTCATTTCTAGCAGGAATAAAAGGGAATGTTGGATTCTCATCCCCTCCGTGGTGAGGATGGGCTGTGCTGGAGGATCTCATGTCAAAGAGATTGAGACACCAAGTAGGAAGTAAATAATATCTGGAATCATGGAATGCTTTGGGTTGGAAGGGACCTTAAAGCCCGTCCAGTCCTACCCTTGCCATGGGCAGGGACACCTCCCACTATCCCGGGTTGCTCCAAGCCCCATCCAGCCTGGCCTTGGACACTTCCAGGGATGGGGAATGATGTGGAATAGGCTGGAGCAAGACAGAGGGCACAGGTACTGCAGTGGGTTGGAGGCCAGAGGAACAAGGCTGCAGGGAGGGTGGTCCTTGGATGGGCAAACCACAGGTGATTAAAGTCTGGAGATTCCCAGGTTTTGGGGGAGGTGACACAAGGAGAGGCCTGGAAAGTCTCTGCCTTCCTTGCCAAGGTCACCCTGGGGAGCTGAAGCAGCAGCTTTGCCAAAGCCCTGCCATTCCCCTGTGCACCCGTGTCCATCCATGGGTTCCATCCTGCCCTGTGCAACAGGAATGATGAGGAACCAGGGACCCCACAAATGACTCCCAGACAAGGCTAATTAACACCCCCTGCCATCCTTACTTTGCTTTTTCAGGTGCTGCTTTTGTTCAGTTTTGTCTCTTTGTTTGTAAGTTTGGGGTTTTTTTCTGGACATTTTAGAGCTGTGTGTTAAGTTCTGCTCTGTCCATGCCTGGGGAGAATTGAGCTGGCAGATCTTTTCCTGCTGCCAGAACCAGGGAGTTCAGAGTCTTGGGCTCCTGTGTTTGATGAGTAAGTTGGAGGGCTGACGTGTCTTTTTGCACAGTAATAAAACCAGGCTAATTCTGAAGAACCAAGTGCTAATGGGAAACAAAGCAATAAAGATTAGTTTGTTATTGAAAGTAATTCTGCTTCCACCTTGGAGGAACATTGGCTGTTGCTGAGAGAAACTGCACAGTCACCTTTGCTTGGAATTTAGCATAGAATGAAAAATTAAAATATGATCTCACTCTCATTAGAATTAAGTAATTGATGTCATCATTCAATTACAAGATTTTTTAGGAGCTTTCAACAAGTCTTTCCAGGTTGTTATTAAGACCTGAGCAAGGATCCTTAAACTGGAGGGAAAGGGGCTGGTCTCTGTGAGGTAACAGGAAGGTAAGGGAGCATCTCAGGAAAATCCCCAACTAGGAGACCCAGCCCTGAACTCCTGAAGTCAGAGCCACCAGTGTCCTTCTCCTTCCTGGGGATTCCAGCTCTTTTCCTCTCTTGCTCTGGGCTACACAGAGCTGGAGTGGCAAAGGAGACTCAGGGTTTTGTGCTGGCTTCATCATTTTCAGAATATGAATATTTAATTTAGGCTTCTTAAAGCTTTTAGCAGATTTGTCAGGCTGCTTCCTGTGGTGGTGTATGTGAGGACAACTGGAGAGAGCATTTGGATTCATTTACAGGATGGAAATGGGCTTCATGGGTTTGGATTTGTGACTGAAATACTTTTAAGAAGCTCATCCTGTTCTGGGAGTTACTTTGCCATAAACTTGACCAGGAAGTAGAAGCAGCATTTCTTCCTTTTGCCCAGCTACAGTCCAGCCAAGCAGGGCTGTGTGCTGGCAGGGAATGCTTCCCTGCCCCTGGAGAGGAGAGCAGGCTGTGTCTGGGAACAGGATGGACTGGGCTCTGCTGTGGTTGGAGGAGCAGCTGCCACCAAACCCTCCTGTCAGCTCCTCTGCCCCTCCTGTTCCTCTCCATCCACATCTCCTGCATCCCACAGTCCTTCCCATGGCAGGGAGCCTGGAGCCAGCAGTGTCCTGGTGGAGTGTCCAGCCTTGCCCTGCTTAGGGCTGGAATGTGGTTATTCACATGGCTGCTACGTGGGGAGAACTTTATTGGAATGATATTCCAGCATTTTTGGCCCCTTTTTACAAACAATTTGATCTTGGAGAGGTCGCACCTTGTTATTGCAAATACACCAGGAATTTTTACCTGTTACTGGATATAAAGTTCCTTCTTTTCCAAATTCAAGATCCTTTGTTGGAGTGAAGAGCACGGGATGTGAGGGCAGCTCTGGTGGCCTTTCAGTACCTGAGATAATTTGGCCTGACAAACATTTGGAACCAGTTTAGAGATTGATTGGGGATTTTTGCCTCTGTGCAGCTGCCAGTTTATTTACTAGTGACTGTTTCTCTCCAGCTGACCAGTGTTTGCTGGGTCAGGAGATCCCTTGTTTAAAAGAATTTGTTTACAACTGTGTCTTTTGATACTTTTAGTGCTGAATTTACCAACAGGGAGTTTTTCATCTACCTGCTCAGAGCTGTGTCATTTGGAGAGAAACGTGTTTATTTTTCTTGCCTTTTATTACAAATAAACCCCAGTGAGTTTATTTTCACTGTATCCGATGTCCGTGGCCTTGGCGTGAAGAGGTGCAGAGGCATCAAAGTCAAACAGAGGAGTTTGGAGGCTGATTTAGGTGCATTTGGGAGTTTACTCACCCAGAGCAGTGTTTGCTCACTGCTCCAGTGTGCCAGGTGTAAACCAGGTGTAAACCACATTTCCTTCCACTGACCCTCAGCTCCTGTGAGGGGTTTGGGCTGAGTAATTCATATTGCAGCTGCCTCTGTGTTGTGTTAGGGCAGCTCCTAAAGGGGAGACACTGCTGGGAAGGGGCCAGTTTGTCCTTCCCGAGGCTTCTGCCCCTGAGATTCCTGGGCTTCCACCTGTCCCCTGGGAGTTACTTTTGTGTGGCCATCAGAGCAGCCTAGAGCTGGCCATGGGCTTGTGGAGAGTGTGCCCACTGCAGGGAGCTTCCCTTCCCTTCCCTTCCCTTCCCTTCCCTTCCCTTCCCTTCCCTTCCCTTCCC
>WEIV01014941.1:115183-164161 GCA_013390005.1 Calyptomena viridis | reverse complement strand
CCCTTCCCTTCCCAAACCTTCCCAAACCTTCCCTACCCTTCCCAACCCTTCCCTTCCCAAACCTTCCCTTCCCAAACCTTCCCTTCCCATTTTTGGGCCCCTGGAGCAGCTCCTCGGGTGGGGCAGGGATAGGGAGGAATCCAGAGCTGTTCCTCAGCCTCCCGAGACACTGGAGGTGTGAACTGAGCTTTGTGTCCTTTGGTTTAGTGGGAGCCCCAATTCCCTGATCACCCCAGGAAAAGTGTTTTGGAGTCTTTGGTTGTTCTCACTCCACTGTCACCTTCTGCTTTATTTTTCACCAAAGAAAAACTAACAAGGCTGAAACTCTCTCCTGTAGACTTGGATGAGGGGAATGTTGGGTGGGAAAATGGCATCTCAGACCCAGGGTTTAACAAGGTTGCAGTGGGACCTTTGTAATAAATCACCCCCCCAGACTCCCAGGATCTCTGAGGTTGGTGAGTCCAGGCTGTGCCCCATCCCCACCTTGTCCCCAGCCCAGAGCACTGGGTGTCACCTCCAGTCCTGCCCTGGACAGGGATGGGGACTCCAAACCTCCCTGGGCAGCCCCTTCCAGTGCAGGAATATTGCATTGTAAATAATTCCTGTGTTAATTTGGTGTTAAAGACTTAAGGTTTCAAACTAAGTCACATCTGTAACTGGAAAATCTTTTTTTTTTGGTGAGCTCCTTTGTTCATTCTGTTTGTGTTCTTTTTGTTAAGTTGCTGACTCTGTGCTCTTAAATAATCCTGCTGATTTCTCCACACTTCCTTCCCTCTACCAGTGAGACATGTGAGAATTCAGTTTATTTAAATTGGAAGAGGAGATATTGTACCCTGGGAGAGGCCGCAGGAGGAAAATTCTCTGTCAGGAGTAGCTGTGCCTTTGGAAATGGCTGATGAATAAGATCTTTTCCTATTTTTAAGTCTGTGTTTTAGGTTCAAGGCAGTGTAGAAGGGATATTTGTCCTCCCAGTTGCATGGAAATATGTTCTGACAGTGGTGATGTACTGATAGAAGGCAAGAAAATTCCAGGTGTGAGGATGTTGCTGTTTGGAAGGACAGGAATGTTGGGTGATAAAGCAATGCAGCAAATTGAGTGTCACTCTTTGTGTTCATAGCAGGGGGTTCCTACTTAAAGGGCCCATTTTGTAGCAAAAATGGAGTGTCATTCTCTTTCAGGAGCTCTGGATGTGCTTTATTAATTAGGGAAAAGGGTGTGTTTTCCCTGGAAGGAGCCGAGCTCAGGGGCTGTGGGCTGGGCCTTGGAGCTCCCAGGCTTCTCCTGTTTTCTGCACAGTTTTGCTCCTTAGTTTGATCTTCCAGGCAGCTCAAAGACTTCCCCATGAGGAGGATCCTGCCCCTTCCTGCTCTCCAGGCTGGAACAAACCCTGCTGGAGGAGCCTTTGGCTCTGCCCAAGGAGGCCAGAAGTCTCTCCTTGTGTGAGGAGCCCTGGAGCTGAGGGGATAAGGGGCTTTCTCAGGCCCTGGTGATGTGCCAGGAGGCTTTGCCAGGAGGCTTTCCTTGGCAGGGACATTCCTCCAGGAGCCATGGAAGTGATGCCAGCACAAGTGGAAGCTTCACACAGCCCGCCCTGCGTGTGGAATGTGCTGCCCCTCAGTGCCAGGCAGGGCACGTGCCTTCTGCTCTTCCTGCTTCAAGCTGCTCTCCCAGGAAAGCTGGGCTGGTGGCAGCCCCTGTTCCCGGGAATGCAGCTCTGGATCTGAGGGGCAGGGGTGCAGGGCAGGGGGCAGGGCAGCTTTAGGGTTCCCACTAGTCAGACTTGAAGGGAATGACTGGGAATCCAGGAGCTGTCTCTGCCAGGGACACCTCAGGAGCTTGGTGGGAGTTTCCACCAGGCAAATTACGGGTGTCACACACTAATTGGAGGCTGGTAAAAGTTGAATAATTGTATTGCTTTGCCTCTAAGCAGTGGGATCCTGCTCTGGTGACTAATCCTGTTTAATAGTGACTGTCCTCGAGTGAGCACTTGGGAGAGCTGTGCAATGAAATCTGTGTGTCACATTCCAGTGCTTTGGCAAAAACAACTCCCTTGAGCAGCCACCACTTTCTCTGCTGCTTTTTCTGTGGACATCCTTGGGAATACACACTTGATACTGTCCCTTTTGGAAAAGCAGGGTGGAGGGATATGGGATACATGTCTCACCTCTTGATTTTTGAACAATTCATCCTTGCCATTGACTTTTCAGTGTGGTTGGTTGGTTCTGTTTTTTCAGTTGAGTTTTGTTTGAGGAGTGATCCTGTAAGAGCCAATGCTTTCATCAAGATCTCTCTCTTTGTTTCATCATGCACAGTCATCGACCTCAGCACACTGGGACTTGGAATAGCATTTTCCCAGCTGGAAATACATAATTACTGTGCAGGGTGAGGTGCCAACTGGGTTAGTGCTCTGGAAGGCTGTGTTTAAGGGCAGGTCAGAGTTGCTGAATACTTGGTGTGAGCATCTGTGTTCATCCCTAGATGGGGCAATAATTGCTCTTCACTTCTTCTCTCCTTCTTGCATCTTATTCAAGAATTTATGATTTAATTACAAAAAGTATCTTGAGGTCCAATTGCACTGAACCAGGCTGTGCATCCAAAATGCCTTTTGGGATGGTTGGGCAAGGTTTGGAGGAGAGTTCCCAGCAAGGAGTGCCTGTGGCACTTGCCTTATGTTACAACTGGGAGCCAGGAGGGTGATTAAACATTGGCACCCGAGAGCTGGAGGAGGTGGGTGACAGGAATTGTGTGTGGGATTAAAACTCACAGCAGCTTCTATTTTAGTCTCTTTGGGTGCCTGCATGGTTTTGATTTTATTGTTGTTCCTGGGCTAAAGCCTGGCTGGATTTGGAAAATCCTGTGTCCAACTTGTGTGTCCCGTGGAGAAAGTGCCCGAACGGGCAGAGTTTGTGTGGAACCTCTCGTTGGGCTGGACAGGCAGCTCCTGGGAGGGGGTTGTCAGCTCAGATAACTCAGCCTGTACCTGAAGGGAGACAGTGCTGACCCTGCCTGAATCCTGGGCTGACTCACAGGGCTGTCACAAGGTTTAGTCACTTCCCAGGAAACTTTGGGGTTCGGTGCGGGGAGAGGCCGGGGCTGTGTTTGTGCCGGGACTGAATCCCTGGGGCTTTCTGTCTGTGAGCAGGACTTCAGTCAGCAAAGGGAATTACTCAGGGCAGAGTCACTTCAGCTGGGTTTTTTCTTGCTCTGGGATGTCTGGCTTTGCTCAGCTCAGCCCCTGAGTGCAGCTGGTTCCTGGGGACGTGTGTGTGACACTGTCTGTGTCCTCTCTGGAAACGATTCTGGTGCAGGGCTGGGATTGCAAACACTCTGCAGCCTCTGAACTCACCCAGTTCTCATTGTCTACATATTAAAAATAGATGAAAACATTTCTCCTGGACAGATTCTGCAAAGTTCTGTTCGTGACAAAGCCCTGGGTTTGTGCCCTTTGTAGCATTCGGGAGGGAAAATGCATTTTCTCCCCCCTGACAAGTTGTAGCTATTTAAAAGATTTTTAGTTTTGTCCCCAGGATGGGGTTACATGAAAGATTTATTATTTGTATAAGGGATTCAACTGTTTTTGTGCATGTGCTGCATATAAGTTTTATGGGTACCATGTAAAATTTATGTGGCTGCACTTTGCAGTGGAATATCTCATATAAAGTTGGGTTTGGTGACTGGATTTTGCAGGTGTTGGTTGCAGGCAGTTGAGCAGAGCTTGTATTTTGGGTTATCAGGGCTAACATAGTATAGTGATGGCTTTGAAGGCTTCAAGAATTTTTCTTCAGTTTTGGGAGCCTTTTTTTAAACATTTTGCCTGTTGTAAAGGAAGATGTTACTTATGCAATAACAAGATAGAAACTTTCTCCTGTGGAGTTGGATGATGGGAGTGTTGGGTGGGAACATGGGATCTCGGAACCAGCTTTTTAACAAGGTTGCAGTGGGACATTTTGTAATAAATCACACACTCAGAGTCCCAGGATTGTTGGAGTTGGAAAAGATCTCCAAGGCCATCGAGTCCAAGCTGTGCCCCATCCCCACCTTGTCCCCAGCCCAGAGCACTGAGTGTCACCTCCAGTCCTTCCCTGGACACCTCCAGGGATGGGGACTCCAAACCCCCCTGGGCAGCCCCTGCCAAGGCCTGACCACCCTTTCCATGGAGAAATTCCTCCTGATGCACAAGTGCATCCCACTGTCCCAGGTGAGGATCTGAAAGGTGAACACGAGGCACAAGTTGGAGTTTGGCTTTGTGGTCATTTGGCCAATGTACCTTTAAATAACGTTTAAGTGAAGGTGCCAGGGCACAGTGGTGGAACATGTTCCATGGCTGCTGGGAGGGAAGAACCCGTCAGAGCTCAGTTACACCCACGAGAGGCTCTTTTATCCACAGTCACAGCTCCCAAAGCCTCTGGGAACTCCAGGCTGTTTCCAGCAGAAATGTCCGTGTTAAGGTGCCGTTTGTGGGGGGGTTTTGTGGGTTCAGGAGGGTCTGCAGCTGAGGGCGAGCTGGTGGCATGTCCTTGTCACTGGTGCCCCCCAGCCCAGGCTCCAGGGAGGACAGAGCCCTGTCCTGGGCTCACCCACTGGGTGAAGCCTCCCATATGGCCTGGGGATTATTGCTGCAAATACCCGGCCCAGACGGGTGAGCCGGGGACAGAGGAGCCTCTGCTGCTCAGAAATGCTGCTGCCAGAGCAAAAGAGCCTTCAGTGCAGTTCCAGCACTTGGAGTTACTGCTTCAAGTTTGAACAACACAAAAAAAGTCAAGGTTTAAGGCACCCAGTGAGTGACCTGGGGTGAAGAGCACCTTGTGACCTGAAATGACCCAGACCAGGCAGGGCAGACACGCCACAGAAACCTCACCTTGAGTTGCATTCTTTTGAAATAATAAATGTTGAGATTAAAATGGTTTTAATTCAGTGAAACAACGCTCCTAAGCCTTCAGAAAAGGGGTTTGGAAGTGGAGAACAGAGTCCCCACAGTGCTGGGGCCAAGTCGGCTTGTTCTGTGTGTGTAAATTAATCTGGAGCTGATCTGTCTGTGAAACTTTTAGCACCGAAACTGTAGCAGTTTAATGCTTGTGCCCAACAAACAGAGCTTTGTGAGCCGGGCTGGGGTTTCAGTGCCCTATTCTTGCTCTTAATGGGAACAGAATGGTGTTGTTAAAGGGAAACTGCAGAGCCCAAACCTCTGCTGGCTGCTCTGCTGACGTTTGGGAGTTCTTTTGGTGACAAATAAGTGAGTAAGGCATCATTTCTTTCACGAAATCACACTTTCTCTGGGAGGCTGTTTGTTCACAGACCTTGGTATTATCTGCAGGAAGGAAACCTGATATACAGCTTCAGCCAAAGGAAGGAGGAGGAATCTTTGAAGCTGCATCATCATTTGGCCTCCAACAGAACGAGGCAATTGTCTAAACATGTTTCAAACGTAGTTTTTGTGCTGCAGTTGTAGCCAAAGAGTGGTAGGAGTGTGAGGCCATTTCACAGGTACAGCCTGTTTGAGCACACAGCCTTAGAAAAAAGGTTTCAGTGTTGTGTCTTGGGTTGCTGAAGCCTGGGATTGAGGATGTCCCAGCTTTAACCCTTGGGGAGAGTGCAGGATGTCCAGAAGTTGCTGGTCCTCCAGGATAATCCCAGACTGGTTTGGGTTGGAAGGGAATTTCAGATGCAGCCAGTGCCACCCCCTGCCATGGGCAGGGACACCTTCCACTGTCCCAGGTTGCTCCAGCCTGGCCTTGGACACTCCCAGGGATCCAGGGACAGCCACAGCTTCTCTGGGCACCCTGTGCCAGGGCCTCCCTACCCTCCCAGAGAGGAATTACTTCTTTAAGGAACCTGCTGTAAGTACCTAAATGAGTGATCACAGCATTTCTTACCAAGTGCTGGGCCCGTGGGTTTGTGCCCATTCTCTGCCCAGGCCACAAGTGCACTTAGTCCTCACTTTGGGTTTCTCAAAGGTGCCACCTGCCACTGCAGTCACACTTGAAACACCTTATCTGCAGCAAAAGAACTGTCTGGACCTGCAGGAGCACTTCTGGGTTCTCCTTCGGGTCAGGGCCAGGTAATCCAGACTCCTCCTGCACACCAGGCTGTGTGTTCTGATCTGTCAGAGCAGCTCAGGGTGCTGAAAGCACAGGGAGCTGGTGCCTGTCCTGTGCCTGGAGATCAGCAGGGGAACAGGCAGGAAAGGCAAAGGCATCAGGTCATTTGTAGGGGTGAGGCCTGAGCAGCAGCTGCAGCAGTGGGGATACAATAATGTCATTCCTTTTGCTGTGATCTCATTAGATCTCTGAGCAGTGTCTGCCAGTGTTTGGGGCTGCTGCAGGTACCTGCCATCACTCCTGGGAGCACAAACTGCTGGAGCATCAACAGATTTTTTTGTTTTTGGAAGCATACAAACATGTTTTAAAACTGCCCCCAAACTGCTGTCAAATGGGGATGTTTCCCTTGCTCCAGCCCAGTGTTTGCAGGCTTTGTCGGGGAGATGTTGTGTGCTACGTGATCATTTTCCTTAATTTCTCCACTGTAGTAATTATGGTTTTGTTAGACAGTAAATGATTCAGTGTTCTCATTCCATGGGGGGAAGGGGAGCAGGGATGTTGAAAGAGGAGCATTGTCTGAGCGCAGCAGGATTAGCTGGTGTTACCACCTTGCACTGATTGAGCACCACTGGGTAGAAAAGATCATCAGCACTAATTGCTGAAAAGCCGCCTGGCGTCGGCCCGGGCGCTGAGGGAGGTTCCCGAGGATCCGGAGGCTCCAGAGGCTCCAGGATTTGAATCCAGGTGTAACGTCCAGGCCACTCAGGTGTCCTTCCCTGGGTCCCCCTCTCTGTCACTGCGAGTTCATCCTTTCTCCTGCACTCCTAGTGGTCAGAACATCCCAGCTGGGCTTGTGGGATGAGGATCAGTTCTGTATGTTCTCTCAAGAAATTAGGAGAATTGGATGAAAAAGGAAAAATGCAAAAAATGGATTCCAGGGAATTCCATCTCTCAAATGCTCACTTTTTTAATCCCAAACACGCAGGGTCTCATGGATTCCTTTGCAGAGGTGTTGGCAGTCAGGATTATTGTCTGGGCATTCCATGTGAGGAAAAATCCTTGTTCCTTGACTGAGCTGGTCTTGTGTCTGCAAACCATAGATCTTAATTCCTACTCTGGACAAGTACTCAATCAATTCCTACTCAAGGACATCTCTGGTGTGTGTGCCAGACCTGCTGTGTTGTGAACAGTAGAATTTCTTTATATTCTTCTTTTAAAAGTGTCAGAGGAACATGGGATGGGGAGTGAGGGTGCGGGTAGAGCTTTGTGTTGGGTGGGAGGGAAAAATCCTGAGTTTGGGTAACACAGGGAGGGAAATGGTCATGAGTGGAGCTGCTGAACTGGCTTGTTCAGCATGGATTGACAGGCTGAGAGTTGTTGGGGAAGAGAGGGTTGTGTGGAGACATCACAACACCTTCCAGGATCTGAAGGGTCTACAGGGAAGCTGGAGAGAGGCTCTGGATCAGGAAGTGGAGTGACAAGACAAGGGGGAATGGCTTCCCACTGCCAGAGGGCAGGGATAGATGGGATAATGGGAAGGAATTGTTGGCTGGGAGGGTGGGGAGGCCCTGGCACAGGGTGCCCAGAGAAGCTGTGGCTGCCCCATCCCTGGGAGTGTCCAAGGCCAGGTTGGACCAACCTGGGACAGTGAGAGGTGTCCCTGCCATGGCGGGAGGTGGATCAGGTGATGGTCCCTCTCCACCCAGCCAGGATTCCATGACTGCAGTGGTTGGGGGCTGTGGTCACACCTGGGCTCTGGTCACCCGGGGGAGTCTCTGGTCACCTGGGGGAGTCTCTGGGTACCTGGGGGAGTCTCTGGGTACCTGGGGGAGCTGAAGCCCTGGGCCGGCGGGGCCGTCACTGCAGCAGTGACAGGAAGGAAGAGCCTCTTCCTCCCCCCAGAGCAGCTCTGCTCTGTCCCGTGTCCTCTGCAACACCCTGAAGCTGCTTCCCCTCGAGCTGAGCCCGTTTCCTGCGTGGGGCCTCAGGCACCACTGGCTGAGGACACAGGGAAACAGGGCCTGAACCCACCAGGGGTGGGAGCTGGGAGGGAGCCGGGGGACGTGTCAGCACTGTTTGGGTTTGTTTTTTCGTTCCTAGGAATGAACAAACACCATTTGGTGCCTTGTTGTCGGCTCTCATTTGCTTTGCTGATGTTTCTTCGTAGGGCCCTGTCTTGCATCTGCCTGGAGGGGGATTGTAGTTCTCGGGTGGGTTTGGAGCTCTCAGGGAGGATTTAGCACCCCAAGTGTCACAGAGTGTTCAGTTTGGGGCAGGGGCTGACCAAGTTTGTGTCAGAGGAGTGAATGGCTCTGGAGATTCCAGCCCTGTTGTCCTGCTGCTCTCCCTGTGGCTGTAATTTGTGATACTCCATGAGGAAGGCTGTGGTTGTATCCGGATCTCGCCGTCCCCATTTCCCGTGGATCAGCAGAGGAGGAATAGGGTGAAAGAAAACTTCTCCCTCAGTGGTTCTTCAGTTTGTGTCTCAGTGGACTGATGTCAGATTTGGGCTTGGCATGAGCAGGGAGAAGAGGTTTTGTTCACTAAATCGTCCCACCCGTGCCGTGTGTCAAAGGCTCCCCCCACACTTGGGGTGTCCTTTGGGCAGGACTGCTGTGGTTGCAGGAATCACATCATCAATGTCATGAGATGACTCTCCACCTGCCACCCGTGTCTGCACACAGGTTTTCCCGGAGAGGACAATCCCTGTGCCCTGCTGGAGCTTTATTCCAGGTGTTTGGGCTCACACAGTGTGGCTGCTGATCCGGGAAGAACTCAGATTTCCCTCTTCCTCAAACCTTGAGTCCCTGCTGCCCAGCTCCACTTCAGTAGGGCTGGTCTCACAACTGAAGCTCTAAGTTTTTTAACTCTGTCCAGGTGCTTGAGACCATCAATCTGTTTGTTAAAATAATGGTTGAAGTTTGTTTTTAATATATTATAACAAACTCTAATTGGAAGTTCAGCACTAGGAAGACACAGCGCTGCTGGGAAGTCCCAGGAATTTATCACTTTTACTTTTATTGCTTGAATTTTGCTTGCTGGGACTTTCCTGCTCTTGTCAAATAACATCAGGCTTTTATTTTTTTACTGGCTTATGCTCAGAAAGTCCTTTTTTCAGCAGCAGTGTCAATGATCTGCATCACATGGCCATTGAAGTTACAAGTAGAGTTCTGCCCTGAGTTACCTTCTTGTTTCTCAGTAGTATCTCACTTTAGCTTCAGATTTCCAAATGCCAAGCTGGGAACCACACTGCTTGCATTCCAGTGAGGAGGGGTTTGTTTTATTGGTGGGATATTAGTGTGGAGCAGGTGATTAATGAGAATTTTCTGCTTCCCAGCATGTGAAACAGGATGGAATGCTACCAGTGCCTAGATGTAAAGCTCTGGTATTTCTTAATAATGTACTTACATTATTTGTATGTATTTTATTCCTTAACAATTCCAACCATTTTCCACAGCAAATGTTTCATTATATGTAGTGTGTAACCACCAATGTCAAGAGCCCAATTAAATCTTGTGGAGAAAATAATCACAAAATAACAAGCCCCAAACAAACGTGTGGGTTGGATTAGAAGGAGAAATCCCTCCCCTCTCTGCAGGTGTGTTTTCCTGGCTCCATTGGCCTCCTGAATGACCTGTGTGTCCTGGGGGGCACCAGAGGGAGGGGATTGTCCTGCTCTGCAGTTTGGGCACCACAACATGAAAAGGTCTAAAGCTGTTGGAGAGAGTCCAAAGGAGGGACACGGGGCTGGGGAAGGGTCTGGAGGAGCCACAGGAGGAGCAGCTGGAGAGGAGGAGTCCAGGATATCTGGACTACACCTCAAATTGCCCTGGAGAGTCTGGGACCCTCGCAGAGACCCCAGGAGGACACAGTCTTTGATCTGTGCCCCTGGAAAAAGCTTCCAACACNTGGGGAAGGGTCTGGAGGGGCCACAGGAAGAGCAGCTGGAGAGGAGGAGACTGAGGGGAGACTCCTCGGGGTCTGCAGCTCCTGCCGAGGGGCAGCTCCGATCTCTGCCCTGTGTGAGCTGGGACAGGGCCCAGGGAACGGCTGGAGCTGGGACAGGGAGGGTGGGCTGGGACCTCAGGGAAAGGTTCTTCCCCCAGAGTGGGGGTGGGCACTGAACAGGCTCCCCAGGGTTTGGGCACGGCCCCGAGGCTGCCAGAGCTCCAGGAGGGTTTGGGCAACACTCAGAGACAGGGTGGGATTGTTGGGGTGTCTGTGCAGGGCCAGGGGCTGGACTGGATGGTCCTTGTGGGTCCCTTCCAGCTCAGGATGTTCCATGATTCTTTGAAAACTGCCTCTGCAGACAGAGATACAGATCTGGGCAAAGCTGGTGGGGTTTGGAGCTCCTGCACATCCCCCTGGGCTCTGGGAGCTGGTTGAGGTGTCCCTGTCCCCTGGCACGTACCTGTCGGTGAGCTGGGTCAGCCTCACCTGAGCTCTGCCTTGCAGTCAGGCATTAAAATTACTGCTTTGCTTGGCATTTCGGTGCTTCATGGACATTCTCCTTTTCAGCTGCTGGATTTGTTTGGGCTTGTTGGGGCCTGACTGAAATGTAGTGTCAGAGGAGTGAGATAAAGTTGTGTGTGCAGATACACACCCTGCCCTGAGCCAAACGAGCCAGAGAGTCAGGGAGTCTTGGAATGGTTTGGGTTGGAAGGGACCTTAAAGATCACCCAGTTCCACCCCCTGCCATGGGCAGGGACACCTCCCACTATCCCAGGCTGCTCCACCCTGGCCTTGGACACTCCCAGGGATCCAGGGGCAGCCACAGCGTCTCTGGGCACCCTGTGCCAGGGCCTCCCCCCCCTCCCAGGGAAGGTTTTTCCCCTGCCATCCAGACCTCTGTCATTTGAAGCCACCGAGTCCCACTCCGGCTCCAAAACTCCCAGCCTGGGTGTTTCCAGTGCCCAGCACGAAGGAATGGAGTCCATTCCCTTTCCAAGCATTTCACAAGTCACCTTTGGAACCAAACTGGGCAGCTGGCTGGAACGTTTTAGCAGAGACACTGGTGGTGTTGGGAGGCTTAGAGCCTGTAATCCCCCCAGCTCAGGCTGGAGGATCCTGTTGGGAACAAACCCTGTGGCCGGTGCTGTTCCCTCACAGGGATCGGGCTCATGGCAAACAAAACGTCCTGTTTGTGATCACTCACAGCTTGTCATCACATAACTGTGCTTGATTTTAGCTTGGTACCAAATAGTTCTGTTCTCTTAGTGCTGCAGTGGTTCCTCCCAGTCTTTGGGGCCTCAGAGATAAGAGGTTGTAAGTGCAGGGCAGGCTACAGAAAGGCTTGAAATGCCGCAGGGCTTTTTTGTTTTAATCCCTTCAAGGTTTCAGTCTTTCTTGTGGTTCTGATGTAATGTGAGAAATTAAAACAAAAGACAGCAGCCAGATGGTGCATCTCCAGGATCAGACAGATTAGTTTTAAAAAGAAGGGAAAAGTTTACAAATACTTACTCTGTTCTCTAGAATAATCTAATAATGGTCCCTCTAGAGGGGATTCTCCCCCTCTGCTCTGCTCTTCTGAGACCCCACCTGAGTCCTGTGTCCACTTCTGGTGCCCCCAAAATACGGAGGACATGGAACTCCTGGAGTGAGTCCAGAGGAGGCCACGGAGTTGCTAAGGGGACTGGAGCCCCTCCCCTGTGGAAACAGGCTGGGAGAGCTGGGAATGTTCATCGTGGGGAAGAGGAGGTTGTGTGGAGACCTCACAGCACCTCCCAGTCTCTGCAGGGCCTCCAGGGAAGCTGTTCTTCAAGAACTGGAGTGACAGGACAAGGGGGAATGGATTCAAACTGACAGACAGTAGGTTTAGATGAGATATTAGGAAGAAATTCCTCCCTGGGAGGGTGGGCAGGCCCTGGCACAGGGTGCCCAGAGAAGCCGTGGCTGCCCCATCCCTGGGAGTGTCCAGGCTGGACAGAGCTTGGAGTCACCTGGTCTGGTGGCAGGGGGTGGAACTCAGTGGTCTTTAAGGTCCCTCCAAACTCAAACCATTCCATGATTGCATGACTCTGGAGTTTTTTCTCCTGGGGAGCTCAAGTGTCTCTTCCATGAGCTCCTGCCAGGACACAAACAGTGGAGTTACAGCTCCCACCAGGTTAAAAATACCCCAACCCCCAACTTGCTTCACCGAATGTCAAATACATGTAATTAAAATCTGATTTCCTGGATCATGGGCTGTGCTTGCTGAGCAGGAGTCTGGAAGTTGACCCTGTCCATCCCCACCTCAGATTTTGGAGGTGCCCTAAGCAGCTCCTGCAGTGAACTTGCTGTGTTTGCTGAAAGCTGTTCCCAAGTTTGATGAATTGAAGGTGGGGCTCTGAATTTTCACTTCCCCTTCTCCCTGTTGGTTGGGAATTATCCCTCTTTGTTCACCCAGGTTGGCTTTGTGGTTACAGAATATTTTCATGCACTCCCAGTTTCCCTTTTTAGGCTCTCATTGCTTAGATATTCCATCTAGATAGCTGCTCAGATCCAAGTTATTGCATTTAAATAGTGCATGGTGTAGATCTCTGATCCCAAGGGAAACTGCAGAAGTTCTCTAATATGGAGCTTTGAAATCCTGATGTTCTTGGATTTACTGGGTTTCAGGTTTTCTTCAGCTGTGCTCAGGTGAAACCTTTGTGCCACTGAAAAGAGAAGCAAACAGACCTCAAACTGAAAAATTGCACTGTGATTAAAGGAGTTTTCTTTGCTTGGTTTCAGGGGACATCACCCAGAAGGGGTATGAGAAGAAGAGAGCAAAGCTGCTGGCTCCCTATGTCCCACAGCCCCAAGGTAGGTCCTTGTTCCGTGTGGCCTCCAGATTGTGCAGAGCTGGGACATTCCAGGGATCCAGGGAATGGCTGTGGAGCTCTGAGATCCCTTTGAGATCCCTTTGAGATCCCTTTGAGATCCCTTTGAGATCCCAGCTCTGGATTATTCTGTTCCACAAGTGTTCCCTGAGCTGATGGTCCCACTGTGCAGGGGCAGGGATGCCATGAAGACATGGGCACAATTTTCCTGTTGAATTCCAGGGATTCCTGGCAGCTGCAGGGCTGGTTGGTGGATCCCTGCAGTGCTGTGGGAGGGTGTAAGGCCCTGGCACAGGATGCCCAGAGAAGCTGTGGCTGCCCCTGGATCCCTGGGAGTGTCCCAGGCCAGGTTGGAGCAGCCTGGGATAGTGGGAGGTGTCCCTGCCATGGCAGGGGTGGGACTGGATGGGCTTTAAGGTCCCTCCCAGTCCAAACCAGTCTGGGATTCTCTGATCTCCCACATCCATCCATCATGTCCCACTCCCTGAGAACCTGAGGGCTCTGGATCAGTCAGGAAGTGTGAGGCCCTCAAGCATCATTCTGGAAACCTCCTCAGAAATGGCTGAACGTGGTCTGTGCTGTGTCCTTGAGCCACATTAATTCCTTGTTGGAGAAACATCAGGATTTCCATAATTTATTGCTTTATTTTACTGGAGTAGCTGAAATCATGTCCTCCATTTACATGTTTCCTGTGGTTCAGAGACCCTGAGCAGCTCAGCTGATTGGTGGGGGATAATTACATATAATTGTAATTATATGAAGGATGTGGCTGAACGTGTCTGATCATTGTTGTGGGGCTGCTTCCCCACAATAATTGTGTCACTGATCTGCTGAGGTGTTTAACCATTGAAAACTGATGTGTCTGGTTCTAACTTTGGGCAGTGACTGGGTGTGACAGGGAGTCCTGAATGGACCTACTGGAATTTCCCGAGTCTGATCTACTGACAAAAAAGATAAATAATGAAGAGTGAAGGCTCCAAGGGCATTTATTGCCCATCAACACTGCAGGATGGGGGGAAATGGCAGCAGCTCCTTCAGGCTCTTGAGGGAGGAGGGGCACAAAGGGTCGTGTGGAACTTCCAGACCCTTCAGCCCAAACCACCAGCTGGTGCCATTCCTGCTCTCCAGCCCAGCTGGTTCTGAGCTTGGGTTTGTTCATGTGTTCACCTAAAGCTGGGGCCTGTTCCCATGCCCAAGATAAAAATTGGGGTTTATACCCAAAGGATCAGTGTGTTCCCAAAGGATCAGACCCACGTGCTGAAAGGAGCAAGGCAAGCAAGAATTGTAATTTAGCCTTCAAATTGGGAGATTTTGTTACAAATCAGGGCTGCTCCCTGGGCTGGGATGTGATGGGAATCTCGGAGGCTCAGTTGCTGCCTTTGTGTCAAATCTACTTCTGTTTGCAGGAACCAAAAAGTGATGTATAAATAACTAATCCCTCTTTAGAAGTAGATATTTGTTGAGCAGGTTTTATAGTCTTTGGGGCAGAGTTTGTGCCAGTGGAGATCCCGAGCCTCAGGTGGAAACTTGGGATCCTTTGGGGGTTCAGGACCCCCTTGAATGCCCTGATTTTATCCTGAGTCTGGGGGAGGCTGAAGATGCCACAATCCTGGGCTCCTCCTGCCTGGCACTGCTCACACATGTTGGGTTTGTCTCCAAAAATGTTTCATTAGGAGGGAAAGAAGTGTTTGGCAAGTCTATGCCCTGCTCTGTTAATTGTGGGGCTTTGGGAGCTGCAGACAGAGCCAAAGTCCAAGCAGAGGCCCGGAAGGATGGAGGTCACCAATTAACACAGTGGTTTAATTGCCCTTCCTGCTCAGCCCTCCAGCTTTTTATACCTCTCACACTCAGCTGCCCCAGTGTCTGGGAATCTCCTGCTGCAGAAGTCCTGTGGAAGTCGTGCGTGAGGGACTCGGAATCAGGTCACCTTGGTAATGGGAAGAAAATTAATTGAGTCCACAACAACAACAACAGCCCCACTCAGTGCTGCCGTTCCGTGTGTCCCGTTTCCCCGTGTGGGCTGGGAGAGTCTCCATTTCAGGGGGAGGGGGGAGGTGACATGTCAGGGCACGGCAGCAGGAGCATTTGGGAGATTCTTGCTGCTCAGTCTGTGCTCCTTTCCCGGCCTCCTTATTTTGGGGTTGGGGCAGCACAGTTAATGACCTGCAGGGGCTTTTTTTCTTGGTGCAACATCCGTTTTTGTACATGGATCTTGCTCTGGTGATGGAGCTGTGATTCCAGGGCTGTCACTCCCCTCCTCTGAGCTGGCTCCTGCTCCAAAGGCTGGGAAGGGAGGATGTGGAGCAGCTTCCCAGGCTGTGTCACCCCCCAGGTGAGACCCCACCTGCAGAGCTGCTCCAGCCCTGGGGAACAGCACAGGGAGGCCATGGAGCTGCTGGAGAGTCCAGAGGAGGCCCCAGGGTGGTGAGAGGGATGGAGCAGCTCTGCCGTGGGGAAAGGCTGGAGAACTGGCAATGTTCAGCCTGGAGAAGGGAAGCTCTGGGGTGACCTAATTGTGGCCTTCCAGGACCTGAAGGGAACCTGCAGGAAAGATGGAGAGGGACTATTTCCAAGGGATGGAGGGACAGGACACAGGGAATGGCTTCCCACTGCCAGAGGGCAGGGATAGATGGGATAGTGGGAAGGAATTCCTGGCTGGGAGGGTGGGCAGGCCCTGGCACAGGGTGCCCAGAGAAGCTGTGGCTGCCCCTGGATCCCTGGGAGTGTCCCAGGCCAGGCTGGAGCAACTTGGGATAGTTGCCATGGCAAGGGTGGAACTGGGTGAGCTTTAAAGTTATTCCAACCCAAACCATTCCATGGTTCTGTGCCTGGTCCCAGGAGTTCTCTGTGCTGGGTGTCCCTGGGTTCTGGGAGTGTGCTCAGTCTGCCCTGGAAACCCTGGATACTCCGGTTCATTATTTCCATGATTTTTACAGGCATGTAGCTTGAAAACAATCATCTTTTCCAAGGATTAGCCAGTCCCACACCAGCACTGCTGTTCCACTAGGAACAAACAGTAGAGTAACAGGTTTGGCTGCTGCTTCCTTGGGAATGTGGCACTTGCTGTCCTTGTTATTAATGCAAACATTTATCCTTGTTGATCTCAGAATGATTCAGTCTCTGAATCTCTAAAATCACCAAAACACGGGGATCAGTCAATTCTTGTTAGAATCTGAGGACAATTAACAGACCCATAGCATCCTTCAAAAGCCAATAAGAACTAAAAAATAATTCATTTTTCATCTCTCTGTCATAGTTGTCATGTTCCTGCCAGCAGAAAGTGCAGCTCCAGCAGGATTATTCCAAAGGGAATGTTAAATAAATCACCTGTCACCTGCCAGGCTCAGCTCACTTGTGCTGCTTTGTTGTGCAGCCATCAGTGATTTACACTTTTCCCTCCCCTGAACACTCTGTGAGGCCACTGGAACATGTTATTATGTCAGAGCAAAATCTTGGAACAAAGAGCTTGTTCTCGTGTGTCATGTCACTTCCAGCCACCTTTGATCCCTTCCTGCCTGGAATGTTGTGTTTGCCTTGTGATGCCCCACAGAGACATGAGAGGCTTTTGCAAGACTTACGAAAAAGCTGAATATGAATTTAATAATTCATTTGCAATAGTGTTAAATCTGCTGCTGACATCTAGTGGGTGCCTGAATTTGTAAATACTCCAGTGATCACAGAAAGTGAAGCTTTTCTGCTCTGTCGGTGAAGTCTTGCTGGCTTTGGATCAAAATAAAATTCTTTGGGGTTGAATGAAGGCAAATAAATGTTACAAACATGTTAAACTGTTTATCAATGTTAAATGTTTATCAATGTCCTAGGGAGGGACACAAACTCTGATGCTTTGGGATGTGGGTGAACTGAGGTTTGGAATTTCCAATCTTGCTCTGGAGTCCAGGTCCTGCACCTTGACCACACAAGTCTCTTTTCCATCCAGGTTTTTGTGCTGCTGGCACTTTCCCATGGGGGCTGGCAGTGTCTGGATGAGCAAATGCAGGATTCTGGTGTATGTTACTGTGTCCAGGAAACACCAGTGGAAGTGGGGAATGGTTGGTTGCCCCCCTACCACCATTTGGGGGTTTCTGGTGAACAGCGGATCTTGTTAACTGGAAAAAAGGTTCTCATTTTTTCCCCAGATAGTTTAAAGAATCATTAAAAATGCACAGCATAAGGAGGTTACCACATTCAATTACAAATGTGCCATTTGGGATGTTGGAAGGGCTCTGCTCCCAGGGAACAAGGGACAGGACAAGAGGGAACGGCCTCAAGTTGTGCCAGGGGAGGGTCAGGTTGGACACCAGGAGGAATTTCTCCATGGAAAGGGTGGTCAGGCCTTGGCAGGGGCTGCCCAGGGAGGTGGTGGATCCCCATCCCTGGAGGTGTCCAGGGAAGGGCTGGATGTGACACTCAGTGCTCTGGGCTGGGGACAAGGATGGGGCACAGTCTGAACTGGGTGATCCTGGAGGGCTTTTCCCACCTCAAGAATTCTGGGATTCTGTGAGGATTCCTGCAGCTAGTTGGGGGTGATTTGCTGTGAGCCCCTGAGCTCGAGGCACTCTCCTGGAATGGTTGGCTCCCTCCAACCACACACCTCTAAGTGGTGTAACTGGGACTGGAGCCCTGGATTTGTGGTTTCCTCTGCATTTCCCTGATCCGTTGGTAGTTTGTGAGAATTCCAAATCAGTGCACATTTAGATGACACAACTGCTCTTGTTTACATGACTCTGGGTGACAACCTGGAGGAAATTCCAACTGGGTGACCTTTGGGTTTTAGTTTTTAAACTTCCCTTTGCTACATGGATTCATTTTAGAATTGAACATCCAACAGCAACTGGATTTTCGCAGTGGCTCCTGCTGATTTAGGTGAAGTGATAATTTCTTATCAGATTGTTTATTTAGTTCCCTGTTTTCATGGGAAAACCAGACTTTTCCTGGATGATAAAGTCACACACTTGACATACTGAAAGGAGCCAGACCTGGACAACTGGAGGTCTCTTTGGGTTTTAATTAGTGGGAATAGCAGAGGCTCTTGCTGCTGGTTTGTTATTGGCTTTCCAGTCAATAATGGGCTGATCACTGGGACATGGAGTGACAAACCAGCTTCCCAACATCCATAAACCTTTCATGGGGAATGGGAAGAGTGTGGTCAGAGAAAGCTCCTTTTATTCACTGCTCCCTGTTTTCCAGGGGCTGATCCAGCATCACAGAAGGAGTCCAGACCTCAGATGCCTGTTCCATCTGCAGCTCCAGCCTCAGCATCATCCTCCTCATCCTCCTCATCCAAATTCCACCGAGCTCGCTCAGGGGGAGCCCGAGATGAACGTTATAGATCTGGTAAGTTATAGATCTGGATTCCTCTGCATGGGGAGGGAAGTGCTGTGTCCTCTCAAGGAATCATTATCCATCCACTGATGGAAGTCCTGCCGTGGTGGTTCTGTGTAAGGAAACATCAGACTTGTGGGGCTGCAGCTGCTCAAAGAGAATTATGAGTAAAAAAAGTGAATAATTTGTTGCTACCTTGATTTTCTGCTTTGAATGCAACTGGTTGGTGCAAATCATTCGGAGAATGGGAAAAAAACTGCTTCTTTAGCCCTGCCTGGAGGTGAGCAGGTTCAGTGAGGAGACAGGTAACCACCAGTTCCTGGAGCTGGTGGTTGCTGTGCATTTGCTCTGGGAGCTTGGAGAGGCAGAGTTGCTCCAAGAAGCAGCAGGAAGGGCTTCCCAGCCCCCTCCTGGACTCCTGCTCTGCTTCAGGAATGGAGGAGGTGTTGGCACTTATGTTTTATTTCCACCTGGTTTTGTTTTTCACTTTGCAATAACAAGAATTAAGTTTTCTTCTCAACGTGGGCAAATAAAGTTTATCAAATCTCCTTTCTCCAATGGCACTGTCATATCCCAGCATTTCATGGAGTGTTAGGAGGGCCCAGTTTGGCTTTTGCAAAAGCATAATTGAAATACATTAAACTGAGAAATTAGTGTAGATGACCTCTCCCTGGTCATAGCGGGTTTTTAGTAAGTTGATTTTTCCTCACCAGTGTTGTGTCTTCCTTTAAACAGCTCTGGGGTTGCAGAGGGATGGAAAACTCTAATCAGCCTGTATTTACAGCCACATTTAAATTCCAAGATTTACATTAAATCTGCATCCGTTTGGGAACAGAAGGTTTTCCCTAAATCAGACAACTGTCAGTGTACAGACCCGAGGTGCACCTGGGGCTGCACACACTCTGTGCATATTTAAACTGTGCACAGGCATATTTTAGGATAATCTTTGGCTGAGGGGAACGATCTGGTGGGGTTGAGGTTTCTATAAAAACTGCCAGAGACACAAGGATGCAATGACTAATCCAGAAGATTCCAGACTAAAAAAGCTGGCCCTGCACTCAGCCTGCCAACTTCAGAAACCTCAGTTAGTTCAAAAAAGAAAATAAAAGGCAGCGTCACTCCTGAGGTGTCGGAAGGGAGCGGTCGGGAAGGTTCTGGAAAGGGGCATTGCGGGGGTGTGAGCCGTGTGCCCTGTGTGTTCCCAGATATCCACACGGAGGCAGTTCAGGCAGCACTGGCCAAGCACAAGGAGCAGAAGATGGCCCTGCCCATGCCCACCAAGCGCCGCTCCACCTTCGTGCAGTCCCCGGCAGACGCCTGCACCCCCCCAGGTGAGCCTTGGGAATGGCCGGGCCTGCCACACCAGGGGCTGCCGTGCTGAACTGCCAGCTCCTCACACACCTGCACGAGCCTGGTGCTCCTGGAGCTGGGCCAGGGCTGCGAAAGTGGCTCCTCTTAGAGAACCACATGCTGGGATTTTGGAGTTGGACTGGGGTGATCCTTGTGGGTCCAGCTCAGGATATTCCATGTTCTGTGGTTCAGATTGGCCAGAGCTGAGCGGGCCTGTGCTGAGGCTGCTCCTCCTCCCTCAGCCCCGTTTCTGCTGCACAATTCACTCTTGGTTTCGTTAAGGTTCAGTCCTCAGCACCAGGAGGAGGATTTGCAGGGATGAACATTTCTGGGCAAGGACCTCGGAGGGGTCTGGTGGGATTCCACGACTTGCAGGACTTTTCCCACCCCTCCCATGTAGCGGCTGCAGCAGAATCCCCCGGATAACGTGGCGTCTGGTGTGGTGCATGTGCAGCAGACATGGATAACCCCCTGTTTTCCAGCAGCTGGATGCACTGGCTTCCAAAGTCCGTGTGATTTGCTCTGTTGTGTCTCATTGTGCAGAAGCATCGCAGCCATTTGGATTGACAAAGTCACCCAAATATTATGAATTCCCATCTCCTGGGGAATTCATAGCTCTGAACCTGCTCTGCTGGGCCACATCACTCCTCTTGTTCCTCCTCCTCCTGTTTTCTCACACTTCCCTGTTCCCTCCCCTCTCCGGGGGCTGGTGCATGTCCCTGGTGTGTGCTTGGGTCTCAGCTCTGTTCTCACTTGTCCAGGACTGCAGCACATCCCCAGCTGTGGGTGTCCCGTGGACCAAGGTCAGCACTGACACTGGGGCTGGATTCAGCCTTTTGCCTCAGCTCCCAACTCCTTTCCACTCTGGCAAGTGGGTGGAACATGGTTTAATAGTTTAATTCACCACTTGAGCATAGACAGAAAGTCACTTTCACGAGCACCTAAATTTTAGGCCAAAGCCACCTGAATGTTTGTATTTAGCACCAACATCTCAAGTACTGAGTCTTCATGATAAATAAACACTGAGGTCACAACTTTGGGACAGCCAGGTATCTGTGCTCTGGGACACACAGGAAGCAGCTCCTTGATGCAGATTTCTCTGTTTTGTTTTGGGGTTGGGCTTTTTTGTTTGTTTTCTGCAATTGAAAGGGCCCCATTTAGAGCCCCAGACAAAAGCATTTTCTGCTGTGGCCTTGGCAGGGCTGTTTCCTGAATTCTGCTTTGTTCCTGGGAGTTGTGACAGCCACACTGACCCCTCCCTTTCCAGTTCAGAATTACCACAACTAGGCACACCAGCATCTGATGTTCTGCAGTGTGAGTGGAACAGTCATGAGGAATAAGTTCCTGGAGAACCCAGGGAAAGGATGTTGCCTGAGGAGGTGACTCAAACAGGGGCAGGCCCGGGGGGGTGAGTGTGTTCCCACCAACATGACTCCTGCTTTAAAGGTTTGGCCAATGTAACAGCCCTGGAAAACATCTTCTGTGAAAGCCTGTTGATGTGTGATTGGAAAGAGCATGTTCAGTGCCATGTGCTTTTCCCTAAGCAGTTAGATTTTCTTTCTGCTTCCACACAGACACGTCTTCCGCCTCCGAGGACGAGGGCTCGCTCAGGCGCCAGGCCGCTCTCTCTGCTGCATTGCACCAGAGCTTACAGAATGCTGAGTCTTGGATCAACCGATCTGTTCAGGGGTCATCCACATCCTCATCAGCATCCTCTACACTTTCCCATGGAGAAGGCAAAGGGACCAGTGGGTCACTAGCTGATGTATTTGCCAATACTCGAATAGGTAGGAGCTGGGTCCGAACAGAACGATCGCTTCGAGTTCAGATTGTGTTGATAAAAGCTGGAGTTGTCCATTCCCACAGGGAAATTCGGAGCAAGAGTTTAGCTGCTGTTGATGGAACTCGCTAGGATTGGTTGGAGTTGCACCATCACTCTGGTTTTTCCCTGGAGAAGTTCAGAAGATTGAGGTGGTTGGAAGAGGGGCAGTGGGGCAGCAGGAGCTCCTGGAAGCAGGGAAGGCTCCAGGGCCAGTGTGGACAGAGCAGGAGGCACAACCTCTGTGCTGTGTTGCTTTGTGTCTACAGCTCTTGGGAGCTGCTGTGGGCACAAAGCTGCCCTGTGCAAGTGGCATTTCCATCCGTGTCCTGCCCAGTTCCTCGGGGTGTCTGTGCCTATGGAGTGGGAAAGGCTGTGTTTGACATCCTTGTCTTGCTCTGAGCCCTGGTGGTTTATTTGTGTTAGAGCAGAAAAGAAAAGAACCAAACCCAGCCATGTATGGGAACCAATGAGCCTGTCATTAAAAACTGGGTGAATCAGAGCAAAGCTTTAGCCCAGCTCTGCCTTGACTGAGGAACAACCAGAGCATCCAGGTCCTGAGGAGACGGAGCAGAATCACAGATCTGGATCCCCCAGGCTCAGTTTTCTGAGGCTCTGAGGTGCTCCTTGCTGCTGATGCTTCTGTATGAACTGGCCAAGTTTGTTTTTGCTCTGTGTATGTTTGTCCTTTTTAGCTGCTGGGGAGGAAATTCCTGCACCATAGGACATGTCTGTATTCCGTGTGCTCTCTGCTTCTGCTTAACTGGTTTGGGGCAAGCAGTGCATAGAAGTGCTGGTGGTTCTGACTGTTTCACTTTTTTTTTAATTGCTGTTATTTTTGTTTGTTTATTTGCTGGGATGTAAATTGTTTCCTGAAATGGAAAACTGAGGAAATTGCCCATAAAATGTAGTCAATATAATTAATGCCTTTGAAGCAGAAAGGCTGTTTTTAATTGGAGAATGCAGGAAGCCACGTTACCTTTTGTAATGAATTAAGGTAATACAGCTTTTCACCTACAGAATATCTACTATCTAATCTAATCAGTGTTTTATGCAAAATAGAAGCTTTACATCTTTGTCGGAATTATATTTGCCACATTCATCCCGTGTTAACACCTGATTTAAATGAATACAACTCTCACATACACAGTTCTGTGCATCTCTCTGGAGAGAGCAATAAAAAGTCCTGTACATGTTTGGATTTACAAATCCAGATCCTTCCCAGTGATCTGAGAAGTTCAGGGCATGAGAACTATTCCTTGCCACTGTATCTCCAAAGGGATGCAGATCAACCACAAAACCCTTTCAGTGTTTATTTAGGATCTGGCTTCAGACTCTCTGAGCTTCAAATTGGTTGGGTTTTTCCTTTGTAAGCGACAGTTGCTGGTGCAGTTAAGCCAGAATAGAATATTCTTGCCCTATCAGATGATTGAACCCACTGGGTTGTGTAAAGAAATCCCATGTAAGCAAAAATCCTTTATTTAAGGGAAAGTTCATTGGAGAATTCCTGCAGGATGCACTTCCAGCCTCGTCTCAAAGGCAGGACAGTGTCTTGCAACTTCAAGCAGAAGTAGGACCCAGCTCACATTTGGTTTAGTTAGATTTATTCTGTAAGTGCAGAACAGGCTCTGGAACCACCCAGCTGGAAGGAATTGAAACCCAACACGATTTCTGCTGATCTGCTTTGGTCAAACTCCCACGTGGTTTGTTTTCCAAAGCCCTCACTGACAAAAAAGCTAAATAATAGAATTCTAGCAAGAGAAATCAGTGCAGAGGTGAGGGAGGGGTTTGTGCTGGGCTTTGGAGATTTCAGAGCTCACGTGAATCTCAAACTTTTTTTTTTTATATTTTTTTTTTAACAGTCCTGAATGTCACAAGACTGAGCTTCAAGGTTAGAAACCAAGAACAGGAATTCTGTTTTGTTGAACCTCTTTTCTGACACGGACAGAACCTTGTTCCTTTGGTTGTTTGTTTCCAGAGCAGACAATGTGCTCGACATTTAGGACTCAGTGTGTTTAGCATTAATAACAACTCCCAGACATCCAACCCGTTAAACCCTTAATGTTGGTGACAGGTTTTCTTGTTCCAGCTGATATAAAAGGAGTGTTTTAACTGCTTTCTTCTTTTTTTAGAAAATTTCTCAGTTCCCCCAGATGTCACAGCAACTACCTCCAGTCCCTCGGCACGGCCGGCAGGCATCGACCTCCCTCCCTCGGGAATTGTGAAGGGGATGCACAAGGGATCCAACCGCTCCAGCCTCATGGACACTGCTGATGGTACAGAGCCTTCCTGAGCCCCCAGCACTCCAGGAGTGGTCACAAAGGATTTAAATCACATCAGTTATTCTCCCAACTCACGTTTGTCCCGTTTAAGGACATCACAAACTGGGAAGGGCTGTGGCATTGGCATTAGCACATTCCTGTGCTGCAGCTGGTTGGACACCAGGAGGAATTTCTCCATGGAAAGGGTGGTCAGGCACTGGCAGGGGCTGCCCAGGGGGGTCTGGAGTCCCCATCCCTGGAGGTGTCCAGGGAAGGACTGGAGGTGACACTCAGTGCTCTGGGCTGGGGACAAGGTGGGGATGGGGCACAGGTTGGACTTGATGACCTTGGAGGGCTTTTCCCACCTCAGGGATTCTGGGATTCACCCATTCCAGTGCTGCCACAGTCACCTGCCATGTGCTGAACTGCCAACAGTCCTGGGAGGGATAACGGGCTCTTCTCTGCCTCTTTTTAAGAAAAAAAATGATAAACGTGTAGTTGGGGTAATTGTTTTCAAAAGGTTTTGTCCCAGAGTCCCCAAAAGGGAAGACAAATGAAATAATGTAATTCTACACTTCTAGTTAAGCTCCCATGAGGCTGAAGATACTCACTGCAAGGAGAAGGTGACACTGATGTCCCGGCGTGTCCCCTCTGCTGGCACATGGAAATCAGGATTTGGAAGGGAGGAAATGCTTCAGAAATGAATTTCTGTTAATGGCATTTTCTGACCACTGAGTTTAACACAAAATTGATGTCAAATGAATGTGCTCCTGCACTGGCACAACTTTAGTAACAGAAACCAGAATGAGGGGGTGCCCAAAGGAAGTGCCCTGCACTGGAAGGGCTGAGATGTAAAGTTTGTACCAGACACAGGAACTTTTATCAGCCCAAATCTTCCCCCCCAGGTGTCCCTGTGAGCAGCAGAGTCTCCACGAAAATCCAGCAGTTGCTTAACACCTTGAAAAGACCTAAAAGACCACCCCTGAAAGAATTCTTTGTGGATGATTTTGAAGAAATTGTGGAAGGTAATGGCACAAATAATGGTTTTATTCATCATTTGTTCCAATTACACGTGCAAAGAGCTGAATTCATTTGTGCCCTTGTTATCAGGGTTGACTCTGATTCACCATTTGCAGCAGCCTCTGACACAAAACCAGTGTTAGAAGTAATTTACTGTTCTGCTGAGCTTTGGGAGACCTCCTTGACACTAAACTTCTTAAGAAAAATACTTAAATAGGTTTTTCAAACCTCTTAAAAGCCACTTTAGCAAATTTACCCAAAGGGATTGTTCTTACTGCAATTTCATTCCAACCTTGTTTGGTAAGATTTCCTGCTCCCCAGTTCCTTGGACCTTTCCTCACCTTCAAACAGCACCCTGGGACAAGGCTGTTCATGGTGTCTTGTCTTGGGCAGGACTTCCTAGAAAATGGGCTGGCGTGGGGTTGAAAAATGCTTTTCCTCATCACCTTTAGGTTTGTTTTCGGTGGGAATATTGCTATATTTGGATTATATTGGAAACATTCCAATATACACTGGAAACATCACTGGGTTTTCTCAGTTCCCCAGCCCGACCCAAACCAGCCCAAGCCCGAGGGAAGGCAGATGACCCCAGTGAAGGGAGAGCCCCTGGGAGTGGTGTGTAACTGGCCTCCTGCCCTGGAAGCAGCTCTGCAGCGCTGGGGAACCACCCAGGCCAAGTGTCCCTGTCTGACAGCCCTGGATGTGACAGGAAAACCAGTTTATACTCTCACGTACGGTGAGTTGGGGGCAGTGGGGACAGCACAGGGCTGGGGCCTGGGGGTCCCAGAGCCCTTCCAGGGGTTTGAGGGTGTTGTGGGCAGAGCAGAGTGACTGTAGATCATAAAAACAGCCAAGAGTGGAGCTGTTCTGTCCTGCTGCTTCATTTGGGGTTGTGTGAGTGTCTGTTCTCTGTGTTCCAGGCAAACTGTGGAGCAGAAGTCTCAAGCTGGCCTACACCCTGCTCAATAAACTGGGGACCAAAAATGAGCCTGTGTTAAAACCTGGAGACAGGGTAATGACTTTGGGACTGCTTCTCCCTCTGGATTTAAGAAGAGGGTTCTGGGGGGGCTGTGACTTGCCACAGACTCCAGAATCTTGTTCTTTTCGTAGTAAGACTTTAATCCCAGGACAGTCTACTTGGGATAGAAATTTGTGTAATTTTGCAGTGGTTCTGGCTCCTCTGGGAGCAGCTTCTTGGCTCTGGACTTTGAAATACATGTAAGGAAGGCTCAGAGAGATGCAGAGCCAGGTCTCTGTGTTTTGGCTGTGTGTGCACCTTCACGTGGTGGAACATGTGGGAATGGTGGTGTCACTCCATGAGGAGCTCAGGCACATTCCATACATTCTGTGGGAGAAAAAAATGTGGAATGACACCAAATTTTCTGCGCTTTAGTCACTGTAGATCTGAACTTAGCAACTTTACCTTCTGTTTCAAGTAACCAGCACACTGTGTGGGTTGCAGGTGGCCCTTGTCTATCCCAACAACGACCCCGTGATGTTCATGGTGGCATTTTATGGCTGTCTCCTGGCAGAAGTGATCCCAGTGCCTATAGAGGTACCTCTTACCAGAAAGGTAACGTTGCTGGAACTTGGAGGAGCCATAGGCTGATGTGGGATGGAAACCAGCTGAGACCATCAGCCTCTGCCAGTGTTGCAGCCTGGGGTGCTGCCCGAGCAGCTCTGTGCCAGCCAGGGCCTGTGGGAGCCTGGAGTGGCACTGAGAAATGGAAAAACACATTGACCTGAGCTGTGCTGAGCAGCTGGGGCAGTCAGTTCTCCTAAATGCTGCAGTCTTCATTCCCTTATTGCAAATCACTTCTGGAGGACAGATAACAGTGTGGAGCTGCCCCTGGTCAGTGAGGGGCTTCAGTCCAGCCTGGCTGGGCTCTGCCAGGCTCTCACTCTGCTGGACATGGAGTGCTCAGTGTTCCTGAAGACTTCAAGGCACTTTTTGTAAATTAGCTGCTCCTTCGCCCTTTACCAGAATTTCTGCCCTGTTGCCATGTTTGTGCCATGGCAAGAACAGGGGGAAACTGTAGGATTTCCTGAGGAAACAGGAGCAACAGGCTCCTGGCAAACATGTGGCAGGAGAGGTGACAATGGGCTGGGAACACTCTGGGACCCAGAGCTGTGGTTCCATTCTCTGCACAAACTGCCACAGGCCAGATTCAAACTTCAGTGTTTGCCCAAAGAGTTTCTGAGTGAGCCTCCTCATTTCAGAGCTGTTACCATTGTGCAGCAGAAAGTAGTTCGTGGGGGCAGAGAGGTCTCATTATTTCAGTATAATTACATGTTTTGCTCTGGTTTTGCCTCTCGATTCCTCTTTGAAGCATCTGGGTCTCCATTAGTGACACTGGGTGGTGTGTGGCCCATGCCTGGCTGCTGGGCAGGAGCACTGGTTTCCTCTGGATTTCACATACAATGCATTTTAATCCTGCCAGTGACATATTTCACAGAATCCAGCATGGTTTGGGTGGGAAGGGACATTGAAGCCCCTCCAGTTCCACCCCCTGCCATGGACTGGAACACCTTCCCCTCACCCATGTTGCTCCATTTGTGTTCTCAGTGTTGGTGGGAATGTTGTTTCTTCTTTTTCCTCCCCACAATGTTACCAGAGCTAACCAACGTTGCCAAACCCTGGATTTTTAAGGGGAAGGCTGAGTTATGTCATCCTAGAACAGGAATGACTTCTCCCCTCTTCCCTCAGGATGCTGGTGGGCAGCAGATTGGATTTCTCCTGGGGAGCTGTGGGATTGCTCTGGCCCTCACCACTGAGGTGTGTCTGAAAGGGCTTCCAAAAACCCAAAATGGAGAGATTGTGCAGTTTAAAGGTGAGTCAGTTCTGTGCTGGCTTTTGGTTGTACTTTTGCTGTATCTGAACTGTCTGAAAGGGGCTGTCAGGAGCCTGGAGGCGTTTGGAGGGACAAAGGGGGCACTTGTGGTCCTGTCACCAAACTCCTGCAGGATTTGTGTGTGTGGTGAGACCCAGCCACGTGTGTGACAGAACTTCGGGGTTCTGGAAGTCACAAGGAACCCCCTCAGGACCCAGGGTTGTCCTCAGGTCCCTTCAGTGGCATTTGGCAGCTTCCAAGGCAGTTTATTCACAAACAACAGGTTATTTTTAGGAATGCTGCAGGGATCTTTCCTGAGGAGAGGAAGTACCTTGTTGCCCACTGAACTCCCTGATGAGAGACGAGATGAACCTTCTGGCTTGGCCTGGAATTCTGCTTGTGTAACTGAACTTGGACAAATGGGGGGGGTTAGTGTATTCCTGCAGAATATAAATCCCTCAATAAATAAACTGATACTAATGCACCATTTCATTTTGGCTCCAGGTTGGCCCAGACTCAAATGGGTTGTGACAGATTCAAAATATCTCTCCAAATCTCCCAAGGACTGGCAGCCCAACATCTCAGCAGCAGGACCTGAGCCAGCATATATTGAGGTAAGTAGGGAATGGGGAATGGAAAGCACCTTCGTGAGCTGAATTGAATGTTCTAGTCACCAGGGAGAGAATAGTTTCACCTCACTCCCTTAAACTTCCCACTTTCTTGCCACTGAAACAAGTCTTTCACTGTGGACATCCTGCTGTGTTTAGTGCTGAGACCCTTCATGGCCTTGAGCACTGCTTGGGCTGAGCTGTGGAACTGTTCTCGTTCCAGGAGGGGAGGATGGGGATCCAGGGATGGGCACAGCTGAGCTCTGGGATGGTGCTTGGGGACACAGTTCTGACACTGCTGAGGCCAACAGCAGTTTGAATTCCCTGTTCTGCTGACAAAGCTCGTTTATGTTCCTGGGCCAGAAGGCAACTCCTAGGGATTGCAGTGGTTCAAGGGGTCATTTGGCCATCCTTAAATCACAGATTGGCTTTTCAGTTTGTTGTGAGAACCAGGACTAGTGAAATAAATACAAACACACTCATTTTATCTCCCTGGAGCTGCCTGTTTGCCCCCACAATAACCAACCTTCCCCACCCCATAATGCAAGCAGGTGGCTTTCGGGTTTGAGACAGAAAACTTGATTTAATGTGGCTTTTGTGCTTCACTGTCGTGTCTCCTGTGCCCTGCAGTACAAGACCAGCAAGGAGGGCAGTGTCATGGGGGTCACTGTGTCCCGGGTAGCAATGCTGGCTCACTGCCAGGCCTTGTCCCAGGCCTGCAACTACTCTGAAGGTGGGTCAGGGCACACGACGCCCATGGAACAAAGGGGCAGCAACATCATTTTAGGTGGTTGCCTCCCGTATTTTTTACAGCAGTCTCTGAGTAACCAGTATCTCCTTTAAAAAAGAAATAAAAAGCACAGATTAATTCTCCCCCCCCCAGAACTGAGTGTGAACTGAGGGCTGTGTGTAATCTTTTTCCATCCAATGCTGCATCATTTTCATGACTATAATGGGGAGGAATAAAAAGTGGGATTTGCATCATGTGTAGGAAGTTACTGAGTCTGTTCTGGTGAACCAAAAGGGAAGCAAATGAATCAGAAATGGAGCATTTTCCAGTGAGTCCCTTCTCACTGTACTGATCCCCTATGGAATTGTCTTCCCAAACTTCTGTTCCTGACAGTGTATAAATGCCAAAGCCTCTTGCTGAGGCCATTCTGGTCCCATGAGGCTTTTCTGGTAACCCAGAAACAGAGGTTGGAAACTGGTGGTGGGATTCCAGAGAGTTCTGCTGTAGGATATGGTTCAGTCAGGTCTGCCTTGTTATTCAAGCTAATTCCCATATCCATGAGTAAAACTATTTATAGAGCTGTAGGTCAAAGTGCTTTAAAATGCAAAATTTGTCTCTTGGAAGCCATCACCTGAGTTTCCATTGCTGGGAGTCAGGGCTTGAGTGATGTTTGCTCTCCTTCCCTGCTCGTGCATAATGAGGCTGAGAGCCTTCCCATCCTACTGATGGATGTTCCAGGCTGGAGTGTGGTTTTCTGGCAGCTTCCTGGGATGTGTTCCTGCCTGGAAATGGATGTGCAGTTGGTACTGTGCATACCAAGAGCTGTGATCAGTAACAGAGGCAGTGACAGGTCCATCCCTGTGCAGATTCCAGCACCAATAGTGGGCACAGCTGTCCTGGCACGTTGCACTTCACAGCTGCAACTTTCTTTTCCCAGGTGAAACCATAGTGAATGTGTTGGACTTTAAGAAGGATGCAGGGTTGTGGCACGGCATTCTCACGGTGAGTTGGAGCATTCCAGAACCCTCTGCAATTAGTGAGGCATTAGTGAGTAATGGTTGCGTTGGATTGTAGGAAAAAATTCCTTCCTGTGAGGGTGGTGAGGCACTGGAATGGTTTCCCAGAGGAGCTGGGGCTGCCCCATCCCTGGAAGTGTCCCAGGCCAGGTTGGAGCAACCTGGGATAGTGGAAGGTGTCCCTGCCCAGGGCAGGGGGTGGAATAAGATGAGCTTTAAGGTCCCTTCCCACCCAACCCAGTCTGTGATTCTATGAAATATGGCCCTGGCAGCATTTGAGGCCGTGGCTAAGGAGCATTCCCTGTGAAACCAAGCTTTTCTCTCCCTGCCAGATCTGCAGTTCTCTGGGGCAACCACAGAACCCCCTCACTGAACCTCTGTGAATTCCTGCTGGGATGGAGGTTACAGGCTCTTAGTCCTGCTTGGTAAAAGGTTTGTGAGCCTTTTCTAACCATCTTTCTCCTGCTTTTCAGAATGTAATGAACAAGCTGCACACCATCAGCGTGCCCTATTCTGTGATGAAAACCTGCCCTCTCTCCTGGGTACAGAGGGTTCATGCCCACAAAGGTAACTCTGGATGTCCCCAAACTTCAGCTTGGAGTTCCTAGGCGTGAGGGGCATTAAACTCTCAGACACTTTAGATCCTCTCTTGCTCTTCCATGACAAATCTCAGGGGCCAAGGGTTTCACTAATGTCCAGAGATACTTGATTTTTATTTGGGAGTTGTAGACACAACTTTCTAGATCCTCAGGCAGAGCTGGAGCTCGTTTCTCTAAGACTTAGTGGGAGATTATAAGCCCCCAAATGTGTAAATCTTCTTACATTGGTGATTTGCCACAGGTTGGAACAGGAATGTGACAGCAGGTTGGGAGGGCAGGGGACTGTGCCATTTGTTTCTAAATAAGCCCAAATTCTAATTTATTTCTAAATATGCACAAAGTCCTAATGCCATGTGAGTATTGCGGCTTTTATGAAAGCCAGAAAATGGTTGAGCACAGCAAGAGCTGTTGATCCCCAGGCCCCACCGAGGACATTCAGAGGGTGGCAATGATTTGTGGCCTTTGGAGGAGGAGCTGTGATGGTGACAGACCCTGGCTCAGTGGTGGGCAGTGGCCTGCAGGCCACAGCAGATGCTGCTGTGTGTTGGCTTTGCTGTTAAGCAGGCTCAGTTAATTAAGGCTTCCTTGCTTTAATGAGGATTTCCTCACTTGGGAGTCTTGCACTGGGCATGAAAATGGCTCATGGAAAGCTTTTACTTGGCCTTACATGTTGATTTTGTGTTGGTTTGCAGCAAAGGTGGCTCTAGTGAAGTGTCGAGACCTGCACTGGGCCATGATGGCCCATCGAGACCAAAGAGACGTGAGCCTGAGCTCCCTGCGGATGCTGATCGTCACCGACGGAGCAAATCCCTGTGAGTGTGGCCAGGGGGCTCAGGTGTCCCTGGGATGCCCCTCACTCCCCTGGGAGACCCTCCTGAGGAGGGCTCAGAGCTCTGGCTCCTGGTACTGGGGCACCAGGGCGAGGGGTTTCCATCCTTCACGTTGTGAGGGACCCTCAGAGTAAGAAAAGGTTGGATGGGGAGACAGTTTGGAAAGTCAGAGACTCCTTTAGGTTGGAAAAGGCGTTTCAGATCATGGAGTCCAGCTGCTCCCCCAGCACTGCCATGTTCACCACTGAGCCACATCCCCATGTGCTTTCAAATGCCTGCAGGGGCAGTGACTGCCCCACGTCCCTGGGCAGCCTGTGCCAATGCCTGACCACCCTTAATACCCAACCCAAACCTCCCCTGCACAGCCACATCCTCCCCCTGACCCTTCCTGCATATGGGCATCACATCCAGTTCTGTGGGGTCCTAGTGGCATGTTTTCTTTCCTCCCAGGGTCCGTCTCCTCCTGTGATGCCTTCCTGAGCCTGTTCCAGAGCCATGGGCTCAAACCAGAGGCGATCTGTCCCTGTGCCACCTCCCCCGAAGCGATGACCATCGCCATCCGCAGGTACAGCCCCTGTCCTGTGCTGGGCTGGCTGCTCCAGGCTGCCCCTTCTCACACATGGCTTGGTCCCAGTTGATTTGAGTGTGTAATAAACTCCACTGACATTTGCTGTGTGTGCTCAGGTCCTCAGCTGCTGAGCTGTGGAACGTCCCTCCTGTGTGTGCTGGGTGTGTGGCAGCTCAGCGGGGTCTGGGCACTGCTTTTCCCTTTTCCTGCTCCACATTTCCACAGCCAGTGAGGTGTTCAGAGTCCCAGAGTCCCAGAATAGGTGTTCTGAATCTGAGGTTAAATTTGAGATCACTCTGGACATTTTCATACTCTTGTCTCTGCCCATTGCTGCCTTTCTGTAACGCAGCCTTGCAGCCATCGGGGAGCTGCTGATTCACATGGGGTGAGAGAAGGAGGTGGGAGAGGAGCTGCAGTGCCAGGAACACAGTTCCTTAGGGATTGGTCAGGGTGGCTCTTCTGGGAGGCAATTCCTACTGTCCATCCCGGTTTTAAACCATCATGCAAAGCACAGACACTGAAATACAGCTCTTCCTGTTGCTCTGGTGTCTCCACCTGGGAGCCTGACTGAGCTTTTATTGGTTTTGTGTCCTTCAAAGGCCTGGAGTCCCTGGGGCCCCTTTGCCAGGCAGAGCCATCCTGTCCATGAACGGGCTGAGCTTTGGTGTGATCCGGGTCAACACTGAAGATAAAAACTCTGCTCTCACTGTCCAGGACGTTGGCCACGTGATGCCAGGAGGTAAAAACAGCCAGGAGGCTCCTGTGAGACCTTTTGGGGATGTTGTAGGAGAAAAAGGGGTCAGTGCTGTGTCCCATACCCAGCTGTGGTGTGGAAGGTCGGGCAGGGCCAGACTCTGCCGTTTCTGTCACCATGAAATGTGTCAGTTCTCGCACAAGGCAAAGTCTGGGCGCTGTTTTAACAAAGCCTCCTCTGTCCTAGGCATGATGTGTATCGTGAAACCTGATGGGCCACCCCAGCTCTGTAAAACAGATGAGATTGGTGAAATCTGTGTGAGCTCCAGAGCAGGAGGAATGATGTATTATGGGCTGGCAGGGGTGACAAAGAATACCTTTGAGGTATGTATAGCAGAACTCATCTCTCCTGCCCCATTTTCTGTGTAAGACTGGTAGCCTTGTGTAATCCCTTGGGTTTGTAACTGAAGTGGTAATGTTGTTTTTTAAAAATATACCCTGGAAAACTCCTTACAGTTGGAGACACTCAGCATTCCCCTTGCACAAACATCTCCCACACTGCTGAAACAACGACTGTACCGAGGGTTCCCTCCCCTTTTCCTCATCCCATCACTCACATATAATACCCTGTGGAAGGTTTTGCTACCCTCAGGCAAATCCACTGTCCTGCCTTGTGTTGCAGGTGATCCCTGTGAACTCCTCTGGCTCTCCAGTGGGGGAAGTGCCCTTCGTCCGTTCTGGCTTGCTGGGATTTGTTGGACCTGTACGTGAGGCTGTTGGGAGCTTGGATTGCTCTGTCCTTCCCTTGGTGCCTCCAGTGGTTCAGAGAGGAGCCCGTGGGGCCAGAGAGTGTGAGCAGAGCCCTGTGAGTCCCCGTGTGTTGCAGGGCAGTTTGGTGTTCGTGGTGGGGAAGATGGACGGGCTGCTGACGGTGAGCGGGCGAAGGCACAACGCCGACGACATCGTGGCCACGGGCCTGGCCGTGGAGTCCATCAAGACAGTTTACAGAGGGAGGTCAGCACAGTAATCCCCATCCCTCCCCACAGGGGGCTGCATGTCCTGGGCAGGTTCTGGTGTTCTCTTGGATTTCTCTTTGGGCAGCTCAGTTCAAATAAATGTGTTCTTGATTTGGGTGGGCATTGGCCCGACCCTGCCCAATGTGGGCAGGATCCACTCTCCAGCCTTTTCCCACTACCCAGCCTGGCTTTCCATCAAGTCTGTGTGCTTTAGGGGAAGGAATCAAAGTCAGCCACATGGAGAATTTAGCTCTCTGTCCCTGCAGGTTTAGTCTTTAGCTGCTGGCTGGGGCTCTGCAGCAAGGAAGGGTTTCATTAATGTCCAGAGATAGTTGATTTTTATTTAGTAGTTGTGGGTATAATTTTCCAGCTCCTTGGGCAGGGCAGGAGCTTGTGTCTCTAAGACTTAGTGGGAGAATTTAAACCATCATGTGGGTGCCTTTAAAGCTTCTTGCCTTGGTGCTTTGCCACAGGTTGGAACAGGAATGTGACAGCAGGTTGGGAGGACAGGGGACTGTGCCATGTGGAAATTTCACCAGGAGATGGAATTAACCCCTTAAATACTTCACAGTCTTTCCTTTTCCTTTTTAATTGTCTGGTGTTTTTTCTCTGCCTTTGCTCCATGGTTATTTTAACAAGTTCTGCCTTGGCCTCCAGTTCCTAAGGAGTAAAAGTGGCAGTTGTGCTAGTGTGGCTCTCCTCCCTTCCCTCAGGATTGCCGTGTTCTCCGTGTCCGTGTTCTACGACGAGAGGATCGTGGTGGTGGCCGAGCAGAGGCCGGATGCCTCCGAGGAGGACAGTTTCCAGTGGATGAGTCGGGTGCTGCAGGTGAGACACGGGGGAGGCACTTTTTGGGGTGTGGGCAGAGCAGAGGCCACTGGGATGGCCCAGGTGGAGAGAGAACAGGGATGAAGGAAGCACAGGGATGAAGGGAGAACAGGGATGAAGGGAGCACAGGGATGAAGGGAGCACAGGCTCGGGATCCCTCTTGGCACAGGGGGTTTGTGCACAGTCACAAGCTGGTACCTCTGCTCTGTCCAGGCTGCTCTGTTGTGTCCTGAAGGAACCAGAGTGCCAGGACAAGGGGGAATGGCTTCCCACTGCCAGAGGGCAGGGGTAGATGGCATAGTGGGGAGACATTCCTCCCTGGGAGGGTGGGGAGGCCCTGGCACAGGGTGCCCAGAGAAGCTGTGACTGCTCCATCCCTGGAAGTGTCCAAGGCCAGGTTGGAGCACCAGCAGGAGGTGTCCCTGCCCATGGCAGGGGTTGGAATGGGATGATCTTTAAGGTCCTTTCCAACCCAACCATTCCAGGAGTCCATGAAGGTCCTGGGAGAGCAGGGGGCTCTGACAGTGGTCAGCACTGTGCTGGTAGGGGGAGAAACAATCACCTCTCAGCACTGCAAAGCACATCCAAGCTCAAGCTTTGGAGTTCTGCTTTTAGTCTGGATCATGTGGAGCTCAGTGTTTGGCTTTAAAGCTGCCCTTGTCTTTGGAGATGCATTTCCAGCAGGAGACAGTGAGCAGAGGAAGGTTAAAACAGCTCAATGAGTGTGGTCCTAAAAGCACAATGAATAACAAATACTTCCTTTGAGAGCTGCCTGCACTGCATGTGTGTCATTCCAGGGAATGGTATTCAGGGGGTGAAGTGTGCAAGCTGGGAAGGCAAGTCAGGGAAGTACCTGGTGCTCTGAATAATGGATCAGATGCCTGGATGCTGAGGGGGGCAGAAAGGAACAGAGTGAGGTGGTTCAGAGGAGACAGATGGATACAATCCCGAGACCAGAATGCTGTGATTCATCAAGCAACTGTGGGTATTTTGGGATTTTGGTCATGAAAGATTTAAAAATGGGTTTGGTGTCTGTGAAATGGGCTGTAAAGGCAGGGATGTAGCAGCACTCCAGGCTCACTGCAGGGCTCGCTAGTGGTGCAGAGGTGAAATGGGATGTCAGTGATTGACTCCTTCCTCCAGCACATTAGAAATCCAGGGATTTGCCTTGCAGTGTCAGTGCAGTCAGTGAAGCAGCACCACAGTGACCATGTCTCCTTTCTGCAGGCCATTGACAGCATTCACCAAGTGGGTGTGTACTGCCTTGCCCTTGTGCCAGCCAACACGTTGCCAAAAACTCCACTGGGAGGGATCCACATCTCACAAACCAAACAGCACTTTCTGGAGGGCTCTCTGCACCCCTGCAACATCCTCATGTGCCCACACACCTGTGTGACAAACTTGCCAAAGCCCAGGCAGAAACAGCCAGGTAACCTGAGCCCCTTTGGGGCCCTTTTGGTGTTGGTAAACTGAGGCTCAGCCCCAGGAATGTGAGGGATGTGTCCCATTCCGGGTGGGAACCAGAGCCTGTCTCCTGCCCCGTGGCTGGGGTGTGTTTGAGGCCTCTCTTTGCATGTGTTAGTCAGGAATTTTGATTCCTACCTTTGAACTCGTTGGGATTCTCCTTGCTGTTGAGTAGGGACCAGCAGTGCCTGCTGAACCCCATCAGTGAGCTTTCATTCCTTCTCCTCTTGCATCCGTGCCCGGGAGCAGTGGGATCCCTTGCTGTGCTCTCCCAAGGTGCCCATTCCATGGCTGTTGTCTCTCCCCAGGCGTGGGCCCTGCCTCTGTGATGGTGGGGAACCTGGTTGCTGGGAAGCGCATCGCTCAGGCCTCTGGCAGAGACCTGGGCCAGATAGAAGACAACGATTTAGTTAAAAAGGTAAATCAGTGCTTGTTGCACTGCAGAGGGGGAGGCGTTTCCTCTCCAGCTGGGTGCAGAGCAGCAGTGGGAAGCTCTGAAGAAAAAGCTGGTGTTTAATTCCTGCCTCTCTGTTCCAGCACCAGTTCCTGACAGAGGTGTTGCAGTGGAGAGCCCAAGCAACTCCTGACCACCCCCTCTTCCTTTTATTGAATGCCAAGGTACAGTCAGTGCTGAGCTCTTGGGTTTTAAGGTCCATGTGTTACTCAGTGCCAGTTTGAGACTGTCTTTACAATCTTTTGCCCTCTGCAGTGCCTCTCTTTAGTCTCTGTATCAGACTTTGCCCATAGATTTGTAACTTAAAACTTGACCCTTTGACCCTGTAGGTCCCTTCAGCGAACGACTCTCACGGTTCGAGGCCTCGTTTTAAACCTGAGCGTGTTTGTAGGTCCCACTGGTTCCTGTATCAGTTAATGGTGTGTCCCTGTTGAGTATATTCTGGCAAGGTTCTGGTGCAAGAAGAGCTGAACTTGACTCCCTGGAAGGTAGAATTTTCTACAGCAGATCTAACTCCATCTCTATCCTTTGATGCCGTAGTGGATCAGTGGCTCACTGAGCACCAGCAGCCTTTAGGTAGAGATAACTCGTAGCTGTAGCCTCCTGCTAGCCCAGCCAGCTTGGTTTTATCTCACAGCAGCCAGTTTGTGTTGTGCCAGCCCCTGTTTCGAGCATTTTTGTGTCCTCTCAAGGGAACCACTGTGTGCACAGCCACCTGCCTTCAGCTGCACAAGAAGGCTGAGAGAATTGCATCAGTGCTGTGTGACAAAGGACATCTCAATGCAGGAGACAATGTGGTGCTTCTTTATCCTCCTGGTAAGTGAGTTTTAGGAATTACTGCATCCCACTGGGGAAGTGCAGCCTGGGCTTTGTTTGGAATCTCTCTGGGATCTGGAAGTACAGGACAGACACTCCCTGCTAGTGTGAGCTGCTGCCCGGTGTGTCCTTACAGCCCTGCCAGACAATTCTCTGGGTCCTGACTGACTTTGGAGTCAAGTGACACTTAGGATGTTCTTTTCCTGTACAACAGAGATGGTTTCCTGTGCTTTACCTTCCCAATCCCCCATCCCAGGCTTTCTCATCTTCCTTGTGCTGCCCTCAGTGCTGAGCTGCTGATGTTGCACATGTGTGCTGTGGAAGCATCCCCCTTATCCAGCAGGAACTCCTGGAGGAGCAGCAGTGCCCTGGTGTCCCCAGGGGTCCCTGCCCAGTGTCCCCTGCTCCAGCTGTCGTGTCCTTGCAGGCATTGAGCTCATCACAGCCTTCTATGGCTGCCTGTACGCCGGCTGTGTCCCTGTCACCGTGAGACCCCCCCACGCCCAGAGCCTCACAGCAACTCTGCCCACTGTGAGGATGATCGTGGAGGTGAGGAACAGGGGCTGGGGTGGCCTTGGGCTCCAGGGGACACAGGTGTCACACGGGCTCCAGAGGTGGCACAGCTGGCACACTGAGCAGGGCTGCAGGGAATGCAGGTTTGCTGAGGGCACCTGGCTGCAGATGATAAAACAGCCTGTGCACATCCAGCCTTGCAGTGGCATTGCTGCTGGGACCTGCCCCTATCTCTGTTTTTCAGTGAGTGTTTCTCTCTCCAGGTCAGCAAAGCCGCCTGTATCCTCACAACCCAGGCCTTGATGAGGCTGCTCAAGTCCAGGGAAGCAGCTGGAGCTGTGGATGTGAAAACCTGGCCAACCATCATCGACACAGGTGGGCCCAAAAGGCTTCTGGAACTTCTGGGAAGGGGTGACCAGTGAGTAGCAAGGAGACTGTCCCCCATTTCACTGGATGGCTCTGGAGAATTTGTTTGAGTATTTATAAAAGCTGTCCAAGATAGAATCTAATTGTGACCTTGTTCACTGGGAGCTCTTTGCGTCTGGGGAGCTGTGCATGAGACATGGTTGTACAGACAAGCCTTGCTGCAGCCAACTTCAGCCTCCTTAAGACAAGGGCGAGTTGGTCTTTTCTCCCTTTCCCTGAGAATAAATAATTTTCTACGTGGGAGCTTTGGCAAGACTTGCCATAAACCAGTCTGTCTCTTCTGGAAAGGGAATGAATAGAAAGTGTCATCCTTCATCTCTGGCTTTTTGGAAGTTGTGTTTTCCTTTCAAATACTAGACCAGGAACCAAAACTAACCAGTTTGTTCCTCTCTTGCCCAGATGACTTGCCCAGGAAGAGACTGGCCCAGATCTATAAGCCACCCACGCCTGAAATGTTGGCATATCTAGATTTTAGTGTCTCCACAACAGGCATGCTCACAGGAGTAAAGGTAGAGTGACAGGGGGCAGGAGATGGGGGGGTTGTGTCTGGTCCTTGGCTGATCCTCTGAGCCAACTCCCCCTGACCTCCACCAAAGCTGGTCCTTGTAGCTTAAATAAAGACCCTGATTTTCCTCTAACAAAGCTGTGGACTTTAGTTCACTGAATTAGTTCTGCAGTGGAGGAAAACAGGTCTCCAGAGTGGGATCAGGAATTCTGCTGCTGCCTCCCTCTGGAGAGCTGTGTGTTGGGAGAGCAGCTCTGAGCTCCTGCTTTCCCCCCCCAGGAGCAGAACAGGGGAAATGGAACAGTTGGCAAAAAAAAAGGAGGATAAGAAACTAAAAATGAAAGCCTTAGACTGCCCCTAATGCTCAGATGTGTCTGGAGTTGGAGATGCCAGAATTGCAGGGTAGTTGGGGTTGGGAGGGACCTCTGGAGATCTGCCAGGGCAGGGTCACCTGGAGCAGGTGGCACAGGAACACATCCAGGTGGGTCTGGAATGTCGGCAGAGATGGGGGACTCCACACCCTCCCTGGGCAGCTGTTCCAGAGCTCTGCCACCCTCCTTGGAAAGTTCTCCCTATGCCGAGGTGGAACTTCAACAATAACTGGGTGTCCCAGGTCCTGGGGGGTTCTGCAGGTTGTGCATCTGCTGTGGACCAAACCCCAGGTTGCCTTCCTGACCCTGGTGCCAGCCCCCCCCGTGTGCCCCTGGCTCATGTCCCTGTGTTGCAGATGTCCCACGCCGCCGTCAGTGGCCTGTGCAGGGCCATCAAGCTCCAGTGTGAGCTCTACTCCTCCCGACAGATTGCCATTTGTCTGGACCCCTACTGTGGGCTGGGATTTGTGCTCTGGTGCCTTTGCAGGTAGGACTTTTGGGGGAATCTTGGCTGTTAATGAATGGGACACGGGTCCTTACGGGGTCATTCCAGACATGCTGACATGACCAAAGTGACTCATTTACGGTGGGGGGGATTTGTCTGTGGAGGGACAGCAGCATGGTCCCTTTTCCTGCAGGTTATCCCATCCTGATTAGGTGTGTTTGTGCTGCCAAATATTCCTGGCTCCAGAATGTTTCTTTTCCCTTTCTTCCTTGGTGACACGTTGCAGTGGGGGAGGTTTTGTTCAGTGTGGGGCTGAGCCAGTTCTCCCTCACTGACAGAGTGTGTGCACCTTTGTTGGGGAGAAATTGTTAGTCTGGTACAGTAGCTTTATTTTCCAAATGCTGCTGCTCCAGTTTCCTCAGCCTGCTTTGGGTTTAGCAGGAATGGAAGGTGCAAATACAGTGAATATTAATTTAGAGATAACTACAAGCTGCACAAAAACGTTTTCTTCCTTTCTCTTCTTCCCAGTGTGTATTCTGGACACCAGTCAATTTTAATTCCTCCTATGGAGCTGGAATCCAACCTTTTTCTCTGGTTATCTACTGTGAGCCAGTATAAAATAAGGGACACTTTCTGTTCCTATTCAGTCATGGAACTGTGCACAAAGGGACTTGGAAACCAAGTTGAAATGTTAAAGGTAAGAAATGTTTCCTGGATGGTCTGTTAAATAAATTAATACTAGTTCTCCTGTTACACAAGTCTCCAGGGCAGCAAATCACCAGAACCTGTTTGCAGCCCCAGGAGGGGAAGGATTGGGATGGAACAGGGATGTGTGGAGTGCAAGGAGCAGGACTGGGATGCAGCAGGGATGTGTGGAGTGCAAGGAGCAGGACTGGGATGCAGCAGGGATGTGTGGAGTGCTGGAAGTGGGATTGGGATGCAGCAGGGATGTGTGGAGTGCTGGGATCCCCTGTCAGGGAGGGCCAGGGCAGCCCTGAGCTGGAGGATCCCAGCAGGGCTCTGCAGCAGGATTCCTTATGTAACAGTCTGCAGTGGAGGCTCAGCCCAGCACATGATGTACAGCACATGGCAGGGAGCTGCTGGATGGAGATGTGTTCTCCTTGGAGATGAGAGAAGGGAAAAAATAGCTCCATGAGGTGCCTGAGGTGGCTTTTTTGCTTGGGGTTCAGTGAAATAGTGGCTCCATGTGTGAGATTCTCTGTCTGGGCTGTGTCACCAGGTGAGCACATTGGATACCTGGCTGTGCTGGTCAGGGCATTCCTGATGAAAATAGTAGTGGATTCTGCTCCCAGTTTTGTTGAAGACTCAGTGCAATCCCAGTAAATGACTTCACTCTCCTTTAGTTTGGTTTCCACGTGTATAAACAGTGAATCCCAGGTGTCCCCTCAGCTGAGCAGCTCTGCAGGAGCCCCTGGTGCTGCACTGGGGCAGAGGAGGGAGCCCTGGCAGAGCATGGTTTGTTCTGCCTGCACTTCCAGACCTGGTCAGACACGTCATAATTACAAATAGGAGCTGAAAACTACAAATTTAATATATTGTTATATAGAACATTATGTATATTATATATAATTATTTCATAGTAGTAGTAGCAGTACTAACAATAATAATAATAATAGTAATAATAACAACAACAACAACTAGAAGCTGAGAAGAGGAAATCAACTGAACACAAGAACAGGGTTTGTCCTGCATTTCCCGGGTTATTCCCAGGGATGAGGAGCTGACTGACCCCCTGCTCCTTTGCCAGGCCCGGGGCATCACCCTGTCGTGTGTGCGGACGTGTGTGGTGGTGGCGGAGGAGCGGCCCCGGGTCTCCCTCACCCACTCCTTCTCCAAGCTCTTCAAGGACATCGGCCTCTCGTCCCGCGCCGTCAGCACCACCTTCGGCTCCCGGGTCAACGTGGCCATCTGCCTGCAGGTACCTCTTCCCAGGCTGCTCTGCCCCTGGAATCCATCCCAGTCCCACCCGAGCCCTCCCTGCTGGAGCCCAACTCGAGCAGCTCCCCTTGTTTTCACTGCCAGGTTTTGTCACAGGTGCTCCAAGGACTGAGAGGGGACTTAGAGAGCTGTTTATTCCCACAGAAACAGTGCCTGGTTGCCCCAGCACTGATGGCAGAGAGGGTTTGGAAGGTTTCCTCCCCACAGAAAGTCACCTGTTGCTTGAAGGGTTTCCCTTAGTGCAGCTGCAAAGGTGGGGAGTAGGAATTTTGCTGTAAGAGCCCTGGAAAGGTTTCTGAGGTCAGGCAGGAGTTTCCCTGACTGCTGGAGATACATTAATGGTTTTTAAATGTTTTAACTCCTCAGGGAACATCTGGGCCTGATCCCACCACAGTGTATGTGGACCTGAAATCCTTGAGACATGACAGGTACAGTCAGTTTGCTTCAATCAATTTATTAACTATCAAATGCTGTGGTGGTGCTGAGCTCTCACTGCTCTGGCAAGTTGAGCTCTTTTTTCCCTGACAACATTTTCTTTCCCCTCAGGGTCCGTCTGGTGGAACGAGGAGCTCCCCAGAGCCTGTTGCTTTCTGAGTCTGGGAAGGTAATTCCGTGTCTTTACCCAGGGCCCCAAGACAGGGCAGGGGGGGAACCACACATTTCTTACATCCCTGGGAAGGACAATCCTGTGGGCTTGGGAAGGGGTTGGTCACACTGTCCCTCTGGAAAATCAGTTGGATTCATTATGAAGTGTCTGTTGGTTGAGGAGCAAGTTTTGCTGAAACTCGTGGGAGAATTGGTTCTGTTTGCAGTAAATGAACCAAATCACAGCATCAATTAGTTTGGAAAAGACCTCTGAGATCATCAAGGCTCTATCAGAAGTGTGGGCTGTGGTATCCTTGGAATCAGCCTGTGTTTGAGATTTACTGTCATTCTCACTCCCTCAGGGATTAACAAAAAGAGGTTTCCCAGCACTTTCTTATCTGAATTTTTCAAAATTGAGGTCTGGCAACATGTCCAGGCCTAGAATGTCTTCCCTGTGCGGCTCTGAGTCATGGAATCCATCCCTGCTGCTGCCTCACTGTACCTGGCCTGGCATGTTTGATCCCTGTGTGTGCTGGCTGGGGGTGAAATCCTGCCCTGAATGGATGTCTTTTACTGTGTCTTGTACTGACAATCCAGCAGGGATTACACATCCCTTCTTGTGCTCTTCAGATTCTCCCTGGAGTCAAAGTGGTCATTGTCAACCCGGAGACAAAGGGGCCTCTGGGGGATTCTCACCTTGGGGAGGTAAGTGGAGATTCTCCATGGGGACCCTCTGCTGCTCCTTGCACTGTTCTCTGCTGGGCTCTGGAGCTGCAGTTTGGAAGTTTGGAGCTGTGATACTCACAGGCCTTTTTAGGATGAAATATTGCTGGAGTACTCAGAATTTGGGTGTTATTTCACTGTCCAGTTTAAAGAAAACCCACTAGAAAGGAAAGCTTATTCCACTCTAACTCTTGCAGACTGGTTCCCAAATAATCTAATTTACATTTGGCTTTCCTTACCTTGATTCCACCCCAGTGTATTTGTCTGTCTGGATAGATTATTATCAGATTTTGGACTTGACATGTTAAAAATCTGCAGTTTATTTATTCAGTGAAACCTCAGAGTAGACCTGCAAGGTGCACACAGGCCTTAGTAAGGGTTAATAGTAAGGGTTAATTTGGAGGTTTGAGCTAAACCAAAACCATTTTTTCGGTCTGACAAAAAACAGACACCGCTCACCTGAAGGGTTTCCAGGTGTGTGCTCAGGGTGTTGTCCCTCCCCACACAGATCTGGGTGAACAGCCCCCACACAGCCAGTGGTTACTACACCATCTACGACAGCGAGAGCCTCCAGGCCGATCACTTCAACACGCGCCTGAGCTTCGGCGACGCGGCGCAGACGCTCTGGGCCCGCACCGGCTACCTGGGCTTTGTGCGGCGCACGGAGCTCACGGCGGCCAGCGGAGGTGGGCACACCTGGGCACACCTGGGCACACAGCTGGGGCACACACAGCTGGGCACACACACACCTGGGCACACCTGGGCACACCTGGGGCACACAGCTGGGCACACCTGGGGCACACACACACCTGGGCACACCTGGGGCACACACAGCTGGGCACACCTGGGGCACACACAGCTGGCACACCTGGGCACACCTGGGGCACACACACCTGGGCACACCTGGGGCACACACACCTGGGCACACACACCTGGGGCACAGGGGCAGCCACAGGGACTGGCAGGGAGGTTTAGTGAGACAAGGGCTGGAGCTGCACCTGGATCAGGGAACTGCTGGGATGGATCCAGGCTGGGGTGGCACATGGAGGGGGGCTGTGGGGGGAGGCTGGAGAAGCCCCAGCCCAGAAACGCCCCATGCCCTGGGCTGATCCCCAGCAGGGGAGGGGGGATTGTGCCCCTCTGTCCCTCAGGTGAGACCCCACCTGCAGAGCTGCTCCAGCCCTGGGGAACAGCACAGGAGCTGCTGGAGAGTCCAGAGGAGGCCCCAGGATGGTCAGAGGGATGGAGCAGCTCTGCCGTGGGGAAAGGCTGGAGAACTGGCAATGTTCAGCCTGGAGAAGGGAAGCTCTGGGGTGACCTAATTGTGGCCTCCCAGGACCTGAAGGGAACCTGCAGGAAAGATGGAGAGGGACTATTTCCAAGGGATGGAGGGACAGGACACAGGGAATGGCTTCCCACTGCCAGAGGGCAGGGATAGATGGGATAGTGGGAAGGAATTCCTGGCTGGGAGGGTGGGCAGGCCCTGGCACAGGGTGCCCAGAGAAGCTGTGGCTGCCCCTGGATCCCTGGGAGTGTCCCAGGCCAGGTTGGAGCCCCCTGGGATAGTGGGAGGTGTCCGTGCCCATGGCAGGGGTGGCACTGGATGGGCTTTAAAATTATTCCAACCCAAACTATTGCATGATTCTTTAGCTCATACAACAGACACCTTTCTGTGAGTGCCACTCCTGACAGCCCCTGTCCCTGTCCCCAGAGCGCCACGATGCCCTGTACGTTGTGGGAGCACTGGATGAGACTCTGGAGCTGCGGGGGCTGCGCTACCACCCCATCGACATCGAGACCTCGGTGTCCCGAACCCACAGGAGCATTGCTGAGTGGTAAGACAGCCCTGAGGGACACACTGCTCCTGGCCCAGCTGGAATGCAGCAGTTTAAGCAAAGATGCAGAGTTTAATTGGGAAAAAAATAGGGAAATTCACATTTTTCGGTGTTGCCCTCAGCCAAGCTCCCACCTGCAGGTCAGAACAGACTCAGTGTTCTCTCTGTGTTAAACAGAAAGGATGATTTACAGCTTTGGGCAATAAATTGTAAAGGGCAATTCCTGAGCCAGTGACAGCAGTGTTGTTGTGTCACAGGTAGTGCTGAGGGAGGTCTGAGCTGAGCTTTGATGGGTCAGGCCCAGGTCATCTTGGAGTTAGGTTGGGAATGCAGCCCAAAGCAGGTGGGAAACTCCATCTGAGCCTAAAGAACTGGAGACTTTGGATCTTTGTACAATAACCAGGTTTCCTGCTGGTTTTCCTTTGCACTTCCAGTGCCGTGTTCACATGGACCAACCTGCTCGTGGTGGTGGTGGAGCTGTGTGGCTGCGAGCAGGAGGCTCTGGATTTGGTCCCTCTGGTTACCAACGTGGTCCTGGAAGAGCATTACCTGATCGTGGGCGTGGTGGTGGTGGTGGATCCTGGAGTGATTCCCATCAATTCCCGAGGCGAGAAGCAGCGGATGCACCTCCGGGACAGTTTCCTGGCGGATCAGCTGGACCCCATTTACGTGGCCTACAACATGTGATGGGAGAAGTGCAGGAGCAGGGGATGACGAGGGTGGGCACGGGAGTGAAGCTGGTGAAATTACTAATACTTGACCTGAAGTTTGAGGTTGCTGCCACATTCCCTCCCTCCGGTCCCGGGGGTGACGATCCCGGCGGAGCAGAGGGAATTTGGGAGGCATTGGCAAACCTTTGTAACAGTTTACTGAACCATGAGCTTTAGAGAAATGCAAAGTGGGAAAGTGTGTGAGCTACAAACCCCCAAGGCCTTTACAGTAGTGTTACTTTTTCATCCGTTGTACATATTTGTATTTTTATCTAATCCCGGGGTAGGATTCTATAAGGGGAGGGTTTATTTAGTTAAGATAATAAACTATTAAGAAAAGGGTCCATCAGAGTTCTGCAGTTCCCTACTCCATGATCTCCTCTGCATCTGGAGCTGTTCATCCCATGGGATCACACAACTTATTGACAATTGTGCCATGACCAAATCAATAACTTACAGAATCAAAGAGTTACTTATTCATATAGAGATTTCTGGAATTTAAAAAAGAATTTTGCCTATATTTTAAATATGTAAATATTATTATACATAGTTCACTTAGATAGAAAATTAACTTGGCTAATGAGGACAGCTGAAGGTTGATGTTTTTAAGGGCAAGTGACTTTTGTGGTCCTCAGCATCCTGACATTGGCTTAAGACACAATGTGAGATGCTCCCACCTTCCACAGGTTTCTGATTTCATTTGTCTCTTCATGCTGGCCAGAAGTGTGTCAGAGCATGTAGAACCCTTTGATTTTAAGGCACATCTTTCTCCAAGAGGCTGAATTTAATATGGTGTTGGGTAGAAATGGCAATGCAGGTCCCAAATCCTGAACTGGAATGATGCAGCCTCTGCCTCATCCTCCAGGTGTGGGCGGAATATTTACCTTTACACAGGTAAATCCCCTGCTTGTGCCATCCAGTGATGACTCCTTCCATTCCCAGGAAACTCTGTCCAACAGGCTTTGAACAACCTGGGAGCAAACAGCCCATCTTCCCTTGGAACATTCCCTGGAAAGAACGGGGGAATTCTGGGTGTGAGTCAGACACAGGTTTTGTTTGCCAGGAGGAGCCAGAGCAGTTCTGGCAAACACAGCGTTAAATCACAGTGTGAAACTTGCTCTCCCAGCCTTCCACACCCTGGCTCAGCTCCAGCAGGAGGGAATGGCAAGAAAGAGAAGCCTTAGAGCAGCAGGTAAAGCTCTTCCTGCTGGGAGCACTTCCACAGAGCTAGTGGTTGAGCTTTGACTCACAATTACCTTTTTTGTTTGACACTTCATCCTTTAATAACAATTACATTCCTCTGGGTGCTAAAATATGATTTTGGAAGCCTTGGGAGCTGCTGCCAGATCCTGCAACAGGGTTTTTTGAGTCCTGTGTGGTATATACAGTGTAAATAAACTTTTCCAATGTTCCAGATTACCTCATGCAAAGTTTTTAGGCAGTTTTTAAAAGGTTTTTGGTGTGGACTCGGATGATCCTGTGGCAGTTCCTGGAGCAGAACCCAGTGGATCCGTGGGCAAAGCCCAGCTGTGTCCTTGGAAAGTTCCTGCTGCATCCTGGTAGTTCCTCACCAAAAACAGGAGCTCCAAAATCTCAGAGAAGTTGTTTGAAAGTATATTTTTGAAAAATATTTGGTGGGGGAATAGATTTAGGAACTGGAAGTTTTATGGCAGGTCTCAACTGAAGGTTCTTTTCAAACACTTCAGTTCAAGGGGGCACATTTTGGAACCTTTTCTGTTTTGCACAGTATCAGCCAACACTGCAGAATGGGCACCAAATCCTTTATTTAGTTTTAACAAATTGACCACCAAGTGGGGACAGTGACAGGTGAAACTGTGACTAAAACAGTTGGTCCTGCAGCTTGTTTCGGGTGTAAAGTGCACAAAGGTGCTTTTCAGCCAGAAAATTCCTGTTATTCCATGTTCTGTGTCACCATTTTTGTGTTTCTTGCACAGCCCGGGCCTGGCCGAGCAGCTTCACTCCTGTGTGACCTTTCCAGGGAAAATTCTGGTGGTCTTGGACCTTTTTCTTTACTCAAAGCTTTAGTTAAATTGTTTCAACAAACACTTTTTGTCCACTGAGGTGGATTTTAAGTCCAATTTCAGGACTGTCATTTATTTTTACTTGTGATTTTTCACAAATAAAACAATGTGTGTGTGAATTCCATCAGAGATTCCCAGACTGTGGCAGATGGACTTCCTGAACTGGCATTTTGGAATGAAACTGGATTAATTTGATCTTTTATTCCCTCATTTTTTGTTTGGATAGGTACTGAGGGCTTCTTATGCTTTGGGGGTTCATCTTGCAAGTCCCCTGGGTGCTCCAAATCTTCCTCCAGCACGTTGCATTTCTCTGTGCTGGAGAAGTGCAGGACACAGCCCTGCCCATGGAATGAGGGAACATTCCAGGGCCATGGAGCAGCTGCCTTCCCTGTCCATGGAGTTGGGCTTCCCTGGATGCCTTGTCCATGTTCTGGCCCAGTGGGAAGCAACGTGCTGGGCAGGAGGAAGGATGGAGCTGGGACTGCAATCCCCAAATTCTTCCTCCAGCTCTGCTCAGGACTTGCCATGAGCCTTCCACAGGTCATTCCACTCCTTCCATTCCTTCCTCTGTGATTTTTCCATATGGGAACAAACCCAAGATCCTTCACTCCAGACACTGGCAGGGGCAGGGCTGGGTGCTTTTCCCCCCAAAACAGCCCTGAATTCCCCCCTGAATTCCCAGCTCCTGGAGGTGCACAGGGCACATCATTCCCTTCTCTTGTCCATCAGGTTCCAAGCTTAACAAATGCAGTGAAACTGAAAAACTGGGAATTCTTCCCTCTGAACCAAACTATTTGTGTGTCTCACTGTTCATGAATCTTCCCTGAGTAAAATATGTGGGAACAGGTCAGTTTTATTCTGTTTTGTTGGAATTTGCACTTCATTTCTGGTTTAAATCAACGGAATTCAGCTGTTTCTTACTAACTGCTCTAAAATAAGGTTGTAAAAACCAGATCAAGTTTAGCCCTAGATGCATTTTTTTCCCCTTTAATTTCTGTCAACCTCTTTCCCATTGTCCAACCCGGACTCCGGCGTTCTGTAATTATGTATAAAGGTTTTATTTATTTAAAATTAGATTAGTCATGTTTTTAAATTTAACACCTGGCTGGACAGTGTCCCATTAACGCATTGATTGTGTTTCCTTTGTCTTGTGTTAATAAATATTGATGCCTGGTTGCTCGTTTAGTCCTTCAAATGCTGTTTCCATGAAGGAATTCTATTTTTCAAGGAAGGAAACGGGGCTTAACTTTGATCCCGGGCAGAGGGAGAACCTGCAGTGTTTTATAACCGGGAAGGGTCTGAGCCCTGAGGGTGTGAAGGGCTGGGTGGGAGTCCTGGAACTGGAGCTTTGGGAATACAAGTTTTTGGGAATCGGAGCTGAGGAAGGGTCTGGAGCACAGGGAGAAAGGTCTGGAGAATTCCTGAGGGGGCTGATCCCGGGGAAAAGGAGGCTCGGGGGGCACCTTCTCCCTCTCCACAACCCCCCGATGGGAGGGGCGGGAGGGCCAGGCTGGACATGAGGAGAAATTTCTCCATGGAAAGGGTCATTAAAGGTTGGAAGGGGAGGTGGTGGATCCCCATCCCTGGAGGTGTCCAAGGAATGTCTGGACGTGACACTCCGTGCTCTGCGCTGGGGACAAGGTGGGGATGGGGCACAGGGTGGATCTGGACCTCGGAGGGCTTTTCCCACCTCAGGGATTCTGTGAAAACCAGGGGCGAGGTTCCCTCTCCTCGGGGTGTTCGGCTGGGGCTGGTGTTTTCCAGGGAATGCTGGATTTGCTGAGGAACAACGGGGGCAAAC
>WEIV01014941.1:91038-114990 GCA_013390005.1 Calyptomena viridis | reverse complement strand
CCCCGCGGCTGGGCCGGGGATCGGGGGGTGACGAGAGGCCCCCCCGCGCCCGCTCTCCCTATTCCCGCTCCCCGGCGGGTCCCCCTTCCCCCGGGCTCGGGCTGGGGGGACAGCGGGGATCGGGGGGTGACAAGGGCCCGCTCGTCCCGCTCTCGCCCCGTCCCGCTCCCCGGGATGGGGGAGCAAAAGGGCGGCTGGGGGCGAGGAGGGGCCCCCGGCGCCTTGACAGACAGGGGCTTTATCTCTTGTAATCCGCGGTTAATGGCCGTCCGTACCTGTTTTCCACCAGTTCGGCCCCAGAACCGTGTCGGGGCCGTGGCTCCCGGCGCTCGGGCAGGAGCGGGCGGATCCAGCCCGGCGGGATGTCGAGGGTCCCAGGGATATTTTCCTTTCTCAGATCCCTGAGGCCGATGGAATATTGGCGTTTTTAGGCTGCAGCTTTTATTTCTGAAGCTCCTGTCAGGGATGTTCCTGTACAGGCTGGGCCGGGGGGGAGTGGAAGAAAACACGTGCAAAGTGCTCCTGGAGTTTTAAGGAATGTCTCTGTTTTTGTGGAATGGGATCCGGAGCTGTGACGGGGCACCTCACTGGCTCCTCACATCTGGTGGCAGGTGCTGCCCTTTGCTCTGTCTTTCACTGATTTCTGGGAAAAAAAAAAAAAAAGGCATTTCTGACAGTTTCCTGAGTGAACAAACTTTCCCCAAGTGTCTTAATTGCAAAATTAGGTAAATAATATTTTCACAGCTGAAAGCAGCTGATTTTGAGGCGCTAAAGAATCCAAATTTCCCCCAGATTACTTCAGTAGCATTTCAAAAAGAATGTTTTAAATCCATTTGTGCAATTTGTAAATGTCAGAATTTGACTCTTGTCACTGAGTATTTGAGAACAAATTCCCTGTCCAATGTTTTTTGATTTCTGACTATAAAGCCTTTCAAAAATATAATTAGTTGTCTCTTACAGTATTTCAGTGGTGAAACATCATTTAGGCCTTTCCTCTGCTTGATTTAAAAGGGCAAAACAGATCTTGGTTTCTTCCTCTAGTTCTTGGTAACATTTTAGGGAATTTAGAGAATTAGTGAAAGTTGTGGGAATGTGGTTGTTTTTTTTTAATCACCACTCCTTGGACATTTCAGGTGTTTCTGGGGGGTTTGAGTAATGGGATCTGGGGACTGTGGGTGAACTTTGGGGTGAGAAATGAAAGTGCCCACAGTGAAATGTGACATTCCTGCTTCTGTTGGAAGTCCTTGGCTGGAGGGAGATGATGCCCAGAATTGCAGGATCCTTGAAGCAAATTTCCTCAGCTGCTGTTGCAGAATCCTTGCAGTGCAATGGCTTTTGAGCTGTAGCTGGGTGGAGACTTTGGTTTCCCTCTGAAAAGCATCACCTGTACCTGTCTGACTGTGGGCTTTGTCCACACTGGCACAATAATTCCTCTGTGGATAATAAACCCTCGGGTGCTGCTCCTGCTGTCAAGGCTCTGTGACAGGTAAAACTCTTCTTTCACCCCAAATTCCAGCTCAGGAAATCTAAATTCAGCTCTTGCAGCAGTTTTCCCTGTGCTCAGGTATTTCCCTTTTTGGTGCTTCTTGGCAAAGTTTGAGACCTGCAGGTTGAGAATTTTCCTTGGAACTTCTCTCTACAAGTGGGTGGATCCCAACTGCTGTCTCAGGTGCTCACAGGAGGCCATTCCAATGGGAAATTCCAATGGGAAATCCCTGGTTTCCCACTAAATAGGTTGTTTTGGCAAGGTAAAGGCACGTGAGTCTTGTGTGACAGTCACATCCTGGAGGTGCAGGAGGAATTTCCACCTACTTGCAAACCCTGCTAAAGGATTTTTTTAACCTTATTGTACTAAAATTGAGTGATGTTGGATGAGTAATTAAATATTGCAGAGCAAAGCAGAGATGAACTCAAAAATCATGTTTCTAATGAGAAGTATTTTATCTTTTATTCCTATAAGCAGAACTTCACACCTATGAGAGAAAGGTCAGCAAAACCTCAGTGCTCCCTCCCTGGGTGTTTATTTTGGGTGGGTTTATCGGGTTCACTGTTTCTTGCAGACTGTTATGAGTCTTTCATGGGACAGTAAGACAGAAAAGCAGTAACAGAGGGCAGGGAGGTTGTGCTTTAGCTGTGGTTTAGCACTACAGAAATGAATGGGAGGGTTCTGTAGCACTGGAAATTTATTGTCATTTTTGCTGTTGCCTGGATTTCGTTTTGAGGGGCCCTGGGACACTTTGCAGGGTGCAAAAGGTAGATTTTCCCCCTGTAAAAGCTAAATCTGCATTAGAGGACAGAAAAAGTCGTGTCCCTGCCCATGTTTGGTATTAATTCTGCTCTTCATTTTGATGTAGTTGATGTTTGCAGTCATGAGGACATTGGGTTTTGTAAAGGACACACAGGATCACAGAATGCTGGAATGGTTGGGTTGGGAGAGACCTTAAGGATCCTGCAGTGCCACCCCTGCCATGGCAGGGACACCTCCCACTATCCCACATTGCTCCAGCCTGGCCTGGGACACTCCCAGGGATCCAGGGGCAGCCACAGCTTCTCTGGGCACCCTGTGCCAGGGCCTGCCCACCCTCCCAGCCAGGAATTCCTTCCCACTATCCTATCTATCCCTGCCCTCTGGCAGTGGGAAGCCATTCCCTGTGTCCTGTCCCTCCATCCCTTGGAAATAGTCCCTCTCCATCTTTCCTGCAGGTTCCCTTCAGGTCCTGGGAGGCCACAATTAGGTCACCCCAGAGCTTCCCTTCTCCAGGCTGAACATTGCCAGTTCTCCAGCCTTTCCCCACGGCAGAGCTGCTCCATCCCTCTGTTTCTGGGATCACCCAGCCACTTTTCCCCCTCCAGAGCCCTGGTTTGGGCAGCAGGACTCTGCTCTCAGTTGCCTTTTCCCCCTCGGAGTGTTCGCTGCAGTTCAGCTCAGCAGGGAAAAATCAATGACTCACATTTCCACAGAAAGAAATGTAATTTCCAGTCTCATAGCAACTGTCCTTTCAACACTTTCAAACCTCCTGTGACAAAATGTTTAACACTCACCCATCAGCTTTTAATGCTCCAGGCTGGTCCGCCCACTCCCCCCAGCTGAAACCTGCACTTGTGCATCCCTGAATCCCCCAAGATCAGGGGGGGAAGCTGGCAAGACATTGAACAGTTAAATATAAAATCTTAGACATGGGAGAAGTGTTGGTGACTGCATTACATGGAGCCAGAGTGACTCTGGCAGGGCTTAAAATTCAAAACTGTTCTCTCCACTTCCATTTGAATCCCTGGTTTGTTTTTATACACCTTCAGATGGTTTAAAATAGGTTTGGCTATAAAGTATTTTGGGAAATTATCTTACTTAGAGCAAGATATTCTTTAGTATAAAGAATCTTGGTTTTCTTCCTAGGTCTTCCTTCCCACTGCCAGAGGGCAGGGATAGATGGGATAGTGGGAAGGAATTCCTGGCTGGGAGGGTGGGCAGGCCCTGGCACAGGATGCCCAGAGAAGCTGTGGCTGCCCCTGGATCCCTGGGAGTGTCCCAGGCCAGGTTGGAGCAACGTGGGATAGTGGGAGGTGTCCCTGGGGGTGGCACTGGATGAGCTTTAAGGTCCCTTCACCCAGTTTTGGGATTTTATGATCTCATGATTTGATTTTGTTTATGGAAAGAAAAAAAAAAAGCAGGAAATTCAGTGAATCCATTTGGGAGCAAACTGCAGCCCCAGGTGGGTCCCTGGAAGTGCTGACACACATTGGCTGAGACAGGAGCTCCAGGAGCTGCTCCCAGAGCTGGGAGCTGCCCCAGGGGTGGGACTGCAGCTGCCCAAAGCCAGGGGAGGGTCCCCCCTGTCCCCACATGTGTCACCTGAGGAGGCACCGCAGGACAGAGCTCTGGGCTGTGCCTCGACCATGGGGCCATTGAGGGCTGGGAACTGAGGCCCAAAGCATGAGGCACTGAGGTCCTCCAGCCCTGCCTGCTCTCCAGCTCCACTGCTGACAGCTTTCCCTGGTTTTCCCCCAGCTGATGATGGACGAGGTGCACAAGGGCAGCAGCAGCAGCTCCGTGACGCCGTCCCAGCCCTCGGCCGTACAAGGTACAACCCTGCAGGCAGCTCAGCTCTCTCATATTGCTCAACAGGTAAAGCCTGGGCTGGATCTCACCAAACATTGCAGGGCCTTCAGAGCCACTTTTACTGTGCTACAAACCATAGGTTCATTCTTAGAAGCACATGGAGGAGAAAAGCCAGAAGGAGGTTGAGAAAAATGTGTGTGTTTGTTGGTGAACGACATAAAATTAATGAACAAGTTAATTGTTGTGCTTGTACAAGCAGAAGGGCAGCCCAGAGTTGGGGTTGATTGACCACAGGAGCTGCTCAGGAATAAGTGAAGGGCCTGGTTTCATTTTTTCCTCAGAAAATGCATTTCCAGCTCCTTTTGTAGTAACAGCAATCCTGGGTGCTCAGCACCATGGAAACACTTGGATTTTAGCCCAACATGAACATATTTAATATGATACATCATATGAAGTTGGAAATTTGAGATTCTTTCTCCAAGGTAAATCCCTGTCAGAGCTTTAACCTGAATCCCTTGGGATTCAATGTTCACTGCACCTGAGAGAGTGAATCCTTCCAGGAGGGTTTTCCTGGGAAACAGCAGCCTTTTGCAGCTCATCCACTGTTCTCCCTGTGGAGGCAATTGGATTGTTGCAAAATTTAGATAGAGGAGAGAATATCACCAGGTGTCCTGGGGTTTGTTTCTAGGTTGGTTTTCTGATCTGTTTTTATATAAAGTTCTGAATGTCCCTTAATGTTATGATTTACAATACAAAAGTAGCCTTAAGTGGAAATTCAGCTGTGTGGGTTTTAATGATCCCTTCATGTTCTCGTGTATTTCAGATTAATAAAAGTAGTGAAGAAATTTGGTGAGGAAGCTGGTTGTTCACTTACAATCTACATGTGTAACTTGAATTATTTTTGGTTTGTGGCCATGTGATCAATATAAATTGAATTAAAGTCAAAAGACTCATACGAGTTCAATGTCAAAACTATAAAGCCTCCAGGAAGTTGCAGTATTTGCATCTTTTTAATCTTAATATGTGGCATAATGTCACATACTTGATTTCCCCCAACCAAAGGAAGCAAGAAACTCTTTCAGCCTTTTTCATTTATAAATACTGTCTTAACACTGTGCATCCTTAAAGGTACTGTTGTGACTTAATTGGAATTAAAAGAAGCTTGTGCCAGTGCCTGTTCTCCACGAGTTTTCCTGCAGGTGTTGGTTTCCTGAGAGCTGCCTGCAGAGGTTTCACTGGTGATTTCTGGTCTGTTGTAGATGTCCCTCCGAGGTTCTGCTCCCCTGACGGTTGTGCAGCTTCCTGGGGAGCAGGTGCAGGTGCAGGGAGTCATCCAGACAGCCCAGTCCTCTTCAGTGATCCACTCCCCGCAGGTGCACACCGTGCAGGTAACTCCAGAATGCCTGGAAATACCCAAAACTGCATTTATGTAGGTGAGGACGTGTGAAAAAATGGGCCCAGGCTGGTCTGACCCAGCTGGCTCTGCCTCAGTGGGATCAGGGACAATCCTGTGGGATACAAGAGCCTTCCCTTGGGCTTGAAGTGCTTGGTGGTGCTGAAATCACTTCTGGAGTTGAAACCGTTTGTTGTTGCCTGCCTTTATTAACAAAGCCACCCCAGAGCTCTCCAGTTGGTGCTGTGGCAGAGAGGGGAGTGGGGAATAACAGAATAATTCAATAATGGCTGAAAATGGGTGTTTGGGAAAGGTGGGGCTGAGTGCAGGGGACGAGGTGCTGGTTGCTCACCTCGTGCACTCTGGGACTCCTCTTTGGAGGCAGCCAAGTCTCTGCCTGTGTCCCTTACTCACTTGCCACGTGATTTTGGGATGACTCACTTCCCAGGGGTGCTGGGGAGTTCCAGTGGGGCTGTTCCTGCTCCATTCAGTTCCTGCTGCAGAGCCCTCAGGGCGCTGGAGCTGCACTGGAAACCAGTGCCCTAGAACTCAGGAATTTGTCCCTGATCCTTGGCCCACACTCCCTCCTCATCCCACACTAACCTGATACACCATAAGGAGCAGAGCTGGCAGGGATTGGCAGCTGTCACTGCTGGAACATCAGAGCAGGGAGAGGAAAGCAGTGGCACTGCTGAGAGCACTTGGGCATCTGCCTCGCTCGGTGTCTGTTGGTCCTTTTCCTTCCCCCTTTGCAGGGTCCCACTGACTGGATTCTTTCCTTTTTCCCGTTATTTATAAACATCGTGGCACTGTTGGGGGAAGAAAAAGTACAACACGAGCAGGATTTTTTCACCACTGATTGTGGGCTGCTCTGTCTGTCTGTGCAGTTGTGAGAAAGGCTTTTCCCAGAGCTCTGTGCACTCCTCTGGACTCTGCTGCTGGCACACAGATAAGAAAAAACAAACGTTTTGTTCGCTAATAAGGAGCATCAGAGACAAAATAACCCTTCAAACTGGTTGAGCACAGAGTGGATAAAGAAAATTGTAGCTAATACTTTGCATGTTTACTCCCTGATACGCTGCTGCCTTAAATATTATTTTCATTGGACTCATTCTCACCAACAAACTCCAGTGCTCCTCTGCCTACATAACCATCAGCAGGTGCTTTCTGTGTTTGTCTCTGTGCATCACTGGTGTTCCTGTTCCCTTTCCTGCCAGGTCTCTTCCTTGTCTGAGAGTGAGGATTCCCAGGACTCCTCAGACAGCATTGGCTCCTCACAGAAGGCTCGGGGCATCTTGGCTCGTCGTCCCTCGTACCGGTACGGGGGGAACACTGGGTGTTTTAGCTGAAACCAAAAGAGCACCTTCTTTCAGTGGTTTCACTGGTTGCTCTCCAAGTTGTTTCCTTCCCCTTGGATCTGCTCATGGACTGAACATCCTGAGCTGTCGTTCCTGTGAGGAAACTTTGACTCCACTAACTGGAGATGGGCCTCAGCATGATTTTGTACAGGGGAAAATGTTCATCAGCTGTTATTTGTTCAGTTGTATCATTTTACTGAAATGAGTGTAGTCAAATGTCAAACTTCTTTTTTTTCACAGAAAAATTTTGAAAGATCTTTCCTCTGAAGACACACGAGATAGAAAAGGAGATGAGGAAAGTCCTGGGGTCTCTACTGTCACCTCCATGTCCGTTCCCACACCCATCTACCAGACAAGCACTGGACAGTACAGTATGTTACTCAAAATACCTGCTCAGTTTTTATTCAACTTGCCTCAAAATACAGATTTTGTTATACATTTGCTTAAGATGAAACACAAAGTAGGTTATTACCCAGCAGTGAATAAAGTTAGTACATGGAAGTAACTGGTATCTCCACACTTCAGATAAACTCAGTGCTTTGTCATCTTGATTTGTGCACCCAGACACCAGGTCTGGGACCTGGAAGTGAGGGAAGATAAAATCCTTTCAAAACTGGTGGGATTTTTCAGCAGTGAGAATAGATGTGCAGCCAAAAGATTCACCTGTGTAGGAGCAGGTAATGACAGGAAAGAGGGAATGGATTCAAACTGACAGATGGCACATTTAGATTGGATATTAGGAAAAGGTTCCTCCCTGGGAGGGTGGGGAGGCCCTGGCACAGGGTGCCCAGAGAAGCTGTGGCTGCCCCTGGATCCCTGGGAGTGTCCCAGGCCAGGTTGGAGCAACCTGGGATAGTGGGAGGTGTCCCTGCCATGGCAGGGGGGGGCACTGGATGATATTTAAGGTCTCTTCCAACCCACCCCATTCCGTGATTGAGAGGTTTGCCTGTATTTTACACTGTGCAGCTCCCAACCCTGTTGTCTGTGCCTTCCCTGCAGTTGCCATTGCAGCCAATGGGCTGCAGTTGGCCGGGCCGGGGCCGGACGGGGTGCAGGGGCTGCAGACACTGACCATGGCCAACGCCGGCGGCTCCCAGCCCGGCACAACCATCCTGCAGTACGCCCAGACCTCGGACGGGCAGCAGATCCTGGTGCCCAGCAACCAGGTGGTGGTGCAGAGTGAGTACCCCGGGGACACGGCCCCGCCAGGGTCACCCGCTGACACCGTCCCCTCTGGTGTCCCCTGCTGGCACCTCCTAACGCTGCTTTGGTGTCCCCAGCTGCCTCTGGAGACATGCAGACGTACCAGATCCGCAGCACGGCCACCACGTCCTCCCTGCCCCAGACGGTGGTGATGACGTCCCCCGTCACCCTGAGCTCCCAGACGAGCAAAACGGATGATCCGCAGCTGAAACGGGAGATCCGGCTCATGAAGAACAGGTGGGGCTGCTCTGGGGACTTGCTGTGCTGAAAACATGGATGTGGGGAGGTGGGAAAAGCCCTCCAGGATCACCCAGTCCAAGCTGTGCCCCATCCCTACCTTGTCCCCAGCCCAGAGCACTGAGTGTCACATCCAGCCCTTCCCTGGACACCTCCAGGGATGGGGACTCCAAACCTCCCTGGGCAGCCCCTTCCAATGTCCAACAACCCTTTCCATGGAGAAATTCCTCCTGGTGTCCAACCTGACCCTCTCCTGGCACAACGTGAGGCCGTCCCCTCTTGTCCTGTCCCTTGTTCCCTGGGAGCAGAGCCCGACCCTCCCTGGTTCCACCCTCCCATCAGGGAGTTGTGGAGAGTGAGAAGGTCCCTCCTGAGCCTCCTTTTCTCCAGGCTGAGCCCCCTCAGCTCCCTCAGTTCTCCATTCCCTTCCCCAGCTCCATTCCCATCTCTGGACACGCTCCAGCCCCTCAGTGTCTCTCGTGCCAGGAGGGCCCAGAACTGGACATGGCACTCGAGGGGCCTCAGCAGTGCCAGCACAGGGGGACACTCCCTGCCCTGGGCTGTGCTCACGCCAAGGCTGGGACAGCCCAGGTGCCCTTGGCCTTCCTGCCCACCTGGGCACACCTGGGCTCTGTTCAGCCACTGTCAGCAGCACCCCCAGGGCCTTTCCTGATGGGCCTCTTCCTCCTCAAAGGACAAATAGGAGTCTTGCAGTTTGACTTTACTAATGGTGCTGGTCCCAGGGACTGAAACTTGGGAGACTGTGGCCCAGACTTGCTCCCTGGAGTCTCACAGTGTGGAAAAACCAAAGCTGGGTTTTCCCTGCAGATTGGCTGCCGTGTGTGTCCCCACATCCTGCGGCGTTCCCTGCTCTCCTCGGGCACTGCTGGGCTGGTTTGGTTCCTCACTGCAGCTCAGCTCTTTGTGAGTGGTGACATTCAGAACTCTGCAATCTGAGATAAACAATCCTGCTTGTCTGTTGCAGAGAGGCTGCCCGGGAATGCCGGAGGAAGAAGAAGGAGTATGTGAAATGTCTGGAAAATCGAGTGGCAGTCCTGGAAAATCAGAACAAAACTCTAATTGAAGAACTAAAAACTTTGAAAGATCTTTACTGTCATAAAAGTGTGTAAGAAAAGAAGGTAAAAACATTTGGGGACTGGTGAAATTTCAGAGGAGAATTTTTTTTTTTATACTGAATTTTTTAAACTAGATGAAAGGTCAAAAATGAAACTTTTCTACCTAGATTTCACAGCTCAAAGACTCTCTAGATTTTATTTACAACGTGTTGTTGACAAAGTACAAAAAGGAAACAAGAAAACCTCACCAAAATTCCTGCTGGCACAACTGGAAACTGATAAAGTCAAGATTGCAGCTACAGTGGAAGGACAGTCACACGTGAGGAGGCAGGTGATGAGAGTTTCTTAAAAATTCCTACCAGTACCTCTAATAAAGGAGGCAGAATTTGGTTCCAGTGAAAACATGAATGAAATGGAATCCTTGCCATAGCTGACATTATTAGCAACATTTATAACCAGTGTATGTTTTGATTTCTTACTCTTTTTCAGTCCTTTTTCCTTCTGTTACTTGTCTGTAAATATTTTTATTTTAACCTGTAAGTTGGTATTTACAGGTGCAGATGATAAAAAAAAAAGCTGATGCTTTGCCTGAGGTATAAATTATGTTTTTACTCTTTCTCAGATGACAGTTTAAAAAGTTGGGATGAGTTTTTTCCATGTTTGCTGTGTTTATCAGATTTGGGAAGGGTCTGCAGAAGGCAGGACCAGAGGCCTGGTCCTGGAAATGTCTGAGGCACAAGAAATTGTGTTGCTTTTTTTTCAGAGAATTCAACACATTGATGATTTTAAAGCACAGTGTGGTGGAACCGATGATAAAAGGACTGATGACAAAAGTTCTGAAGAATTTCTGAAATTAAAACTTCCATTTAATTTCACAGGAGTTTGTTCTTAGTTCCGGACATGAAACATCAATCACTGAAAATTAAATTGTGTGCTGATCATATTTCCAATTAAACACTCAGTGCTGGTCCTGGCTGGGGATTCTCCTGGGCTTTGGAACATGAAACCAAATAAAAGAAAAATGATAAAGTAAAAAATGGAAGATCTATACCAAAGGGTTACAAGGTTCTAGTTTCTGGTTTATTGCTGGAAGTAGGGTGAAATTACAATTTCCAGCCTAATTTTGTAAGGTAGGAGCTATTTTGCAAAGTAACAGAGTCTTTGTAAGCAAATATTCTATTGCAGACAGGGAGATGGTTGGTATATTTTGTAGCTAAATCGTGATCTTTACAAAACCTGAAATCGAGTTTCTATACGTATTTTGACAGTTTATATATTTCATTTTAGTAACCAAATGAAATATTTTGTGAACCAGATTTTCAAGAATATATTTTTATGGATAGTACAAAGTCAAATGAGATGCTCTTTGGTGTAGGAGATACTTGAATTAATTTTGTATGTCTATAGGCAACTTGCAAAAAAAAAAAATGGATCCTGAAGAGTATTGGGGAAAAAAAGAATTAAAAAAACCCAGGGATTTTTACTCCCCACAGATGACAATATGTGCACATTAGATCTGAGTGTGTCAGAGAGTCCAGTTTGTACAATTTTGATTTGTTTCAGGTGAAAATTAAGCGTTTGACATGATCAGGACTCTTTTGGGTGGGGAAGATCCCCAGAGCCATGTGGCCGTGGGCCTGGGCAGGGTGTGACCCTGGTGCCCCCCCTGAGCAGGGGGTGGCAGGGGGAACTCCCAGGGTCCCTGTCCCCCCTCAGCTGTTCCCTGGTGACTCTGGGAACGAGACCCTCCGTGTCCTCAGAACTTCGTGCGTGAGTAATAAAGACCCCCTTTCCATAGGTGGGATTGAATCCTGCTTCCAGTTCTGTCAGTGGGAATTGCACCAAGGCCTGTGCTGTCCCCAGCTGTTGGAGCTCCCTGTGTGTTGTGCCAGCTCGGATCTGGGTGGAATTCCCAGCTGTGCCCCCTCCCTGGATGTGTGATGCTCATCCCATGGTGGTTTTGCTTTTCCTCCTTTGGGAATTAATGAACTTGTAGCAAGCAGAGCTCTGTGCCATGAGGAATCTGCATTCCACAATCTCCTGGTTACAAAAGGATATTTTTTTCCTGATGTTTGTAAATCTCTGGTGGTTCTGGACACGAGTCCCAGTGCGTGTCCTTTAGGCCAGGCCAGAGTGTGACTCTGGGTTGCCACCCTGAGAGAAAAGAGCTCTGTGGCACCTGAGAAACGAGGCCGGGAAAGTCCTGACCCGAGGGAGCTGCTCCCAGAGAGGTGTCAGGGCCTCCTGTTTCCTTGGTGGAGTTTCAGGAAAAACCAACAGTCTGGAGTGTGAACCTGAGTGTTGGACCTTTCTCCCCTCAGGTGTGTGTGTTACCTGGAGCGTGGGAGAGGGTTTGGCCTCCAGTTCTGAATTTGGGAACTGTGTGGGAGCTGATCCTCACTGTGTGTTCTCCTTTTCCTTTTGTAATATGGAATAATAATAAACAACAACTATCAAGTGTTAAGACTGTAAAAACCTGGTGGCCAATTCTTTCTGTATCCAACCCCTGTCCTGCTGCCAGACACACCAGGAGTCCATTTTTGTCCCCTCAAAATAGTGTGTTGGAAAGAGCAGCTGATTTTTTGTCATGGGAATATTAAACAGTAACACAAGTTCACTCTTTAATCACTGATCATGAAGTTCTTAATTTGGATTTACTTTAAAATCTCGGTTGTAGAGAGTCAGATTCATTCCTGAGGGTGAGAGATGCAGCACCCAGTGCTGTTCTGCTGGTTGGTCCCAAACAGTCTGTGCTTTCCATGAATTGTAAATATTTGTTGAAACAATTAATGGTTGCAAATTTTGACCTTGATAAATAAAGTCGCCAAAATATTGTAAATCTGATGGTCCCTATTTATTTTGAATTAACATAGAACTGCAGTGGCACCGTCCAGGTGGGAGTTCCTGTGTGGGATCGGGCTGTAAGGTGGCCAGGAATAGTTAATAGTCAGTTCTAGTGGATGAAATGGCACCTCTGTACACCTGCCGTGCCAAAAGTCATGAGTGCAGAACAGTTTTTACCTTTCTGCAGGGCGTTTTACCTCCTTAGGTTTCGGTGAGCTGAACCACAGTTAAGGTTTGGTTAATTAAATGGTTAATTAAAACCTTCCTGTGCTGTGCTGTTTCCAGCCGGCAGAGGGAGCACGTGCCATCCCCAAACCCTGGTGGCATCACCGAGTGTCTTTAACCTTGTGATGGATGGAAAGGCACAGAAATAGGGTGGGAGGGAAGTGTTTCCAGTGGGTAACATTCCTGTATTCAGTTTTCATCATTAGGGCCAAGGCTGTCACCATTTACTGTCAGTGTGGATGTCAGAGGCAGGAAACAAAACATACAATTGCAAACACGACTCCTAAAAAGTAAGTGCATGTCCTGTAGCACTTGGATTTATTTTGAGTCGGGAGGGAGGTGTTTTTTCCAGGCTTTCCCAGGTAGGGATGAGCTCCACAATGACACCACGGTGCCCCTCTAGAAGGTCTGTGTGAGCACCACGTGTGCCACAGTCAGGAGGAGGGTGAGTGTGGTGCCTGTGGCCTTTGGAGTCTTGCTGGTGAGCAGCAGTTTGGATTTGATCCACGTCCTGTACCGGGACAGGCGCACGTAGATCCCGGGATACTTGGGGCGGCCACAGCCGACTCCGAAGCTGGCGATGCCGATCAGGTAATACCTGTCAGGGTGGTAACACACCAAGGGGCCCCCACTGTCACCCTGCAAACAAACACCACAGCAAACCAGTGACATGCAAAGGTACAGTTCAGGCAGGAATAAATCCATTCTTTTAACTTCAATCAGCTCAGTTACCTGGAGAGCAGCAGTGACAGGAACATGGACAAGTCAAGGTAAATGTGACACTGAATCAGAATCTTGGAATCCTTGAGGCTGGGAAAGCCTCCAAGACATCAAGTCTGTCCTGTGCCCAATCCCCACCTTGTCCCCAGCCCAGAGCACTGAGTGCCACATCCAGTCCTTCCTTGGACACCTCCAGGGATGGGGACTCCAAACCTCCCTGGGCAGCCTGACCACCCTTCCCAGCAAGAAATTCTTCCTGCTTCTGGTCAAGACGCTGCCCTGACAGGACCCTGGGCCTGAACTGCTTCACTGTACTTAAAGTTCTTTTTTTTCTCTGTGCACCTTTTCATGCCAAGCCTTGTCTCCCTGAACATCCTCAGTTAATTGGGAAGGTGTTGTCCACACCGTGGGGAAGCACCAAGACACACGGGGAGGAACCTGCATCCTGCGTCTGGGCCGTGTCACCTGCTCAGGGAAAACTGCTGAGGGAAGCGGGAAGTGTATCAGACAAAGCACTCAGGAATACAGTATGGGGTTTAATTATAAATGTCTCCATGTCCCTGCTGCTGCTGCAGCTTCTGCCAGTGCTTTGGACCCGAGAACCAGCTTTTCTGAGAAAGAGAAAGAGGTGGTGATTGCTCAGCATTTAAATGAAAACCCTGAGTCACGTGCCTGTGCAATGCTGCTGCTCCCTTCCAAAAACATACAAGCAGGTGAGACACGTGCTTCACACACTCCACAGTACAACACGTGTCTGTCCAGTCATATATAATTTATTGACACCTTTGTGGCATAAATAGGCTGCATTCTTTATCCCTTCTCTTTGTTCACATATTCCCAGGTTCTTGCCATGCTTCCAACATCACCAAATTGTTTGTGTTTGTTCTTCAGATGTTTTTGCTTTGCAATCACCATCCTGCCCCTCTTTATGATGCTTCCTTTGCATTTGACATGTTTTCTAGTGGGCGTTTCTGCCATTTACATTAAATATGCTCCAAATATGCCCCTCACCTGGCAGGTGTCGGTGCCCCCGGCCCAGGCGCCGGCACAGAGCACGTTGTCGTCCATGAGGCCCCCGTAGCCCTCGGAGCTGTTGCACAGGCTGGGAGGGAGGATTTCCACCCGGGCTTCCTTCAGCACAGCTGACATTTTCCCTGGAGTGGAGACAGGCTTTAGAAGGGTGAAATGCAATGGTGTGTGGAGCAGTTTTTGCTGGGTTTTCCCATTTTGCCAGTTCAGGTGTGTTCCTGGATGTGTGCAGACATGGATGTGACACAGATCCTGCCTGCTCCTCATGGATTGAAACTGGAGTGGGTTTAGGGTTTGCAGACTTGGGTCTGATGTAATTTTGCAGTTCTTCCTCAGCAGAAGCAGCAATGATAATACATCTGCCTTGCTCAACGTGTCAGAGGTGACTTATCAAACAGTCTCACACGATCCCCAGCTGACCCCAAAATTCCCACATGCCAACTGGCATCGAATTTGTGCCCAGTGGGATTAAAGAGAGAACAGGAAGGGGTGTGGTCATTCTATAAATCCCTGGGGACCCCTCAGTTCACAACATGTGGCATCAGAATTTCAATAAAAAATTGCTTTTCAATAAAAAAGCTGTTTCCAGCAGACCACATTGAGCTGCACCACAAATCTGAAGGTCAGGTGCGTTTATGTTCCTTTTTTTTCATGTTATACTTGGAAGAAAGGCTGGAAAATGTATTCCTGTGGTTACAGGTGTGTGGATCTAACCTGCTTGTGATGGAAAAAAAGCCCTGGAAGAAGATTCTCACTGCAGAGAGTTTAATGAAGTTGTGTGAGGAGACCATAGTCTGAGCAAGTACTCATGGCACGGTTTGGGTTGGAAGAGACCTCAAAGCTCATCCAGTGCCACCCCTGCCATGGCAGGGACACCTCCCACTATCCCAGGGGGCTCCAGCCTGGCCTGGGACACTCCCAGGGATCCAGGGGCAGCCACAGCTTCTCTGGGCACCCCGTGCCAGGGCCTGACACCCTCCCAGGGCGGGATTCCCCCCAGCGCGTGGTGTGACCCTGCCCTGGTTACCCTTCTCCTGGGTGCGGCCCCAGCCGCTGATGTAGCAGTCGGAGCTGTTCTCCATGTGCAGCAGCAGCGGCGCGGGCGGGAGGCAGATGGGCTGGATGTGCAGGTTGTAGCGCACGGCCGAGTGCAGCTCGAACAGCGCCACGTCGTTCTCAAAGGTCTCGCTCTTGAACTGCGAGTGCACCATGATCCTCCTGATCCTCCTCTTGGCCGTGTGGGGGCCGTGTCTGTACAGGTTGTGCAGCCCCAGCACAGCTCGCCAGGAACAGGGATTCCTGCGGGAGAACTCGCGTGGTTTTCACGGATTGTTTTTATAGAATCTTGGAGTGGGTTGGGGAGGGAGGGACCTTAAAGCCCACCTTGTTCCTCCCCCACCTGCCACTACCCCAGGTTGCTCCAAGCCCCGTCCAACGTGGCCTTGGACACTTCCAGGGATGGGGCATCCTCTGGGAAATCCATTCCAGAGCCTCCCCACCCTCGCAGGGAGGAATTTCTCAATATCCCATTTAACCCTGCCCTCTTTCACTCATGCACCCTTAGGAATGCACCTTGAAAATTCCAGAGTAAATATTTCCTGGAACTAATTTGCCTTGTTAGCCATGAACACTTCCTGTGCCTAATCCTGGTTATGGCTGTTAAGGGATATTCACATTAATGATTTCAACTGAAACTCGGATTTGCCCTCCCACTCCATCTCAGCAGAGGCCACCAGGAGACATTCTTCTGAAAAAGCTAAAAACACAAATTTATTTTGCAGAAAGGAAGGAGGCTCATCCCCACAATACTTATAAAGACTTTGCTTGTACCTAGATTTGGGAAATCTATTAACTAGAAGTAACAGTAATTAGTATCAAATTTAGAAATAGGGATGGAGTCATTCAGACCTTATTTCTAGTCAAATATGTTGAAAAAATCTTCACTGGTATTAAATGGGGTTTGAATTCAACCTGGGATGAGCTATAAAATTCAGATTAACCTCCAAAGTTAACGTCAAAATTCAACTGATAATTTAAAGAGGCGTTATATTGCAAATAAATATTTGTTAAATTCATTTAAAGAAACAAGGAGCTGATGTAACAAAGTCCAGATAAAGGATTAAATTCCAAAGTTCAGAGATTTTACAGTTCACTTTCCCTCAGGATATGGTTGTGTTAGGCACCCTGTGCTATCAAATAGTACAGACTGTGCAACTGTGGTAAAGGTTAAAGGTCTGTTCTGAGGAGTTGTTATCACGGTGTGAAAAAAAACCCTCAAAATTAAGTGCTAAATTTTTGGTTCTGTTAAACAGGAAAAAGGGAAACAAAACTGATGAATTGGAATGTTTGTGATGTAAATATTGCAACATTTTCTTCTTGCAGTGAGTTTTTACTAACCAGAAAAATCAGAGCTCCGTGGAAATGACAAATCAACCCAACCTGCTTTGGGAGAGTGGGCTGGCAAAGGGAGTGGAAAACCTGGTGTGGGAGAGGGTCCTCCTACTCCAACTGCTGCTCCAGGTTCAGTTACTCCTTGAACACCTCCAGGGATGGGGATCCACCACCTCCCTGGGCAGCCCCTGCCAAGGCCTGACCACCCTTTCCATGGAGAAATTCCTCCTGGTGTCCAACCTGACCCTCTCCTGGCACAACGTGAGGCCGTTCCCTCTTGTCCTGTCCCTTGTTCCCTGGGAGCAGAGTCCAACCCCCCCCAGCTCCCCCCTCCCATCAGGGAGTTGTGGAGAGTGAGAAGGTCCCTCCTGAGCCTCCTTTTCTCCAGGCTGAGCCCCCTCAGCTCCCTCAGTTCTCCATTCCCTTCCCCAGCTCCATTCCCATCTCTGGACACGCTCCAGCCCCTCAGTGTCTCTCGTGCCAGGAGGGCCCAGAACTGGACATGGCACTCGAGGGGCCTCAGCAGTGCCAGCACAGGGGGACACTCCCTGCCCTGGGCTGTGCTCACGCCAAGGCTGGGACAGCCCAGGTGCCCTTGGCCTTCCTGCCCACCTGGGCACACCTGGGCTCTGTTCAGCCACGGTGCCAGAGCAGGGGAACCCCCATGGCAGGGACACCCCCATGGCAGGGACATCTTCAGAGCAGGGACATCCTCAGAGCAGGGGCACCCCCAGGGCAGGGACACCCCCAGAGCAGGGACACCCCCATGGCAGGGACACCCCCAGGGCAGGGACACCCCCAGGGCAGGGGCACCCCCAGCACGTACCTCCTGCCCACGACGCAGTGCCCGGCGGTCAGCACAGCCCTGCGGCCCAGCAGGACCCCCCCGCAGAGGTGGATGAAGCGGAAGCCCCCACGCCGGGTCTGCAGGCTCACGACCCACGGCCACGCGCCCTCCGGGGCCTCGTGGCCACCCACGATCCAGGACGTGGCTCTCCGGGCCAGGGGCAGCTGCTGCCGACACTCTGCAAGACACAATGTGGGGGCTGGAGGGCAAAACCAGAGCCTTTGGTGCTGCGTTTTAGGGGGGGTTGGGGTTTATCAGTTGCTCTTGTTGTTTGGGGTTTTTTGTTTGGTTGTTTTTTGGGGTTTACTGAGGGTTGTTTTGTATGTTTGCTTTTGATGTTGTTTTGTTGGGTTTTTTGGTTTTGTTGGGTTTCTTTTTAACTCTCCAGTGTTACCAAAGCACAGGGAGGACATGGAGCTGCTGGGGAGTCCAGAGGAGGCCCCAGGATGGTCAGAGGGATGGAGCAGCTCTGCCGTGGGGAAAGGCTGGAGAACTGGCAATGTTCAGCCTGGAGAAGGGTGAACCTAATTGAAAGGTGAACTCTGGGGTGACCTAATTGTGGCCTTCCAAGACCTGAAGGGAACTTGCTGGAAAGATGGAGAGGGACTATTTCCAAGGGATGGAGGGACAGGACACAGGGAATGGCTTCCCACTGCCAGAGGGCAGGGATAGATGGGATAGTGGGAAGGAATTCCTGGCTGGGAGGGTGGGCAGGCCCTGGCACAGGGGGCCCAGAGAAGCTGTGGCTGCCCCTGGATCCCTGGGAGTGTCCCAGGCCAGGCTGGAGCCCCCTGGGATAGTGGGAGGTGTCCCTGCCCATGGCAGGGGTGGCACTGGGGGAGCTTTTAAGGTCCCTTCCAACCCAAACCATCCCGAGATTCTGGGACTGTACTTGCTGCAGGACTCGGTGACTCACGGATCCCGGCATCTGGGCATCCCGGTATTAAACATGTTGTTTTTATATTATTCAGGCGTATTTCTTGTGCATAGATTTGAGGTTAAGCGTGTTCAGGTGCTGCTGCTTTATGGATTCATCAAATTTGGGTGCAGACGAAGTTTTTCCCCGTGTCTGTGGTAGCAGCCCGCCCCCTCCCCGCGCCCTCAGGTCCTTCCCCCGCCCGCCGCCCTCTTGCCCGGCCGTGGTGGGTCCCGGTACCCTCGTCGGGGTCCCTCGGGGCCGCNACCCCCGCGGGAGCGGCCGGTGGCGGAACGGGCCGTTGGCCCGGCCCTCACGGCCCTGCCCTGCCAGGGACCCCTCACGGGAGGTGACGCTCAAGGGCCTCGACCTCACCTGGGCGAAGGACGAAGGTTTGGGGGATATGGTTGACCGGGGTTCCATGAGGTGGAACAGGCACGGCCGTGAGGGAGCGTGAGGAGGGGGCAGCGGGTCCGATGGAGCCCCGGCCGCATCCCGCGTGGTGAACACCTGACGGAATCCCACCCCTGAGTTAAACAGGCACAGGCAGCAGTTCCCTTCTATTAATACATTTATTTTCCTACCTACTGGTTTATGTTCTCCTGGGTGCTGGGTTCCACTGAGGCAGGGTCAGCAGTGCCAGGGCTTCATGAGGGAAATGGCCTCAGCTTAGTCCAGGTGAGGTTTAATTAAATATTAGTAAAAATTTCTTCATTGAAAGGGCTGTCAGGCATTGTAACAGGCTGCCCAGGGCAGTGGTGGAGTCACCACCCCTGGAATTGGTAATAAAACGTGTGTGTCACATTTGGGTTAGTGGTGACCACGGTACTGAGTTAACTGTTGGACTGATCCAAAAGGGCTTTTCCAACCTGAATGATTCTGTAATTCAGAGGTGTTGAGAAAATAGACCCTCTCTTCTCACTTGACATTTAATTCAGTTTCTGATTAAGGTGTAAATTCACTTAATTAAGTTTCTGGTTTAGGTCCTTCACTGTGCCACCGAAATGGGCACACATGGAGGAGCCTGTGCTGGGTGTGTTGGTCCTGAAGGGATCTGGGGGGGACAGGGCAGGGGTTACTTCACCCCGTACCCCACGATGTGCGGCTCAATGGGTGTCCAGGGCAGTGCCACACTTATGTGCTGCACCTTCAGCTCCGAGAATTTGGCCTCTTCCAGATTCTTCCAGAGCTCTCTCGTGAGGCAGCATCCAGCAAAGATGAGTTTCCAAGTCGGGTAGCAGACCTGCTGCCAAAAATACTTCCAGCTGGAATGCTCAGCGGCCACGTGCTCCATGAAATAGAAAGCTCCTCCCTGGGAACACAGAGTCTCCTTACAGAGAGTGAGGGGTCACACTGAGCAGCTCCCACTGTCCCCTCCTTTCCCTTTCCTTTTCCCTTTCCTGTATCAGTTGGAATTAGTGAAAGCAGGAAGCTTGCAGAGATTCAAAAAGCACAAAGAATTGAGTTACTTGATCCCCCTTTTATTCCAGCAATGGCTTGTTGTTGTTTTGTTTCAGTTAGTTGCTAACATGACTTTTTTTCCAAATGAAACAGAGAAATGTGTAAATCGTGCTCCAAACCATCAGTTTTTGACAACCTAGAGGACTGTCTTCAAACTGACAGAGAGCAGGTTTTAAATTGGATTCTGGGAAGAAATTCCTCCCTGAGAGGGTGGGGAGGCCCTGGCACAGGACACCCAGAGAAGCTGTGGCTGCCCCATCCCTGGAAGTGTCCAAGGCCAGGCTGGATGGGGCTTGGAGCCACCTGGGATAGTGGAAGGTGTCTCTGATCATGGCAGGGTGGTGGAACGGGATGATCTTTAAGGTCTCTCCCAGCCCAAACCATTCTATGGTTCCTTGAAAATGCCACTTTAAAGGCTGAACATCTATTGCAAAAATACCCCAACAAAACAGCTAGTTTTAGTCTGCAGCTCATTAGGAACTCCAGGGCACCAAGGCGTTTAATTAGATTGGTCTGGTTGTACAGGTGGAGCAGCCCCACTTCAGAGAGGCTGAAGCACTTCATTTAAAATCCAGACTTTCACTCGATCAGAACTTTCCACCCAAGGAAAATCAGGTGAGCAAGAAGAGACAACACCACATTCTGCTTTAAATGGTGGACTGTGATCGCTGATTTAGTAAGGAATTTTAGTTAGCTGAGTGTTGCTTTTAACATTTTATTTCTAAGACTAAACCATGCTGCCCAATGCATTGCTTTGCACCACGTGCAGATTAGTTGCAGGAACCAACCTGGGTCTGGTTTTTAAGCTCGGAACCAACTTTTTTTGTACTTTCTTGTCCCTCTCCTTGTGGCATAGTGCCTCTAGAACAGATGATAAAGGTGATAAATCTCTGAATGCAGGTACTCACCGGCCGGAGCACCCTCAGGACTTCCCTCAGGGTGCTGCTCACGCTGTGAACAGAGCACAGCACCAGGGTACAGACCACGACGTCCACGGAGCCGCTGGGCACCTGGTGCAGGTCCTCTCCTGCAGCCACCAGGCACCGCTCGTACTGCAGGTGCTGGTTCTTCTTCATGTTTTTGGAGAGGCTCTCCTGGAAGTTGGGGTTGATGTCAGTGCAGGTGACTTTGCAGCCTGGCGGGTAGAACTGGAAGTTGGAGCCACTGCCGGTGCCGATCTCCAGCAGCCTCAGCTCCCCCGAGGGGCTCCGGAATTCGGGGAGGTTACGGAATAGCTCCAGTTTATGCTTCTTGGACTTCCTGTCGTGAACTACACCAATCCTGTCTAGGATGTAAGGAAAAAACACCTTCCTGCAGAAGGGCTCCCACATGCCCAGGAAGGACAGCACATAGATGGGGAAGGCGAGCAGCACCAGGCAGGCGCGGAGGAGGAGGACACTGGCACCGGCCTCTGCCATTCCCAGCGCAGGCGGAGGATCAGGCGGAGCAGAACAACTTCTCCTGTGTGTTAGAGCCCTGGGAGCTCAGACAGAGCTGCCTTCCTGTGCTCCCCGTGCTCCTCTCAAAGTACGTCCAGTTCCTTGGATTGCTCTGGTCGACTCTTTTCTCCAGCTGATTCCCAAGTCCAGTCACAGGCCAGGACGGAGCAGCGGCCGAGCGGTGACCCGCGTGTCCCAACTGGCAGGGGAGGAGCCAGCTTGTTCCAAACCGGGACAAACTGGGCAGCACAGCTGTGGGTGTCACCCCTGGCAAAGCGTCTCCAAGCGGCCCCGCTCGGGGCTCTGCAGTTCCGGGCGCGGTCACGGCTCTTAAAGCGGCGTGTGAGGCCCTCGGGGAGCTCAGCCGAGCTCCGGAACTCCGCACGAACTTTAGTAGGGGTCGATTAACGTTTCAGTTCCAACACACTTGTTTGGGGGTTGATTTTCCAGCCGTTGGGAGCAGCTGGGTGAGCTCAGCAGCTCTGTGCTCTGGGGAGCTGCAGTTTTCAGTCTTGGCAGTTCGAGACACCTTAAATCCCGTGGAATGTGGGAATGGGCTCCTGTGAGTTGCCGTTTGGTGTCATCTTCCAGACCTTTGATGGGAATTATGGCAAGAGATAAACCAATTATGAGTTCAGAGTTGCTGCACGCAGCATGTGGAGTTTGGGATTTACTGACTTAAGGTCGAGTCAGCACCGACGGCTCCACGAACGTGCTCCGCAAAACTTTGCCAACTTTGGTGTCGCCAGAGCTTTCCAAAGGATGAGGTGGCAGCATGGATCACCTGTGACCAGGTGACAGGAGAGCTCAAAGTCCCTAAAACCCTTGGGATGAGGGTCCCTACCAGCCGTGGGGCAGTTGTGCTGGGAATTGCGTTGCAGTTTTGTTTTCCTGGGAGTGCCGCCGGTGCGTCCCCTCCTCCCTCTGGTGGCAGTGAAGCAAATTAAACCCAGGAGTAATTCGGTGCTTCATTAACGAGCTCTGCTGTGTCTTCATGCCGTCACCTCGTGACAACTACAAGCAGATTGAACAATAGGAATCACAGAATCATTTATGATGGAAAAGACTTCCAAGATCATCGAGTCCAACCTTTAATTACCCTGTGTTGTATGTGTGTAGCACAAAATAGAGGCAGTAGTGGATTATTTTATTATAATCTGGTTTTATATCAGGTTTATATCTTGCTGAGTTGCAGGGAATTGTGGAAAAGGTGAAAGTGACCACGGAAGCGGTGCCTGCTTTTGGAGTCCCGGGGAGTTTCCATGGAAGTGATTTCTAATGAAACTCCTGGGTTTACAAAGTGTGATTGAGTTGGGAGGGAGAATAGAAAATGCAGAGTTTCAGCACAGGTGTAACATGTTAGTAGAGGTCACTGCACAGAAGGGGGGGCTGTTGGGATGAAACAAGGAAAAGGCAGGATCCTTACTAGGCATTTTTAGGTTTTTTTTCCTCCTGAGCAGCTGTGTGCTCCTCACAGAGCCAGCTCCAGAATTCCACTTCTGCTGCCTAAATCCTGGGAAGGTCTGTTTTCTTTAACCCGAGGAGGGTTATTTATATATTATTTACTGTTCTGATTACAGGTGAGAAAAAAGAGTTAATAACTGGAGTTATAATATTCATCTGCTCTACAAGGCAGATAAAGACTTCAAATACTTTAGTATTTAACTATTATGTTACTTTGGTAATAAAATATAATACTCAGGGGGTGGTGAGGCCCCAGCACAGGGTGCCCAGAGAAGCTGTGGCTGCCCCATCCCTGGGAGTGTCCAAGGCCAGGTTGGAGCAACCTGGATAGTGGGAGGTGTCCCTGCCATGGCAGGGGTGGCACTGGATGATCTTTAAGGTCTCCTCCCAGCCCAAACCATTGCAAGATTCCATGATTCTGATATAAATATACCTTAGTATATTTAAATAGTTAAATACTTAAGTATCCGACCCTCAGATGATTTCAGCTGCTGAGGAAATCCCATGTTTTGTAAAGGTGAGGTTGGTGACGGGAACAGGGACAGTGATGGTGAGACAGATGGTGGACACAGGGATGATGGTGATGATAATGATGGACATGTGGCCAATGATTATGATAAACCTGGGGACATTGATGAACATGGGGACAATGATGAGCTGATGATGGACCAGGACTGATGGACCTAGTGATGATGAAGAGGAGAGGGATTGGCACAGGGACAATGATAGACACAAGGATGATTATGACAGACCAGAGACAGAGATGATGACGGCCCAGGGATTGACGATGATGATGGACACAGGGCCAATGATGGTGATGGACCTAGAGATTATGATCATAATGGACCCAGAGGTGATGATGGACGGACCCAGGGCAGATGATGGTGGTGATGGTGATGATGGACAGACCCAGGACTGATGGTGGTGATTATGATGATGGTGATGATGGACAGACCCAGGACTGATGATGGTGATGATGATGGACAGACCCAGGACTGATGATGGTGATGATGATGGACAGACCCAGGACTGATGATGGTGACGATGATGGACAGACCCAGGGCTGATGATGGTGACGATGATGGACAGACCCAGAACTGATGATGGTGATGGTGATAATGGACAGACCCAGGGCTGATGATGGTGATGGTGATGATGGACAGACCCAGGGCAGATGATGGTGACGATGATGGACAGACCCAGAACTGATGATGGTGATGGTGATGATGGACAGACCCAGAACTGATGATGGTGATGGACAGACCCAGGGCCGGGGTTTCCCCGCTCCCCCC
>WEIV01014941.1:77593-89382 GCA_013390005.1 Calyptomena viridis | reverse complement strand
CCCCCGGGTCTCGCCGTTCCTCGGGGGCAGGTGATGTTACATAAAGTTGGCGAAGCTCTTGGGCATCTCTAAATAGCCCCGGGCGAGGGAAGTCGGTGCCTTTTGGAGTAACGAGCCCCCGGCCTCGCTCTGTCGGGATGTTTTTTGGACAGGTCCATCCTAAGGCCTCCCAGGGCTCAGCTGTTTGGGTTTTCCATCCTCTCTGTGTTTAGAAAGTCCCTGTTCTTCACTTCGATGGCTTATATATAAAATTGACAACGTGACCAAAGGGCCACTTGGTGATTTTTATGCATTTCGTTGCTTCTATGATGTCTTTCACCCCGGGGGAAGGACTTGGGCCCATCACAGGTAATTTAACCAGTTATATAAGCTCACACACATCTCAGATCTAGATTGAGGTATAGATACCGTAATGCTCAGTGGAACAGGAGTAATCCTGTGGATATTGGGTGGAAGGAGGTTTCCAATAGGCAGGAGGGTGAGCACTCATGTGCTGCAGGAAATGGAGCAGGGCCGTGCCTTGATTCTGTGAAATAAAGCAGAAATAAAGTCAGCACTGGGTGGAAATGAAACAGCTTCAAAATCTAAATCATGGTGGGATCTTCCTCGGGTTTGTTGCTGTGTCTGGACTCGGTGATGGCTCTGCCCAAGTGTGTTTTTCATTAAAATGACCTGATAGGAGTTTCCATCTCCACTGATAGTTGCTGTTTTTCAGTGAGTGGGAGGCCTTGAGGCCCTGAGGCTCCGTTGGGCTCCTGCTGTCACATGGTTCCCATTCACTATTGATCGCCTTCCCCCAAAGTGGCTGCGACTCCATTGACATCAACAAATGCTCTGGGATCAATAATTTATTGTTGTGTTCAGAGCAATGGGCTGGATAAGGGAGAAGCAGTAAAACAAAGCAACAGCAGAGAGTTGGGAGCAAGCACAGCAGGGAATCATTTAAGGAACCACAGAGGGGGAAACATGTGTGAAGGTTCATGGGGTGGGGGGGTCTGAAGCTGCTCATCCCTGAGCCCTGGCTGGAATCTGGGGGGTCAGGAACACCTGAACTCTGACTGTCCCCCTTGGCCCCGGTGTCCCACTTGTTTGCAGAGCACACGGTGGTGAAGTTGGAGAACACAGGCAGGAAGGAAGTGGCTTCGTGCTGCAGGGGTGTTACAAACCCGTCCTGGCATCAGCCTGGCTTCTAACACTTCACATGCTCTTCTGGCTTATGGAAAACTGTCTTCTTTCCAGGAGGAATTTGTTCCTGGAAAGGGTGGTCAGGTATTGGAAGGGATTCCCAGGACGTTTGGAGTCCCCATCCCTGGAGGTGTCCAACTGGAGGTGACACTGAGTGCTCTGGGCTGGGGACAAGGTGGGGATGGGGCACGGCTTGGACTCGATGGTCTTGGAGGGCTTTTCCAACCTCAGTGATTCTGGAATTCTGTGTTTAAATGCCGTTGCAAAGTTAGAGCAACTTCCGCCTTCCCTTCCCTTGGCCTTGTCCTGTAGCTGTTGTTCCTGCTGATGGAGCACTCCAGCAGTTGGGATACCTTAAAGAGAAGGAGCAGCCAGCAGGGCCTGGGCTTAGCAAAGCTGTGACATTGCTCCTTTCAGAAGAGAGCTGTTTCAAAACACAAAAATCTTGGTACCTGAGCCCTAAAAGTCCCATTCCATGTTTCTCATACTGCTCCTGCCCCAGCAGGAAGGTACGAGCAGTTTATAATGAAATCTGCTGAGAGTTAATTTGGGGAGGAATGTTTTTGTTGTTGAATAGTTTATAATGCCCAGTGAGCTGTCCAGGTAGTGGCCTTAAAGTTACAGAAATAAGCCCTTCATTCTGGAGAAAGGAGCAGAGAGTTGGAGGGAGCAAGATGGTCCCCCCTGAGCCCCCCCCAGCTCCTTCAGCTGCTCCTCAGAGTGAGATCTGTGGCATCCAGCTGGAAAATGCTCTGGAAATGGGACAATGAATGACAAATGTGGCCATTCCAGTGGTGATTCCAGTGGGAGGTGAACTTTTTATTGGCTGTCGAGTGAAATGAGCCACAGGATGGTGATGTCAGGACAACCTGGAATCACTGACATCAGGGAGGGACGTGTTTGCCCGATCAGCTGGGATTTGCAGGGGTGATGAGGAAGGAAGAAGACAGTGACAGTTCATAGGGACAAGGCAGACATTCCAAGATCCATGTTGTGTGAGAGCAGAGCACTTAGAAGGGGGTTGTTTATTCTCTCCCCTTTCGTATTTGTCTCATTTGTACTCAAGTCATTTGAGTGCTGCCCAACAGGAAATTAATCCCCCCAAAATGATGGTGTGAAATAACCATTCCCTGACTCCTGTTTTATGGGTCACGGATATGAGTGAACTGAGCAAGGGATTAAATTTGGGTTAGTGGCTGAACTCTTACACAAGAACTATTTTGAACAGTTCTTGGTTCAGAAGTTGAGCTTTAAAAGGGGGAAGCTGAAACACTTGAGGTTGTTTAGTGTGTGAATCTCCAAGTTCTGTGTAAGGTTGGTGATAAACACAAGTCAGCTTTGAGTACAGGCAGCATTGGGAACTGGAGATTCGTTGGCTGACTGGGATTAACTGGTTTTAGTTCCTGGGACTTGGGATGTTACAGAAGCCACACTGGGAGGGATTGAGGGCCCTGCCATGCGAGGTCTTTAATTTCTCAAGTTTTTGTTAAAGCCTCATTACATATTAATGTCTTCTGTGTGTTCATGTCTTCAAGGCCATGTTGGACAGGGTTTGGAGCAGTGGAAGGTGTCCCTGCCCGTGGCAGGGTGGGATGAGATGAGCTCTAAGATCTCTTCCAACCCCCTGAACCATTCTGTGATTCTGATACTTTTCTGGTGCTGTTCATTGCTTCTTCTCTGTCCCCACTGGGATTCAGTTCAGTCCTTTACCCTTAGCGGGGGTGTGTTCAGGTCCAGGACTTCCCTGGCTGTTTCAGTTCCCTGCCCTGTGTCTATTCCTGAGCTGCTCTTTGAGCTGTTTTCTGTAGGGTGGGAAATGTCCGACATGAGGAATAAATAAATACTGTTTGAGAGTGGAAATATTTCTGCTTCCTTCCACTTCTAGCAACAACTACACCATGAGAGCTTTCCTAAGGGAAAAGTGCCTCCCTCTCCACAGCCTGTTGCATCACTGAACCTTTCATTGATAAAATTGGCCTGGTCAAGGCACAGAACTCACTGCAGAGGGGGATCTCCCAGCCACGGATTTTCCCATGCCTGGATGTTTTGGGTTGGCTTGAAGCTTTTTAGGCTCTCCTCCAGCAGAATTTCAGGGGTATGTTCATCTACAGCAAGTTTTCCTTCCTGCCCTGACCCTCATGTTGAAATCAGAGCCATGTGTGTCTGTGGGTTATATAAAACTTCACACAGAAGGTCTCTTTCTCAAAGTCACCCTGTAAATGGCTGAATCTTGGTAATTAATAAAGGAATAAATGTGTTAAAGCAAGGAAATTGCCTCAAAAGTGTTTTTTAATTTATTTTGACAATCAGTTTGAATAATTTATTGAAATATTTCATGATGTACCACTAAATGGACTGCTGGGAACATTTGGAAAAAAATAATTAAGTCTTAGCAACTGGGCACCTCAGTGCAGAGGTTTCTGGTGGAAAATCTTTGAGCTTTAGAAAATGGGGGTGTAAATACACCATCTGGGCCTGGGGTGTCGTGTGCCCCCAACTCCAAGTGCCCAGGACAAATTCCTGGATCCCCCAGCAGCCCAGTGCCATTCCCAGTGCAATTGTCCGTGGATCCATAACCCACACATCCTCTTCCTCCACTCACCTGGACACTGAGTCTGTGTCACAATTGTCAGAACATTTCCCTTGTTAGAGGTTGAAGAGCCCCAAAGGGCCAAACGAAATTCTGGCATTTATCCCTACCAATTTCTGCTATCCCAGCAGGACCATTCCCAGGTGGAAAATAACATTTACAAAGCTTTTGGCCTCTAGAAGCTTTGCCAGGAAGAACAGCCCAGGCCACATGTGCCAGACCACGGGTGGAAGTGTCTTCATAGATGAGGGTGAGCAACACAGTTAATTTTGTCCATTACCATAATGTGGGATAATTTATTGGGAAAAGAAACCAAGTCAGGACAGGCAAGAACTTCCCAAGGAGTGAAACCCTCAGGTCACTGTTATTTATTGATATTAAACAAGCAACAGCCCTATAAGTAATTCCAAAATGCCAAAACGGGGGAACTGCTGCCATGTGCAGTTGGGAACCAGAACGGGGCGGGGTTGGTTTGTTGATTTGGGTTTTTTCCTTTCATGGAGAGTGAAGTCAGTGCCTCAAGCTGGGGGTTGTGGAATTGTGCACAAAATCCGTTGTGTCTTCATTTTTCCCCTTTTTTTCTGCTGTGTCCCTAAGCTACTTTGGTTTCTAAATTCAGGCCTTACATATTTATCTGTGCCATTCAATTAGACCACATCCCCAATGCTGCTCTATAGTTTCACAGTATGTGGGAAATTTGGTAATTAAATGCATGCAAATGCTGCAAGAATAGAATAAATTAATTTTCCTTAATATCAGCAGGCCGTTGGGTGATTTCTCAGAGATAATGTGACCAAGACACTGTTTTTTCTCTCCCCTTCTTGCCATCTTTCTGAGTCTTCACTGTTATTATTTTAGAAATACCTGGTCAGGTTTAGAGGAAGAGAACCCCAGCGTGGCCATGCTCTGAGATTACATAAGGAGGGAGATCTATACTTGAGGTTTTTTGGGTCTCCAAATAAACCCTGAGCTGGGAACAGCACTTAAGCCCTGCACGTGTGGTGCAGTTTTAGATGTACGTGTGGATTGAAGCCCTGGGAGGGTGGGAATGGTCGTGGCAGAGCTGGAGTGGAGCAGCTGCAGAGACCAGCCCGAGACCCCTGGGAAGGGTGTTCTGGCTCTGGAAAAGCTCTGGTAAGGGCTGGGATCTCCAGCTGTTCTTACCAAGGACTCAGTTATTTATCCCTGGGGTTATTCCTGCAGCCACTGCACTCCGGGGAGTTGTGGTTCTCCTTTTTGGTGGAGGCTTTGGCTTCCCTGAACTCCTCCCACGTGAATTCAGCCCAACCCTCCAAGCCACGGGCTGGGCAGGCTGTGGGTGCTGAAACAGCTGAATTTTAACCATTCAGCCCCATAGCTTATCTTCAAGGAATCTGAAAGTCATTCTGTCAGAGGTGCCAGATCTTTGATATTTTTTTGGATGCTGTGTTTTGGTGTTGCCTTAAAAGCTCTGACCTTCCTGGGGATTTTTTGCTGTGCTTGAGGGCTAAGGTGTAGCTTTTGGATTCATTCTGTGCCGTATCCTCGTGGTTCTCCTGCCTTTCCTCTTGCCTTTGGGGTGTGGGTCCCTCCCTGAGCGCCGTGGCGGGGCTGGGTTCTCTTCCAGCCTGCAGCACTGCAGTGCTGTTGCATCAGTGCAGGCTTTCTGTCATCCCTCTCCTCCCTTGGCCTCCTCCCGGCGTGAGAACAGCCTGACGAGGGACCAGCAGCTCCGAGATGCAATATATTCCTGCTGCTGGTTCTGGAGCAGAGCTTGGCATGGGGAGCAGAGCTGCAGAGGGTTTGTGGGCGGCTGGATCCCGAGGAACCAACTTCCTGACAGCTCTGCTTTTTGTGGGAGTGGGTGGAGGAGCACGAGGGGCTCCTGGAGGGATGGGGCAAACCCTGGCAAGGTCTGGGCTCCTTGGCAGGGTGGAAGCTCAGCTTGTCCTCACCTCTGCTCTGCACCTCGTCCCCTCCCCTCCCTCTCATCATTTCTGTTGCATCTGATGCAAACAAGATCCTGTGCCTAATCCATATGTCATAGAAATTTAACTTTCAGAAATCACTCTTGTGCTCCATCAAAGTATTTTAAAATTGTTTCATTCTTATGGCCTGAAATGATTAGAAACCCTTATAATTTATAAAATCATGGAATAGGTTGGGTTGAGAGGGACCTTGAAGACCATAAATTCCATTCCCTGCCGTGGGCAGGGACACCTTCCACTATCCCACGTTGCTTCAACCTGGCCTTGGACACTCCCAGGGATCCAGGGGTAGCCACAGCTTCTCTGGGCACCCTGTGCCAGGGCCTCCCCACCCTCCCAGGGAGGAATTTCTTTATATAATTCCCTATCTGTAAAATGAAAGGGTGGGATCTGCCTTTCCACCTTAGAGCTGTGACGTGCTCGGAGCAGGAGAGGCAGGTGAGCCCATTGAGGACTTGGTCCTTCCTAAGGAGAATTTGGAATTTTCCCTCCCTTGCCTGTTCCAGTGCTGAAGTGGTGAAGGCAACTTCTCATAACTGCAGCACCAGCTGATAGGGCACCAAGGAGCCCTTGTTGGGAATGTACTGCTCTCATGTTGGTGCTGGCCCCGAGTTCCTCCTGTGGGTTGCAGGGAGTGCTTTGCCGAACACGTCGTGAGCAGAGTGAGGAATGTGCTGGTGCCCAGCCCTGTCTAGACCAGTTAACACATTGTCCAGCCCGAGCTGCCTGGGAATTTTGCCTAATAATCCATTTGCCTGAGAGCAGTGACTGGTAGAACCGTTTTTGCAGGAAAACTGTGGCTTTAATGATAGAGTTGCTTTTCAGAGGGGTTTTTGTAGAATGGTTTGTGTTCAGGAGGGCCCAAATCAGGGTCACCTGTGGGAGATCCAGGTCTGTGTGGTGCTTTTCATGTTGTAGAACTGGGTGAAGTGGGCAGGGATGGGAAGGGACCAAAACCAGCAGCTTGGCTGCCTCATTCCTGCAGAGCTCAGGAAACGTTTGGATGATGCTCTCAGGGACACGGTGGGATTGTTGGGGTGTCCTGTGGGTCCCTCCCAGCTCAGAGTGACCTGTGAGCCCAGGGGGGCTGGAGGCCACGGTTGGCCATGGCCGGGCCGTGCCCGTGTCTGGCGGTGCCGGTGCTCACGCGGTGCCTGTGTTTCCCCCCAGAGCTGAGCTGCCCGGGCCACAACATCGCTAAAGAATCTGCTGCAGGATGAAAAGATGGCAGCGCGGCTGCTCGCACCCCCAGGCCCCGAGAGTTTCAAACCCTTCACTCCGGAGTCTCTGGCCAACATCGAGAAACACATCGCGGAGCTGAAGAAGAAGCAGCGCTCGAAGCAGGACAGCAGCCACCGCGATGACGACGAGGACAGCAAACCCAAACCCAACAGTGACCTCGAGGCGGGCAAGAATCTGCCTTTCATCTACGGGGACATCCCCAAAGGGCTGGTTGCTGTGCCACTGGAGGACTTTGACCCTTATTATATGACCCAGAAAGTGAGTCTGGCGAGAAAGGAGCCGCTAAAGCGCCTTTTTGTCCTCGGGAAATGGCAGGTTTGGGTATGGTTTGGGCACAAGACAAAGGATGGAGTCTTGGATGGGGCTGCTTTGGTTTGTTATATGTCTTCTTATGGGATTTAATTGTTATTATCTTTAAGGATGGAGTTAAGGAAACAAGGTCTGGAGACTGAAAATACGTCAAATTTGTTAATGTGCCAGTTTTAACCATCAAGGCAATAAGGAGAATTTATTTGAGGGGTAACAGTGATGGTTTGAGTGTGTATTTCATGACTTACACAGAATTCAGTCTGAATGGGATGGTTATGAAGCAGTGGAACACAGAATCGTGGCAAAAAAATGAGTGAGGGAAACTAACTGGCTTTGATCTTGATAATTTTTGTTTTTAAGATATTTGTCTGGAATCAAGGTGATGTGGCAGAAGGCATTTGTGGAGTGTATTTGGAAATGGTGTCATGAAGGGAATGGGGAGTTGGGAAACTGCTGGAGATGGAGGGGAGGGATCAGCTGGTGGAATAAGGAAGAGCATGGTAATGGATTTTCTCAGAAGGCTAAAACTGAGATTCTTTACTGTTTAATTTCATTGCTTTCCTTGATATAACTTTAATTGGAGCTGAGATAGTTGCCATCCCCAGCTGTGCCACTGGAGGAGCTGCAGGTTTGGCCTTTGGGTGGCAGGAGCTGGGATGTGACCCTTCAGAACTCGGGGCTGTGTGTGAAATCTGTGTCCTGGGTAACAAGTGCTCGATGAGTTTGTGTTGGGACACATTTGTGCCAGGGTGTCATTCCCTTGGAATCAGCTGAATTTTGGGAGCATTGAGTGTAACTGACTTTTCTTTTCTGCATTTGCACTGGGGAATATGATGGTTATTTGTTGTTTTGGAATGCTGGGAGCAGGTACTGGCTCAGCACAGGGCTTTGGAATTCAGTGGTCTGTGTGTGTTGGTTCCTGAGTCCAGGGGATGTGGTACTTGAGAAGATGCATTGCCAGGAGCTTTTGGAGGGAGAAGGTACCTTAGTTCTCCTCAGGAATAATTTTTTAATGAAACAAATAATTTTATTAAACCAATCTGGTGTTGCCTGGTTTTGGTGAGAGCAGTTCATAGAGTCATAGAATGGTTTGGGCTGGAAGGGACCTTAAAGATCCTCCAGTGCCACCCCCTGCCATGGCAGGGACACCTCCCACTGTCCCAGGTTGCTCCAACCTGGCCTTGGACACTCCCAGGGATCCAGGGGCAGCCACAGCTTCTGTGGGCACCCTGTGCCGGGGCCTCCCCACCCTCCCAGTTCTCAGGGTCTCTTGAGCCCTTGGATCCCACCACTGAGGTGCTCCCAAATGTCACTGTGATCCCATCAGGAGGGATTTGGAGCCTCTCCATGTCCCTGTAGTCGAGGGGATGGTCTGGGGGTGAATTGGGCTGTTTAACCCTTTTCTGACTGGAAGAGGTGAGTGGTGCTTGGGGGCAGGGCTGTGCCTGAGGCCTTGGCAGAATCTCCCTGGTTCTCCAGGTCCCACCAGGAGCAGGAGGCAGAGGGGAACCCCATTGCCCCTCCCGCTCCCTCCGGCTCCATATTTGCCTCCCAACACAACACTATTAATAAACCTTTCCCTTTTTAGAGAAAAAATCAGCCACACTCCCATCTCTGAAGGAATCTGTCACATCTCCAGAAGCTCTGTAGGTTCCTTGAGGAGTCTCTGCCTGCTCAGGATGTGGAGATGGAGGGAAGGGTCTGGAGATGGGAGGCAAACCCACCCAGCCTTGTACGTGCTGGGAGCAGAGCCTGGCTCTTCCCACAAACACTGGATTCACTCCATTCCTCTCCATCCTTCTGTGGCCATTCCTTAGGTGTGGCCCTCATGCTGCTTCAAATAGGCAGTGACTTCCCACCAAACAGGATTTTTAAAGCCATTAAAAAAGGCCTTTCTGTGAATCATCAGGAATTGTGAATCTGCTTGAATCATGGGAAGTTTTCCAAGGTTTTTTTTCTCCCTCTCCAGAAGGCTTTGCATCACAGGTCTTTGCTTCTGCAGCGTGCACAGGGACAAATCAGCTGGTTGCTTTGCCTTGCAGGAGGTCACAGTGATCTTGGTTCCTCTAAGGAAACTGAAACTGCATTTTAACGGAGCAGCTGAACTTCCAGGGGCCTGTTAACTGATATTTAGAGGAGAAACAGAGTGACCTGGGAACAGAACCATGGCATAAGGAGTCACAAGTCCTGGGTCTAGAGCCTAGTGATGGTTTTGCCCAAGGTGTTGCTCTTTGCTCAGTTTCATTTTACAAGATGGGAATCCCAGAATCCCTGAGGCTGGAAAAGCCCTCCAAGATCATTGAGTCCAACCTGTGCCCCATCCCCACCTTGTCCCCCCGCCCGGAGCACTGAGTGTCACATCCAGTCCTTCCTTGAACACCTGCAGGGATGGGGACTCCAAACCTCCCTGGGCAGCCCCTTCCAGTGCCCAACAACCCTTTTCAAGGAGAAATTCTTCCTGATGTCCAACCTGAACCTTCTGAACCCCCCCAGCTGCCCCCTCCCATCAGGGAGTTGTGGAGAGTGAGAAGGTCCCTCCTGAGCCTCCTTTTCTCCAAGCTGAGCCCCCTCAGCTCCCTCAGTTCTCCATTCCCTTCCCCAGCTCCATTCCCATCTCTGGACACGCTCCAGCCCCTCTCTTGCAGTGAGGGGGAAGTCATGACTGAGGAGAACCTGGAATCAATCCCTTTGCTCACAGGTGGCAGATTTGGGAGCTGCTTTAGCTCCTTTTTGTCTCTGTGTAAGGACCAGAGAGAATTTTTTCATGATTCCTTGTTTTCAGATCGTATGGCCTTCCAATTCCTGGCCTGAAGGAATGGTTGAAGCAGTATTGGCTGTGATATTTGTTGTGGAGACACAAAACATTCCAGTTAAAAAGCCCAAAAGGCTGGTACATGAACTTCCCTGTTCACATATGCCAACATAATTCAGGAGAAGCTCCTGTGTGAGCAGCCCCAGCCATGGCAGCAGAGCAGCTTTATGATCTCATCTCCCTTCAGTGTTTGCTGAACCAAACTCCCATAACCTTATCAATATTTCTATTTAATAAGGTTTTTCTGTCCTCTACACCTCTTTTTCCTTCTGTTCCATTTATGACCCAGCTCATTCCTCCTACAAACAGCTGCTTACCCTGTTCTTTCCCACTGAACGGGACTTTTCCCAGGTTGGGGTTGTTTTCCTCAAGCCCCTTCCCTGGGTAGGAGTCTCCTCCTTGCTACAGAACGAGGTGAAGCTGCTCATGCTCCTGAAATTGGCTCCATTTACGAGGCAGCAGAAGGTCCCTGAATGTTTTGGAGCTGAGAGCAGTGGAAGAAGGAAGACCATCCCTACCCGAGGCTGGAGCGGGATGTCTGAGGTGCCTCACTGCTGGCACAGGATCCTGAGGTCCTGCAGGGCTCCTGCCACTGCAGTGACTTGCAGCTTCCTCGGGTCACAGGACTGGTTTGGAAATGGGCCCTTGGTCCAGGATGTCACCTTGGCTGCGTGGCCTGGGACAGCCCCTGGGATGTCACGGCACCGCTCAGGGGTTTGCATTTCTGTGGAGTCACTGGCACAGAGGGAAGGGTCAGAGCCAGCTCAAAAACCAGCCTTTTATTCTTATTTCCAGGATCTCATTGCCTTTTCCTGATCTTGCAGTATTGAAGCAATATTGGCTGTGGTATTTTTTTGTGGAAACTGAAAATATCTCAATTAGAGAGCCCAAAAGGAACTTCCATGTTCTCAAATGCCAACCAAATCCAGTAGAACTCCCCGTGTGAGCAGCTCCAGCCCTGCTTTCCAGGTCTTGCTTAATGGGATTTTTTTCTTCCACTCCTTAAAAGGCTTAAAAGGAGCAGGAAAAGTAAGTAGGAAAGGAAAAGACTGAGGAGACGAAGTATAATCCCTGTCAGTCCTGTCCAGTCCTCTCCGGTGTTGCAGGGAAGGCAGAGTGGGATGCAGCTGTTGGCCGTGTGTGGATCCAGCCCCGAGGATCCCAGCTGGGACCAGGGAATGCTGAGGGTGGCACAGCCTGGGAGGGGAGGGAATCTCTGCTGCCACCCCCTAAATCTGCAGCCCAGTGGGGATGGTGAAAGGATAGAGAATTGGAGGCAGATTGTGAGGTTGTTAAAACTGAAATCTGAATTAGTTTCTCAATAGTCCACGTTGAATCCCATCTATTTTTTTTGTTTTAAATACATTTCTCAGGAGTATTTTATTTCCTAAATTCAAAAAAAAAAGTCAAAGTTTTTTCCACTACTTGGCTTGAAACAAGAAGTTAAAGCAAGAACAAAAGGCATCGGGTACTTTTTTCTCCACAAGCTTTTCAGTGGTGAAGAGTAAGTTACTAAGAAAGAATAAATCTGTCCCCTTTTGGAGCGGGGGGAAGGGGAAAATAAATAATAGGGCTTCTGTATTAGAAAGTACCACTCTGTGAGCCAAAACAGACCTGACAAATATTTTGCATTGATATTTCATTCTGACAGAGGATAATATCATGAAATTATTTGGGTCGGAAG
>WEIV01014941.1:26004-77553 GCA_013390005.1 Calyptomena viridis | reverse complement strand
CTGACGGCCCGAGGGGCACAATCCCCCCTCCCCTGCTGGGGATCAGCCCAGGGCACGGGGGGTTTCTCCCCCCACAGCCCCCCAGTCCTCCCAGAGCTGCTCTAGTTCTGTCTGTGATTCCCCAGCCCCAGAGGGCCCAAGTTCTCTGTACATTCATCTTCCAGCAGGGACTTGCTCAGGGTGGCACTGGCAAGTCGTCGCTCTCCCTCTTGCTCAGCCGTCATCGCGTCCCTGCTGCAGGAATGTGGCTCCATATGTTCCAAGGCTGTTCCTAAAGCTGTTTTCTTCTGAGTTCTGCCCACTCCCCCTCACTCTTCAGCCATCACAGAACCGCTCGATGTTAAACCTGCAGGAAGCAGGTTTTGAGTTTTCCCAGAGCTGGAATGTTTCTTGCCATCCCCTGATCAGTTCTGTCGTGCTCTCCAGCACAGTCACCATTTTGCAGATGAATTTAGAAAATTTACCTTTTGGGATCTTCCTTGTTTTTATGAGACCTATTTCCAGGGCTTTAGTAATGTGTGAGTCCCATTGGCTTTAAGGAAACTAAAGTGAACGGAGATCTTTCACAGCTCTAATGACAAACTGAGACTTTGGGAAGTTCAACCAGACACAACTCTCTTAAACTGACGGCAAAGTGCCTTTTTCCAGGTATCACCTTCCTCTGGGTTCTGAGCTTTGCCTCAGCACATCTTAAAAGCTCTTAAGGATGTTCTTGGCCCGGACCCAGTGAATGTTTTAAGAGCTCACAGCCATTTCAACGTGGAGTTTTAATATGTCAGCAGCAGAAAGAGAAACAAAGAGAGGGTATAAACTGCCAAACACTCTTTGGCTTTTGGGCTTTTCTTTCTGTTGACGAGGCCAATCAGAGATTTATAGGATACACAGGGGAATGGTTGATCTCGGAACCGCTGGAATTGATGAGCAGTCTGGAATTAGGGCACTTTATTGGTGTGAGGGTTGTACTGAAAGGCCCAGGGATGATGGGCTTTACAGGCAGGAATAATTCAACAAGTTTTATGGTCTAAAAGGAGAAACTGGGAAGAGCACAGAGAGAAGACAAGGAGCTGCCTTAGGTTTGGTCACGGAACAGGTGAGGGACTAAAAGGGGAGAGAGAATGTGGAGTTCATGGTGGGCAATGGGATGAAACAGGTTGGATTTCTTCATGTCAGGCATTGGATGGAGCTGCCCAGGGAGATTTGGAGTCCCCATCTCTGGAGGTGTCCAAGGAAGGGCTGGATTTGGCACTGAGTGCTCTGGTCTGGGGACAAGGTGGGGATCAGTCACGATGGGCTGGGAGTGCTTTCCCAACCTCAAGGATTTTGTGACTCTGTGGTATCACAGCAGGGAATGCCAAATTTCTGGGTTAATCCTTATTAAACAGATACTGAAGATGTGTTCCCATATTCTAAGGCAAAGGGCTCCGACCCTCCATATGGGGCCATTTCCATCCACCATCCATGAGTGAGTCCAGCTGGCTCCAAGTTTTGGGTTGTTTTACCTCTGTGAAGCAGCACACACTTACCTGTGTGTCCAGGTGAAGGATGGTTTCACTCCTGCCTCACTGAGCTTTGTTTGAATGAGCCACAGGCTCCTCCACTGGGATTTTTCCCAGGGGAAATGGAGGCACAGTGGAACTGAGCCATGTCTCAGAACCACTGTGTGGGGTTTTTGGGGAATTCCTGTCTTTGTCCAGCTCACCTGGTCCCACATAGTGCTCAGCACAGACACAGTGGAGATTTTGTTGCTTAAAAGATGTGGGAGAGCTGAGAGCTCAGTGTTTTGTCAGGGACACAACGGGAACCCAAGGGAATCCCAGTGGGATGGATGTCCTGCTCCAGAGCCTTAGAAAGGGATTTCAAAAGGAACGGGATGCAAGTCCTGGAAAGTTTGTGGTGTCAGGGAAGGGAACAGAACTGGTTCCTAGAACTGGGTGTCCCTTGAGCACTTTGTAATTGCAATTTTGCAAAACTTTGGGCCTTTTAGAAGGTTGTTCCATGCCAAGGTGATCTGGTCATTAATTCTCGGTGCTGCAATTGAAGAGCTGTCCAGGGTTGTCTTTAAAGTGCTCCTACTGGGGATGCATTAGTGGTTCTACTAACAAATCTTCCTCACTTGGTGCTGAACCACAACCTGATTTTGATTTCCTTTGCAAATAATTTACTGCTCAAGGGTCTAATTGAGCCAAATGAGCTCAAAAACATTGTTTCACTGACGAGGAGGGAAATGACAAATTTCCCAAGAGTGAGTCTCCTGGGGAAGCTGCTGTTGGCAGGAACCCTTGTGGATTCCCTTGGATTGGGCTCTGGGAACTTGGGGTTGTGCCAGCCTGGGGGGCTGGACATGAGTCTGGGGCCACCCTGGAGGGAGTGAAAATGGGATAAATGGTGCCAGGGAAAGGGCTTTGGCTTCTCAGTGCACACAAATTGCTTCTCCCCCCCAAGCTGGGTGTGCTGGTATGAAACACCCACAGAGCCAGTTGTGCCTGGGATGCTCCTGGTGCTCTGGGAGGAGATGGACCAGGGGGCTGTGGCTTAGGGCTGGGGAATTCTGCCTCACCTTCACATGAGTCATTCCACAGGTTTTGTGTAAGGAAAGGAACCTCAAATCTCAAACATCTCTCTAACTAAGGGCAGGGAGACCCAGGGCTGTGCCCCAGGATGGGGAGTCACCTGTGGCTGCTGGGCTGGGGGACTCTGCCACCACCTTTTCCTCCTGTTTACCTGCCAGTCTCTCTTTCCAGGTGAGGTGCTGTCCTGTAAAAGCAGGATTGCTTGTGGGAGCTGTTGTTTGGGAGGGAGGCACAGGCTAGTGCTGCTCCCAGATCTGCTCCTGAATCCTGGTCCTGAGGCACTTTGGGCCTCGGTCCTTGTCTCTTAGATAGGGAATAACAGTGTTGTTGAAGAGGAAAACGTGGGCTTGGGTGGGAGGTTTGGCTTGTGCCCTGTGTGAGGTCTCTGGTGAAAGGGATGTTTGGAGTAGAATTATCCCTGGTGTCCTCTCAGGATGTCCCTGATGTCCTGGTATGTCTCACCCTAACGGGAGCTTCATAAAGGAGTTTGTTCTTTAAAAAAACCCACAAAAGAACAGAAAATGCTATTTTCCAGCCATGGAAGTTGTTTGTCTCTATTTTTATACAATTTCTGCTTTGATTTTCCTGCATTAACTCTCTCTCTCTCTCTGTTTCTCTGCAGACCTTTGTAGTACTAAACAGAGGGAAAACACTCTTCCGATTTAGTGCCACACCTGCCTTGTACATTTTAAGTCCTTTTAATCTGTTTAGAAGAATAGCTATTAAAATTTTGATACATTCATATCCTTTTTATTACTAAGTTCTCGTTGCTTTTGTGTATTTATTGAAAACCTCTGACCTCCCAAATTGTCTGTTGCTCGTTCCCATGTATGAATGACAGTCCTGCACTGGGGGAGTGGATTGGCCTCAGAACATACACAAAACCCTCCTTTTTTGGATGAAAAACCATTGTCCTTTAGTCACATCCACAGAGGAAAACTTTATTTTCCTTGTGTCCAGTCTCCCATCCCACACACGTGGATAAGTTTTGGAACAGATAAAATTTGAGGTTGCATTTCGTGTGAAGAGGAGCTGAGCTTTAGCAGCTGCTGAAATGGTTAAATAGAACTAAAATAGATCTAAATAAATACTAAATATTCAATAGAATTTTTATCTGGAGAAGGAGCCAGAGCCACCTTGTCTGTAATTAGACACTGACTAATTTCTTGCTTTTTTGGCATCTCCCAAACATCCTTCTAATGGCAAAGCTTTTCCAAAATGTTCCTCTGCGGGGCTCAAGCAGCTCCAGTGGCTTTGGAAGCATCAGTTGATGGTGTTATTAGAAGAAAAAAATTTATTCTCTTGACTGAGCTGCTTCCCCTGTTTATTTATGTATTTTAGATAATGGCTCTAAAGCAGAAACACCTTTATTTGCTGGTTTAGAGGCTTCTATACCCTCCATTCCTGCAACTCAGGTGGAGAAAAAGCTTTTCCATCTTTTCAAAGTCGAACTGGGAATGTTCTCCTTGGCTCTGTGTTATTTCTCCTGGCCTTTCCTCCCCCTGGATGTGCTGGGATGCAGGTCCCTCAGGCTGAACCCAAGATGCTGCTGGAGGCTCTTGGGTCTTGATCTAAGATAGATATAATAGATATAATAGATATTGGAGTCTCCCTGAATAATTTTGGAAGTCAAAAAGCTTTGAATCGGAGCTGAATTTCCCTGTCCAGTAGTTAAAATCGACTTCTAATTGGGAAATTGTGCTGCAACCTCCTCAGATTAGTCAGTGCAGCTTCTTCCAACACCAGATCCCAAAACCACAGAGGGAGCAGAGGGGTTTAGAAAGATTCCTGTGATTTTCTCCAAACTAAATCCTGGTGTCTCTGGGTTCCCATGGGCTGGATTAGCAGACAAGATATTTTCATGTTACTCAGTAGCTGGAATTATTTTCATTTAGGCATGGGATTTGTTTTAATTACTAAGATATACCAGAAAATAGAAAATAAATTGAATGGCAACATAAAATATTGTTTGGATACTATAAATATATTATATAGTATATAAACAGATATAGTATATAAATAGTAGATACAGTATACAAATAGAACATATAGTACATAAATGGTATAATTTCTATCAGAAAAATTATAGATATAAATATTGTATATTTTACAATATTGTATATTATATGTCTTTGTGTATTGTATATTATACAATTGTATACAATATATGATATATATTATATATTATAAATAGTCTTATTTCTCATGACTGCTGGAAGCATCTCAGCTCTTGTTTGTAGCCCACAAAGAAGAGCCTGGAAATGATTGAATTTTCCTGCAGTCCGTGACTTTTAGGGCCCATAATGGGATGTAAAGAGCCCCCAGGTGTCCTTTGCTCCTTGACTTTGCTGCACAGTATTTAGCATGATCATTATGTGCACTATTTTGACCAACTGTGTATTCATGACTTTTAGTAACCCGCCTGAATGGTCCAAGAATGTGGAGTAAGTACCAACTTTTGTGTTTTCAGAACCTCCCAGAATGTTGAGTTTCTTCCCTGTTCCCCCTATGTTTGTTTGCATGAACACGTAGTCCTTCAGAGCCACTTTATTTGGCCAGAAATGTTTGTAATTCTCCTTTTTTGGGGTTGAAAGGACATTTGCTGCAGTTCTGAGCGTGTCTCTCCCCACCTCAGGTACACGTTCACTGGGATTTACACCTTTGAATCACTCGTGAAAATCATTGCCAGAGGTTTCTGTATAGATGGATTCACCTTCCTCCGGGATCCCTGGAACTGGCTGGATTTCAGTGTCATCATGATGGCGTGAGTTGTGTTTCCAGGTTATTCCAGGGATTTGTAGGACAAGGCCTTAGGGAGAGGGGGGGTTTGTAAGGAAAAAACTCAAGGAAAAGGAAAAAAAAAGATTTCTGTCTTGTTTTTTCCAAAGGAAGCTTTAGCCTGATGGAATCTCAGCTCTAAATTGTGACAATGTGGAGTTAGTGGAGCTGCTGCTGCAGAAAATGGGGTTTTCTGAGAACTGCCTTTATTAATCCAAGGCTTTAGGTGGCTCCTGGGCCAGAGGGGCAGCTCGTCCTGGTCAGTGCAGGACTAGGAGCCAAATTTCTTCAAATCCAATCTCTGCCACTCCTTCCTCCTTGGGCTGGTGTTTTAAATGTTCCCGGGCTGTGACTGGAGGTTGGGCTGGTATTACCCCATTAATAACCCATTAATAACCCATCCCAATGAAGGTTCAGTGTCAGAGAGGAGACCCTTGGTTTTCCTTTCTCGTCCTTTTCTCTCGTGCCAGATCAGCTCCCATTGGGCTGATGGGGAGGATTCTGGGGACAAGTCACATCAGGAGATACACTGCTAGTTCCTGGTTGTTTCCATATTGCCCTGAGCTGATCCTGGCCCAGGGTCAGGTCCATGTCAGTGGTCTCTGAGTTGCTAGTGGAAGAGATATGTTTTCCCCTTTTACTTTTGTTTTTGGGATATTGCAGGTGTGCATTGTTGCGGTCCCATAGTCACCAAGGTCTCATGGAACAGGGATCATGTAGAAAGGCTCAGGAGCCAGGTTTCCAAGGGTTCAGAGCTCTTGAGTTGTAGTAAAATGCTTTAATCATATTAAATGCCTATTTTTGACTGAATTCTGCACCCAAGGTTGTTGAGTTTCCCGAGTTTCTGCTCTTTTTCTATATGTCTTTTAGTTGTTTATTTAAATTATACACAAAGAATGGAACATTGTCCACAAAAAGCCAATAACCAGCAGCTCCCTGACACCTGAGTTTTACTTTGGAACACTTAGGGATCTGCTGTGCCCAGTGTGAACTCACCTGTGAGGGTGCACACAGACCAAATCCCACCTGGGAATTGGTTATTTCCTATATTTCTCCAAAAATTACCAAGTACCAGCTCACCAGCTTTAAAGGGCCCAGGACACTGGGCTGCAATAAATGTCCTAAATCCCTCATTGTTCTCCATAACCCTGTTGTTTCCAGAGGCCAGGCTTTACCTGTAGGCTCAGCTACAACCCTTTTTGTGTCAAGGGCATTATCTAATCCCCACTACGAGGGTCTGAGTTTTTTTAAGCCCTTGAGGCCTTTCTACACCAGGAAAAATCTTGAATATTGAGTGTTTCTTTGCTTTTTTATACCAAATTTCTCCTCAGACAGCACAGAGGAAATATTCTCTAAATTGGGGTAAAACACAACTCTGGGATCTTGCACTCAACCTCTTCTCTGTGTGTCTTGGGTTTATCCTTTTGTAAAAGGGGGATGATCTACCTGTGGCTCACAAACAGGTAGTGATGCATAAAGGATTAGCATGAAGGATGTTAATGAAAATGAAGGATGCTAATGAAAATGAAGGATTGCTAATCAAAGCAAAAAATTACCATGTTTTATTAAAAACCTGAAGCGAAGTGGATATATCTGAAACCCCTGAACTGAGGAACCAGAAAATCATGGAGTCCTGGAATGATTTGGGTTGGGAGGGACCTTAAAGCTCATCAAGTTCCACCCTGCCATGGGCAGGGACACCTTCCACTATCCCAGTTTGCTCAGGGTGATGTCACCAAGTCTCCTCACACATCTGACACTTTTACCTTCTGCAGAGGTGGCATTGAATTTTCAAGTCCTCTATAGGACTGTGTGAAGTTTGGGGCACCACAACATGAAAAGGTCTAAAGCTGTTGGAGAGAGTCCAAAGGAGTGACATAGGGATGGGGAAGGGTCTGGAGGGGCCACAGGAAGAGCATCTGGAGAGGAGGAGACTGAGGGGAGACTCCTCGGGGTCTGCAGCTCCTGCCGAGGGGCAGCTCCGATCTCTGCCCTGTGTGAGCTGGGACAGGGCCCAGGGAACGGCTGGAGCTGGGACAGGGAGGGTGGGCTGGGACCTCAGGGAAAGGTTCTTCCCCCAGAGGGGGGGTGGGCACTGAACAGGCTCCCCAGGGTTTGGGCACGGCCCCGAGGCTGCCAGAGCTCCAGGAGGGTTTGGGCAACAGGGACAGGGTGGGATTGTTGGGGTGTCTGTGCAGGGCCAGGGGCTGGACTGGATGGTCCTTGTGGGTCCCTCCCAACTCAGGATATTCCCTGATTCCATGATTCTAGGTGAGGATACAGGTACCCGCCCGTGCACCTGGACCAGCTGGTTGCAGAGAGGAGAGACTTAAGCTGTGTTTTGCCTCTGTCTCTCTCTTTTCGATGTCAGTTCTGAAGCCTTTTAAATCACAAGCTGTTTCCTACAAGCAGACGATTTATGCAAAGGTGACCCCAACGGTGCCATTAACTCTGGTTTAATTCTGCAGGTATATAACAGAGTTTGTAAACCTAGGCAATGTTTCAGCTCTTCGAACTTTCAGAGTATTGAGAGCTTTGAAAACTATTTCTGTAATTCCAGGTAAGGCCCCGGTTGGTGTTTAGCTGTCGGGTACAGGCCCCTGTGAGTGATGTATTGCTTTGTCTGTAGTTGTTGTTTTATTTTGGTGTGTGTATTGTCATGGTGTTTTTTGTGTGTGACCTCCCTCATTGCAGATATGTCACAGAGTTTGTGGACCTTGGGAATGTCTCAGCATTGAGAACTTTCAGAGTTCTCCGAGCTTTGAAAACTATCTCTGTAATTCCAGGTGAGAACCATTCAGCATTAAAGGCTGGGCTTGTGTGTGTCTCATTCCCACATCTGCCCTCCCTCCCTGCACTGCTTGTTCCTCACAGATGACACTGGGATTTTTGGGATGGGATTTGCAGTCTGTGTAACAGAAGTCTGAAATCAAGGCTTCTGGGCCATCAAATTATGGGATGAACAGCCTGTTACTCCATACTTGTCTGTCCCTGTGTATGCCCATGGTGTGCCCATCTCTGAAATTAAAGCCATGCTTAAGGTTTAATTGCAGATGAATAAAGGATCAGGCTCCTCCTCAGGCTGAGCAGTTCTGGCTCAGGGAGTCATCCCGTTATCATCAGCATTTCTGGTTTGTTTGAGGAATAACTTTGTAAAGCAACAGAATGAAACCCAACCAGGATTAAAACCTTTTGCCCATTTTCTGAGTCACCTCAGAGCTGGACTTGGCAGGACTGTCCCTCCCAAAGCTGCTTCTAGACTTGTAGCTCACCTGAGTGTCACAGAGTGAGCAGGGGCCTTCCTTTATTGTGAGACACCAGGGACTGAGAATCACAGAATGGGTTGGGTTGGGAGGGACCTTAAAGCTCATCCCATTCCACCCCCCTGCCATGGCCAGGGACACCTTCCACTATCCCAGGTTGCTCAGAGCTCCATCTGGCCTCAAACACTTCCCGATCCTAAATCTTTGTACAGAAAAGCCTCAGGCAGTTGGTTTCTCAAAAGTGCCCCAAATTTTAAGGTCAAGCTCAAGGCTCAACTCTCACAGGCACTCAGGAATTTGCAGGTTCCCACTGTTCAGGTGCTCACCCTGTCTCAAGGCAGGCGCATGAAATAACCCCTGATGAGTTTTGGTCTCAATTCCTTTGGGGTTTGTTCCCTAATGGATTCCCTGATAATGGAATGGTGGCTCTGCTTTCTCAGGCTGTCAGGAAGGAGCCTCTGGCCCATCCCAGACTGCCAACCCCATCAGCTGCCCCTGCCTGTTGTGCATGATGATGATGATGCTCTGATGTGGCACCTGCTTTCCTTGCACCCAATGCTGGAGTGATGTTCCTGCTGAACCTTCCTTAAATTTTGGTGATATTAAAGAGAAAAGATCCCTGGGAATTGCTGTTGGCAGTGCACTGGGCAGGTCTGGAGTGCAGCTGAGATTCTCTCAGCCTGATCCAGGCAGTAACTGCCTTGCTCAGAGAAAAACATCCATGTGGAAACTGGTTTTGCCTGTGTTTTGCTTTCTTAATTTTAGCAAAGGGAGGATGGTGCAGCTTTAAGGAGCTGTGTGACAGCCTTGTCTTCCATTGGAAGGGAGTGGGACATCTCAGTTTTGGATCATTCCCTCCACACAACTCAAAACTAATGGAATTTAATTAAATTGGCAGCGGGGGAGGGGGTGGGGCTGAGCCCTGCTAAGCTCAGCACAGCTATAATTTTTACTAAAGGCACAATTTGCTGCACCTTTTGATTTAATGAAAGGGATGATTTGCCACATGCAGCCGAGGGGATCCTCTTTGGGTGTTGGTGGGTTTGGGGACACCAAACACACCTGGAAATACCAAACCCCTGGATATTGTATCCCTTTCTGGGGGAGGATTGTCCAGGAGTGGCTCTGCAGCACAAACCTTGCCCCCTCGATTTTGGGACTAACAACAGGAGGAATGTAAAGCATTTGGGTAATTACCCCTTTGGGTTATTTAATATAAAGGTCTCTTTATGGGGTTTACTGCCATCATTTTGCAGGGAAAAGAGGATTTTTAGAATACACTGAATATTAAAATCCAAAGGGATTCTTCTTCTGCATCAGCACATGGAATGGGAATTTTAACCCTGTGCTGAGCTACTGAGAAACTCATTTTAGTGTTCTGAGTGCTGACTACACCTTCTTTCAATGATTTGGATTAATGTGTTTTTAAAATAAAAAAGGGAAATATTAACAGAATCTGACATGGCACTGGACAGAATTCCATGGTCTGTGTGGATCTGTGTGACTGTGCAGACTGTGGCACCTGGGAGCTAAAATATAAAATACTGCTTTGGTCTTACGGCTTGGAGGACCAGATGGAACCGTGATGGTGCCAAGAGATTTTCTTTATTAGCTCTTGAGCTCTTCCATTGAATTTTCTGATGCCATGTGGGGACACACCTGTGTCACACTGCATTACACAGGACCCAGGAAAACCTGGATCTGCGATTGCTGTGACTGGAAGTTGTTGGAGTTGTGTTTGTTGGAGTGTTCGTGGTCTGTGCCTGGCCTGGGAACTCTCCTGCTGCCAGTTTTTCCCTGGTTCCAACCCCTCTTTTCCTCCACTCCCATGAAGGAGCAGCATCCAAACCAGGAACCCGAGTGCTGCTGTCTGTGGGTGCATGTGATGAGCATGGGGGGCTGTGTGTGCCACAACTAACAGCAAAACCCTGCTCGGTGTCAGGGCAGGGCTTTGGCATCCAGGAAATGGTGGGATAATGGAAGTAAAAGACATTTTAAAAATGGTTCCTCTAGAAGGAGTGTATCTATAACCTTTTAAGGAATGTATCTGTAGCCGTGTATTTGTGAATCTTTATGTTCCTGATACGGCTCAAAGCTCTGTTGTACAGAAGGGGAAGGTTGGAAGGGTTTCTGGTCAGAGGTTTATTGTGGATGTTCATGTGCCCTCAGCCAGAGCCTTGTATCTGACTGGCCCCAAATCCAGCTGGACCTGTGATTTGTGGCCTTTTTTTGTCCTTCTTCCCTTCATTACTCATTTGTAAGTTACAAGATTCGTCCTACTTTACACCAGAAAAGCTGATTAAAGGGCCCTAATTCTGTATTGCTTCTGCATCCAAAATTCTTGCTAGTTTAGACCTGTCTCCTAAACATTAGTGCTGAGTCCTTCCTCAGCCATGGGGGCTCCTCTCATGGCCAGACTGGTTTGGGAAACCAGCAGGGTGTTCAGCTTATGCCTGAGCTTACTTTTAGTGCTGAGTCTGTGAATGATCCCAAAGGCCCTGGTGATTCCCAAAGCACCAGGTGAAATCCTGCTCTGGCTGTAACAAAACCCACCATCCAAATGGAAAATTCAGCTCCTGCAAGGGAAGAGAAGTGTTGAGACAGTTTAGATGAAGAGGAAAAACCCAAGGTGTGGAGAGTTAAAGGTATTTGATCTTTGTAAGCCTGTGCCAGTGAGCCCGGCTCAAACCACCAGGGAGTTGTGGCAGCAAATCCCGGTTTAACATCCCTGTTTGACCCACCCCGTGTACAGGGCAGTGAATCCCAAGCACATTCCTCAGCTTTACTAAGGCATTCTCAGGGACAAACACTGGGATTTTGGTTTGCTCTGACTGTTGCTTGTTCACCACGAAACCCCTGAGTTGGTTCCTCCATCCTGGTCTTGTACCAGCTGGAAAACCCAACCACACCTGAGGAACCCACCCAGTTAAGAGCCACAACCTTTCCCTCCCCAGAGTCCTGACAAGGTACTGTATGATTTTGGATTTGCAGTGTTTTGCTTCTGCAGGGGTGATTTCTAGTCTGGTTTCCTTCTCCACAGGCTTGAAGACCATCGTGGGTGCCCTCATCCAGTCTGTGAAGAAGCTGTCGGATGTGATGATCCTGACAGTTTTCTGTCTCAGTGTCTTTGCCCTCATTGGGCTCCAGCTGTTCATGGGCAATTTGAGGAACAAATGTGTGATTTGGCCAATTAATGTGAATGAGACATTCCTGGATAATGGCTCCAGGGGCTTCGACTGGGAGGAGTACACCAACAATATGTGTAGGTATTTCTGCACTGAGGTTCCCTCAGTCCTCCTGGTTTGTCTCAGGGAGGTGCCCACGATTTCCAGTGTGTTATGTGTCACCTTGTGCAGTGCAAACCCTGTGCTCAGAGGTTTTTCAGCTCCTTGGAACCCTGTTGGGGTATTTCTAGTTGAGTTCATCCTTTAGAAGGGTTTGGCTGTGGTCTTTGAGTATTTTTACTGATAAATTTCTCAGTAGGGGATTTGGGGGGCTCTTAAGTGAAAATTTTTATGGTGTTATAGTCTGTTAAATCCTGTAACTCTGTATGTGCCTGTAACTTCTTCTTTCTCATGTTCTTCAGCAAATTTTTACATCATTCCTGGCGCCCCAGATCCTTTGCTCTGTGGTAACAGCTCGGATGCAGGGTGAGTGTTGAGCTTCATTGCTGATGTTGGCCAGTGCTGGCCAAACCTTTGGAATATTCCTTGTCACTTCCCACGGTGGTCCTGCTGTTATTTCACCAGCCTTCAAATTTCTTAATCTAATTACAAATCCATTGCTAATGCAGTGGCTTTTCCATGTCGCTTCAGGAGGCAGGGGATGCCAGTGGCATTATTTCCCTCTGAATCCAATCTTAGGGATCATCAGAGAAGGCTGGATGGAGGCTCAGAAATGGAAATTTGCCTTGTGCTGTTGCCTCCAGCTGGTTTTTCACTCCAGCCTTCAGTTCTAGAGGCATTTTTGGCCAAAGCTGGTGCTTTTTTGTCCCTCTCCATGCCCTGACCTGGCTGCTGTCCCTCCCCAGCCAATGTCCAGAGGGATACACGTGCATGAAGGCAGGACGGAACCCCAACTATGGCTACACGAGCTTCGACACCTTCAGCTGGGCTTTCCTGGCTTTGTTTCGCCTTATGACTCAGGACTTTTGGGAAAACTTGTATCAATTAGTAAGTAAATGCTGCACTTTGGTGTTGTACATGAGGAGAATTTGGGGATAAAACAGGAAAGGGAGATGTGAGAAGCTTTATTTTATTCCTTCTCTCTAAAGGGGTGAGTACAAACCAAGCTGCACAGTGAGATGGTGTGTTTGAGGAGGGAGGGGATGTCACCTGTCAGCAGGACTTGGAGTCCAGAAGGGCTGGTGGGTCCAGCTGAGCTGTGAATGAATTCCTGAGCACCTGCTGCAGGAGGTTGTGAGGGCTCAGCTCTGCTCACAGGAGGTGCTCAGGCCCTTTGGAGGGCAGAGGGTTTCCTTGTGACCTGAGGGTGCTTTGGGGACCTTGCTGAAATGGCTTTTCCTTGCTTTGGTTTGTTCTAAGGGAGACTGAGCATTGGGTTTCACTCTGAAAAGGATGAAAGGGGATGTCACCTTTTGTGCTCAGTGTGCAGCTTCTCAGTGCTCTGCAGGGGAAGTGCTGAGCAGAGGAATACTCAGCACTGCTGGATTTCCTCAGAAACATTCAGGTCAAGAAATTTGGGATTGGCTCCCACGTCGAGTGTCACCCTGAAATTGCTTCCCTTTCCCTTTTCTAATCCCTCTGCCATTATTTTCCACTCCCAGACCCTACGAGCGGCAGGAAAAACCTACATGATCTTCTTTGTGTTGGTGATCTTCGTGGGGTCGTTCTACCTGGTGAATCTGATCCTGGCTGTGGTGGCCATGGCCTACGAGGAGCAGAACCAGGCGACGCTGGAGGAGGCAGAGCAGAAGGAGGCAGAATTCAAGGCCATGTTGGAACAATTGAAAAAGCAGCAGGAAGAGGCACAGGTGAGAGAGAAAGAAAGAAAGAAAGAAATTCCTCCTTGTGAGGGTGGTGAAGCACTGGATTGGATTTCCCAGAGATTGCCCCATCCCTGGAAGGGTTCCAGGCCAGGTTGGATGAGGCTTGGAGCCACCTGGGATAGTGGAAGGTGTCCCTGCCCATGGCAGGGGGTGGGACTGGATGAGCTTTAAGGTCCCTTCCAACCTGAACCATTCTAGGATTCTGTGTGAGTGTTTTGATTGTGTATTTTTCTATGCTTTTGCCTATTTTAAGGTTGATTTGCCTGTTATTACAGGGCAGTGATGGATAATCAAACAGTGCAGCAGTGCCATGGCTGGTCCTGGCATGAGTCCTCTGCTCACTGGAGTTGATGTCGTGCACTGTCTCATCCCTGCTGCTTTTCCTGAATTATATCATTGTACTGGAAACCCCCTTCAATTAATGAAATTTTAAGTGATTAAGTGTGGGAATATCTTTTCAAGTCCATCTTTGTTGGTCCTTTATCAAATGCTTAAAAGCAAAGCTGAGGAGCTTAGAGGGATTTTCCTCCCTGCACAAGTAAATGATAAAAATTTTAACTAATCCTGGCTGCAAGTTTCTTCCGAGAGACAACAAACATCTCAGTCCTGCCCCAAAGACTTGTACTCACATGTCTTGGGCCAAACTCTTTCTCAGAGCAGAAACTGGAGCATTAATGATGGAAAGCTGTGATTTGTTTTCCCTTCTTGCCTGCACCCCCAGGCTGCTGCCATGGTCACCTCGGCAGGGACAGTCTCTGAAGATGCTGTGGAAGATGATGGTGGAGGGAGAATGTCCCGGAGCTCCTCAGAGATTTCCAAACTCAGTTCCAAGAGTGCCAAGGAGCGTCGAAACAGGAGGAAGAAGCGGAAGGACAAGGAGCTGTCAGAAGGAGATGAGAAGTGTGACAATGAGAAGGTGTTCAAGTCGGAATCTGAGGATGGCATGAGGAGGAAGGCGTTCAGGCTACCAGATAATAGGCTGGGAAGGAAATTTTCCATCATGAACCAGGTAGTTTTAACTTCTTTCACTAACGTTTGTGCTTGCTTGAGGTCAGGATAATATTTTAGTTTAAATCCTGGGTAGTACATCCAAGGATTTGCCCACCATCTTAAAATGCAGCAGGTTGGGAGGACACTTAGAGCCCAGGTTTATGGCCCTCACACACACTTTCCCTGGCAGGAATTGTTCCTGAGGGAAGGGAGTCCAAGCAGGTAACTCCTTCCCTGAGGCAGGTCAGCCAAGCAGGAGTGAGCAGCTCTCACAGTGAGGGGTGATGGTCTGTGCAGACCTGGAGAGGGAGGAAAACACATGGAGAGAGATGATTTAAGACGGCCTGGAGTGCCAGGACAAGAGGGACTGGCTTCCCACTGCCGGAGGGCGGGGTGAGGTGGGATATTGGGAAGCAGCTCCTCCTTGTGATGGTGGGCAGGCCCTGGCACAGGGTGCCCAGAGAAGCTGTGGCTGCCCCATCCCTGGGAGTGTCCCAGGCCAGGTTGGAGCAACGTGGGATAGTGGGAGGTGTCCCTGCCCATGGCAGGGGGTTGGAACGGGATGACCTTTAAGGTCCCTCCCAGCCCAAACCATTCCGTGATTCTGTGAAACCACCTCAGCAGGACATGAGAGCACAGCAGCTCTTTGTCCCCACCCTTCTCACGCTGTTCTTCCCCTTCTCCCTCAGTCTCTCCTCAGCATCCCGGGCTCCCCGTTCCTCTCCCGCCACAACAGCAAGAGCAGCATCTTCAGCTACAAGGGGCGTTTCCGTGACCCGGGCTCGGAGAACGAGTTCGCGGACGACGAGCACAGCACGGTGGAGGAGAGCGAGGGCAGGAGGGACTCCCTGTTCATCCCGATCCGCGGCCGCGACCGGCGCAGCAGCTACAGCGGCTACAGCGGCTACAGCCAAGGCAGCCGCTCCTCCCGCATCTTCCCCGCGCTGCGCCGCAACGTGAAGAGGAACAGCACCGTGGACTGTAACGGCGTCGTGTCCCTCATCGGGGGCCCCCCCTCCAGCATGCCCGGGGGCCGCATCCTGCCCGAGGTGAGGGGCTGGGGCGCTGCCAGGGCTTGGAGCACGGGGCGTCTCCTCTGCCTCCTCTCCCTCCTCTCCCTCCTCTCCCTCCTCTGCCTCCTCTCCCTCCTCTCCTTCCTCCCTCTCCCTCCTCTCCCTTCTCTGCCTCCTCTCCCTCCTCCCCTTCCTCCCTCTCCCTCCTCTGCCTCCTCTCCTTCCTCTGCCTCCTCTCCCTCCTCCCCTTCCTNCCCCTCCCCCCCCCCCCCCCCTCTCCCTCCTCCCCCTCCTCCCCCTCCCCCCCCTCCTCCCTCTCCCTCCTCTGCCTCCTCTCCTTCCTCTGCCTCCTCTCCCTCCTCCCCTTCCTCCCTCTCCCCAGCCAGAGCAGAATCCCAGTGGGGGTCCCTCAGTCCTGGTAAACACTCCGAGCTTCCACTGCCCCTTTCCTTCCTTCCCATCAACAACCCACCTTCAGCTTCCTGGGCAGAAAAGGCTTGGAATTGAGTCCTTAATTAAAGAACCAATTATAGTAGGAACCTTGTTGTGTTGTCGGGGTGGTTCACACCCAACTGTTTAAAGCCCAGGAATGGGAAAACCAACTCAGTTCACAGAGGTTATTGGAAGTATTCTCCACAATAAGATATTTGAGGGTTAAAGGGAAACACAAACCACCTTTTCGCTCTCGTTAAGTTTTGCAAGGGGAGCGGTTGGTAAAATAAGAATTCTTTAAAATATTATTTTTTAATTGTTGAATTCTCCTTTACTGTGGCTTTTTTTGTAATTAGTTGAATGAATTGCTATTCAGAAACCTTTTAGTGGATCAACATTCAGAATGAAGGAGAGAAACAAAGCTCCAAAAATAGAATATCAGTTAGTGGAGCGTAGACAAATCTGGATCCGATTGAAACAACATCTTTCAAGAGAAACCTAAACCAATTGTTTCAGGGAAAATCCGGTTACTGTGCCTATAAATTCCAAGCTATTTTTTTAGTAATTTGAATTCTTGCAACCTGTTTGACTTTGATTAGTTCTGTTAAGCATCAGTTGCTACCTGGTTTTGTTCTTGCCTAGTTAGAACAGTGTTTTGCTTCAGTATTTAACCTTTCTAACACAGCACGGATGTGGTGAGAGCAATAATCTGCATGGTGCATGTGTGGAGAGAAAGTAATAATTACCAGTTATTTTACTAATTTTATGTAGGGATGAAAAAAAAAAGCCCAGTTATCTCTCAGTACGCAGGATTTTCAGAGCAATTCTGAAAATTTCTGAATTTTCTGAATTCTGAAAATTCTGAATTTCCAGAGCAATCCTGGAAGGGAACACTTTGGTGGTGCCAGCTCTGATTGGAGGGGAGCAAGGTGGTCCTTCCCAAAGTGGAATGACAAGGGATCTCACATGTTGTGCTAGAAAATCAGCTGCATCGTGGGCTGGAGTGGGAGAAATCCCCACCAGTTCTCTGTGATGTGGCTGAGCTTCTTTTAACCTAATTTTCATCTGCAGATTTTGAAATAAATGTGGATACTATCTAATTATAAACCTTATTAATTTGGGTGGCTCAGGTGAGGCTGGGCTGTAGTTTACCTGTGACCAGCAGGTTGTGAAGTGGTTGGTGAGAGAGTCACTGCCCATCTGGTTGGTTGGACAACAGAGAGTAAATTAGGTTGTGCTACAGTTCTTTAAAGAACATTTGGAAATGTTCTTTAAAATATAATCCAAAGCACTGGTCCAGCAGAAATGAGGGCTTGAGTTTTTGTTTGACCACTTACATATTGTAGGAAAGTGGGAAGGACAGCAGGAAAGACACAAAATATAGAATATGGAAATATGGAGTAAGTGCATGTTTCTGGGCTGAGGCTGTGTTAGATGCTGGGAAGACTTGAGAGTTTGTATCATCTGAATTTTGCAGGGTACTACAGAAATTGAAATTAGAAAGAAACCTGGTGGGTCTCTCCTGGTCTCCATGGATCAGGTGAACGCATCCTACGGAAGGAAGGATCGGACCAACAGTGTCATGACTGGGTTGACCAACACCCTTGTGGAAGGTAGGTGTGGTTTGGGGGCTGTGGGGAGTTCTTAGAGCCCCTTCCAGTGCCTTAAGGGGCTCCAAGAGAGCTGGAGAAAGACTTGGGACAAGGGCCTGGAGGGACAGGACAAGGGGGAATGGCTTCCCACTGCCAGAGGGCAGAGTTAGATGGGATGGATATGGGATAGAATTCTTCCCTGTGGGGGTGGGGAGGCCCTGGCACAGGGTGCCCAGAGAAGCTGTGGTTGCCCCTGGATCCCTGGGAGTGTCCAAGGCCAGGTTGGAGCAGCCTGGGATAGTGGGAGGTGTCCCTGCCCATGGCAGAGGTGGAATGAGATGAGCTTTAAGGTCTCTTCATCCCAAACCATTCTGGGATTCTGTGGTCTCTGAGGCAGCTGGTGAGGGGTGTGAGGTGGGGAGCACGGGCCCCAAACAGCCCAGTTTGGAGCCAGCCTGGGGCACCTGGCAGAGGACGGGTGTGCCCTGTGGATTTATGGAATTCAGCTCCCCTTGCTTCCAAGCAGTACATGTTCATGCACTAATTTTGCCTAAACCTGCTTCTTTGGGGTCATTATTGATACAGAAGTGTTTATTAGTCTTTATTTTACTTAGTTTGCACCTGAATTATGTACAGATGGAAGTAAAGACAACAAAGAGTTGTAACTTTACAGTAATGAAAATGCAGACATCAGGAGTAAGACAGTACTTGGTCCAGGTGTTCTGTCTTGTACCATCTCCCAAGGGCTGGAGAGACCCCCCTTTGCTACATTCTGTGGGAGAAAAAGGTTGGAGCCACACTAAGAGCTGCAGTGTGGCAGCTGTCAAAAGAGGAAGGGGCTGCTGGGAATTCTGGAATGGACAGCACATGGAGATGAGATTTCCAAATATGTTATGCAGGAGCCGGCAAGAACTGCTGAACAGCAGCCACATGAGGTTGATGATCTCAAATTCCTGCTGTCTCCTGCAATAAAATTGTATGAAAACTAAATATACTTAGAAACAGAGCAGGGTTCTGCTGCCGCTTCCCTCCTGCGCAAACGCCCACAGGCTCCAGAGCCACGGGCCTCCTTTTAACTTCACCAATTCCAAGGCAACTAAATACTAAGCAACCAGAGAACCAATGGGAAGGAGGGCACAGTGGTCCTTTCCCTCCCTATGAAAAATAAAAGTTGAGCATTCACAGCTGCACAGCCTGGCTGGAACCACAGCAAGTCAACAAACAGAGGGGGGAACTCCTCATTTGGATTTTTTTTCCCCAAGCGCTTGAAATAAGGCAGTGTAAAAAAAAAATGGACTCAGCATCGTGTTTGATTTCTGTAAGTAGATGTGGTTTGTCTTAATCAGGTTATTCCTGTTGAAAATCCTTCCCAGAATTATGTCATCTTTTTCCTCTTTTAGACCAGGGCTGTGTTCAGCACAGAATTCATCTCAGTTATTTAAAAACTGGCATCAAAGGCAGTTTAGAATCTGTAACTTGGATTTAAAGTGTTTTACCTTGATCAGTTCAGAGTTAAATATAGCCTTTCATTTGGAATAATATGCATTGAATCATAAAATTCAGGTGAAGCTGTAGCACAGGGTTAGAACTGCAGGGCTGGTGACCTGGTGCAGATGTGGTGCAGCTCTTGTTTAGGGACAGAGGAGAACTCAGTGCCCAGTACAATCATAAAATCCCAGAATTCCAGAATCACTGAGGCTGGAAAAGCCCTCCAAGACTATTGAATCCAACCTGTGCCCCATCCCCACCTTGTCCCCAACCCAGAGCACTGAGTGTCACATCCAGCCCTTCCCTGGACACCTCCAGGGATGGGGACTCCAAACCTCCCTGGGCAGCCCCTGCCAAGGCCTGACCACTCTTTCCCTGAAGAAATTCCTTCTGATGTCCAACCTGTCCAAAAACTTGCCCCAACACTTGTGTCATGGCCATGCTCATGAGGTTCACAGCTTTGTAATTCTTTGTCTTTGGCCTCAGAGAGGAACCCTAAACTGTTCTGTTTTGCACCTGTAGAGCTGGAAGAGTCCCAGAGGAAGTGCCCCCCTTGCTGGTACAAATTTGCCAACACATTCCTGATCTGGGAATGCCACCCATACTGGATGAAGCTGAAGGAGATTGTGAACTTGATTGTCATGGATCCTTTTGTTGACTTGGCCATCACCATCTGCATCGTGCTGAACACGTTGTTCATGGCCATGGAGCACCATCCCATGACCCCAGAGTTTGAACATGTGCTCTCTGTAGGAAATCTGGTAAGAGAACAGTGGGAAATATTCCCTCTGGATCTGCTCCAGCTGGGATGCAGGGCTTGTTGATGTGGACTTAAACTTAGAACAAATTGCATGGTCAAGATTTAGCCTGAAGATCAAAAGACTAATGAAAGTGACTCTTTGCCTGTTCTTTGTCTGTCTCTCCTCCCCACTCCAGGTTTTCACAGGGATTTTCACAGCCGAAATGTTCCTGAAGCTCATTGCCATGGATCCCTACTATTATTTCCAAGAAGGCTGGAACATCTTTGATGGGTTTATTGTCTCCCTCAGTTTAATGGAGCTGAGTCTGGCGGATGTGGAAGGACTTTCCGTACTGCGATCTTTCCGACTGGTATTCCAAATTCCAGCTCTTTCTGAATGTTACTGTCATGGAGCTACTAGAAAGCTTAGAACCATAGAATCATGGAATACCCAGACTTGAAGGGACCCACAAGGTCCATCCAGTCCAGCTCCTGGCCCTGCACAGACACTCCAACAATCCCACCCTGTCCCTGTTGCCCAAACCCTCCTGGAGCTCTGGCAGCCTCGGGGCCGTGCCCAAACCCTGGGGAGCCTGTTCAGTGCCCACCCCCCCTCTGGGGGAAGAACCTTTCCCTGAGGTCCCACCCAACCCTCTCTGACACAGCTCCAGCCGTTCCCTTTACATGAGAAATGTTTCTTGTTTACAGAAGAAAAGGGAGAACTCACTTTTTTCTGGGTTTGGGGAGGACAGCAATGGAATGGTGGCATTTCTTTTCTTACTTTACAGCTTCACAAGATCTGACCAACAGCTCGCTGCATTTGGGCAGGGTTATTTTCCTTTGGGAAGGGAGATCAGCGTGTTGGGGATAACTAAAAATACAATCTCAAATACCAGGAGAGGTTAAACATTCCCTACTCCCACTGACCTCAGGGGCACAGAAGCATGGGCTTAGCTTTACATAAAATACAAGATGGTTGTTGTTTAGGAAGTTCTGCCTGACTTCCCTCTTTGTTTAACATGAAATTAAATGCCATTTGTTTTGTTTTGTTTTTTTTTTGTAGCTGAGAGTCTTCAAACTGGCCAAGTCCTGGCCCACTCTGAACATGCTGATAAAAATCATCGGTAACTCAGTGGGTGCCTTGGGGAACTTGACCCTGGTGTTGGCCATCATCGTGTTCATCTTCGCCGTGGTGGGGATGCAGCTCTTTGGCAAAAGCTACAAGGAGTGTGTCTGCAAGATCAATCCGGAGTGTGAGCTACCCCGCTGGCACATGCACGATTTCTTCCACTCCTTCCTTATTGTCTTCCGTGTGTTGTGTGGGGAATGGATTGAGACCATGTGGGATTGTATGGAAGTGGCAGGACAGGCCATGTGCTTGATTGTCTTCATGATGGTCATGGTCATCGGAAATTTAGTGGTCAGTAAATGGTTACTGATGGGCTTTCTTGGTTGCCTCTGGGTGGGTAGAACTTGGGGAGACCACAGGACGAGGGAGTGGTGATTTGTGAGTCTGTTCCTGCACTCTTGGGGTCCTTCGTGGCCTTGGACTATGAACAGTCCTGTGGACTTTGGTAGCACAATATTCTTTGCTTGTTGAGGGCCTTAAACAATTGCCCATAAATAAAACATCCAAGCGTTTTGAGGAACAAACCCTCACCCACAAGGCACAGACCCACACCTGGCCTGACGGGTAAAAGAAGGTAAAAAGAAGCAAATCCTGGTATTTTAATTGGCAGGAAATGAAATAATTTTGATGTGCAGGGGAAGGCTCTGAAGTGTTAAAATGAGGTTGGAAGTTTCTTCTAAAGCCTGCACACTGGCTCAGTCATGAGGTTCCATCGTGTGCAGGAATGGGCTGTGAAACCGCACGGCCTGTTGTGTGGGAGGTTGGACTAGATCATCATGGTTCCTTTTGGTCTTAATTTTTGTGAAGAAAAGTCTGTGGAGGAAAATGTGAGGAAGAATGAAGTCACATGAACAGTGGCAAGCCTTCAAAGTGGTGTTGGGAGCTCTCTCTGTGAGGACCTGTCTTGCCAAGGGGTTTTGGCAAAATAAATCTTGGGAACTGTCACTAGATGTGGGCAAGGAAGTAGAGCTGGTAGTGATCCCTAGGAATGCCAAGATTTGGCCCATTTTTTTGGGGTCAGAGATAGATCTAAACCAGTAACATTGAGTTTAAATCCCTCGGGTAGCTGCTGCTTAAATCCCTCTCTGACATTTGCAGTCTGGAGCCTGCAAGGGGCTCGATGTCAGGGACCCCATGGAACTCCAGAGCCATGTGCTGCACAGAGCGAAGGCAGTGCAGGATCAGGGTCTCGTTCCTTGAGCCCTGGGCATCTTGACAGGTCTGTGGGACCGAAGCTGGTTGGCACCAGCAGGACTTGGGTGCCGAGTACTCCTTTGGGGATACATCCCTGTGTGCCAGTCCAGCATCACCTCTTTCCTTCCAGGTGCTGAACCTGTTCTTGGCCTTGTTGCTGAGCTCCTTCAGCGCAGACAACTTGGCAGCCACGGACGACGACGGGGAGATGAACAACCTGCAGATCTCAGTGATCCGCATCAAGAAGGGCATCGCCTGGACCAAGGCGAAGGTGCGGGAGTTCATGCAGACCCACTTCAAGCAGAGAGAGGCAGATGAGGTCAAACCCTTGGATGAGCTGTATGACAAGAAGGTGAACTGCATCGCCAACCACACCGGGGCCGATATCAACAGAGACATCGACTTCCAGAAGAACGGCAACGGCACCACGAGCGGCATCGGCAGCAGCGTGGAGAAATACATCATCGATGAGGATCACATGTCCTTCATCAACAACCCCAACCTCACCGTCCGGGTGCCCATTGCTGTCGGGGAGTCAGACTTTGAGAACCTCAACACGGAGGATTTCAGCAGTGACACGGATCCGGATGGCAGCAAAGAGGTGGGATGAAGGATGAAGGACTAAAATGTAACTCAAGTCATGTAACCCACTGTGAGGGCCTGGGAGCGTCTTGGGAGGGAGAGCTGGGTGGTTCCAGCACCAAATTTCTGTTTATGTTTTTTTATGCCTTTGCACTCGACAAGTTCCTTGTGTGAGTAGCTCTATGGAAAGCCACAAATACTTACAAAATATATATAATTATAGAGTCATAGATGGCCTGAGTTGAGTGGGACTTGAAGATCATCTAGTTCCAACCCCCCTGCCACAGACAGGGACACCTTTCATAATATCAGTACTTAATCCTGTCTGTCCTGCCAATATGAGATATAAGCTGGATCAGGATCTCAATGAGTGAAGTGAGGAAACAACTTTCATTCCAGTAAATGTGGTGAACAAATTGAGGCTGAGTCATTGCGAAGTTTGATATTTGTTGGGAACTGATTTTTGATTGGATTGGGGTTTGTTCTGTGTTCAGAAACTCGATGACACCAGCTCCTCTGAGGGCAGCACCATTGATATAAAGCCTGAGGTGGAAGAAGTACCTGTGGAAGCACCAGAGGAGTACCTGGACCCAGATGCTTGTTTCACAGAAGGTGAGTTTTGGGTGAAGGAAGAGGCCTCTGATATGTTCCAGGACTGGTCTGCTGTGAGCTCACCTTAGGGTTAGGTCAGCCTGGATCAGGGCTGACTCTCATGCTGGTGAACTAATTTAGAGGAATTTGCAAAGTGAAGCCCTTGGAGATGCACTTTGCATTGCCATGATGTAGACCATGGAATCACAGACTGGTTTGGGTTGGACCTTAAAGATCATCCAGTCCCACCCCCTGCCACAAGCAGGGACACTTTCCACTATCCCAGGGTGCTCCAAGCCCCGTCCAACCTGTCCTTGAACACTTCCAGGGATGGGGCAGCCACAGCTTCTCTGGGCACCCTGTGCCAGGGCCTGCCCACCCTCCCAGGGAGGAATTTCTAAAGAATTACAGATGACCCGTAGTAGAAAAAGATGATTTTTGTACAGCTGGTGCTTCGAGTCCTCAGAGGCAGAGTACTTTTCCCCTCCTGTCTCTGGCCTCAATGTCTTTCAGCAGCTGATCCATTACAAGTATTCCCATGGCAAAGATGCTTTAAATGGTTCAAGGTTATTTTATCAGCAAGTTTTCCATTTGTCCCCTCAAGTGCTTGGACCTCACCAAATAGAACGAGCTGATCTGTTCCCAAATTGATGTTAATTCAGATGCCATGACACAGGAGTGCCAGAACAATCCCCAAATCCTCAAGAACACAAGAGTTTGAACTGAAACTCAGTGTGTTTAGTGTTGGTGACACCAAAACTGCTTCTAGAGAGAGAGGATGCTGTGTTGCTCCCTGAGCAGAGGTGTGCCTGTCCCCCTTGCAGGGTGTATGCAGCGCTGCAAGTGTTGCCAGGTCAATATTGAGGAAGGGCTGGGGAAGTCGTGGTGGACCTTGAGGAAAACCTGTTTCCTGATCGTGGAGCATAATTGGTTTGAGACCTTCATCATCTTCATGATCCTCCTGAGCAGTGGTGCTCTGGTGAGTAAAGTGTGTGTAGCCCAGAGGTGTGTTGAGCTTGGGGACATCTAATTGTGTCTTATTCGGGCAAAAAGCAAACTATGGGGCTTCTTACCTGGAGAACAGCAGAGCTCCACCAGGGTACTGTACAAAAGCCTTTATTAATGGTTTTAGTTTACTTTAAATTAAGAACAAAGCCTGCAAATCTGGGTTCTGGTCATAGTTGGACTAGAAAGGAGAGGATGTGTGGCAAAATCAGACTGTATCTGTGTGTCATGGCACAGAATCACAAAATCCCAGGATCACTGAGTTGGAAAAGCCCCCCAAGGTCATCAAATCCAAGCTGTGCCCCATCCCCACCTTGTCCCTCAGCCCAGAGCACTGAGTGCTGCATCATCATTCCTTGGACACCTCCAGGGATGGGGACTCCAAACCTCCCTGGGGAGGTCATTTCCACATTAATGCCCAAGAATATTTCCATTTCCCTTTCTTCACTGTCCCTTCTTCCTGGTCTTGTGGTGTCCCAGCACACAAACAGTCCCTGTGTGTGCTTGTTTTCACGCTCTTTAGTGGACAAGGTTATACAGCAAACAACTCCAGGCACGTTTGACTCACAGGTTTTAGGACAGAAATCCACCACAATCCACATCCCACAGCAGCCACCTGGTTTTCTTTCCATTTAAAGCTTTCACAGCCATTAATGCTCTGATTTTCAGTGAACTTGGCCCCTTTAGATGTGCTGAGCTGCAGAGAAAACCTGTCTGTGTGCGTTCCTGCAGGGATACCAGTCACTGAATATTTAGAGATTAAAGGCTTGAGCTCAGATCCCTGAAAATCAAGTTCCTGTAGGGATTATTCAGGAATTTCGTGGGGGTTTTTTTTGTTTGTTTGTTTGTTTGTTTGTTGGGGATTTTTTTTGTTTAGCGTTGCAGCAACTACTTGATCGTGGAAAATTAATTGCATAAGAAACATAATTCGTTTTATTACATATGATTTATATATTTTATATATGTTACATATATTTAGCTCATCTCAGTATCATTTGAATAAGCTTCTGGATAATGGCATTGGACTATGGAATAAATCCCATGTAATAACTCGAGCTGCTGGTTATTCCCCAGGCTTTTGAGGATATTTACATAGAGCAAAGGAAAACCATCCGGACCATCCTGGAATATGCAGACAAGGTCTTCACCTACATCTTCATCCTGGAGATGCTGCTCAAGTGGTGTGCCTATGGATTTGTGAAGTTCTTCACCAATGCCTGGTGCTGGCTGGATTTCCTCATTGTGGCTGTATGTATCCTCTCCTTATTCCTGCTTGGAAAAACCCTGGTGGGGAATGTTTCCTCCTGAGATCTGTCCTTACTGAATCATAGATTTAAGGAGAATTCAATCCCAGATATCTGTGAGTTTCTAAATCAAGCATAAAACCCTTGAGCACTTTGGGCATTTCCAGTGTTTCTGGTGCAACTGTGGGATTTCTGCCCTGAAGAGACCAAGGTTTTCCAGCCCATGGCTCTTGGCTGAAAATGAGGGTTTTTAGGAGACCTGCCCATGTGTTGAGCTGCTGGAAGGTGTTATCAGATGTGATGTTCCATGGAATTATTCTCTGTAATAATTTTCTTACATTATTAATGACAAGGGGGTGATGAGGCAGCCAAATCTCCCCAGGTCCCCCCACCCCATGAGGTCTGTTCCCAACACTGGGCACATGTTTTTCTGAGAATCTCAATACTTTGAAAGCTTTTAATGCAGAATTAGGTTCCACATCATCCTTCTTCTGCTCAAAAGTTCTAATGCTCAGGAAATTTAAAACAGGACCATATCAAACAAGAAAGGCAGATATGAAGTCACAGCATGGGTAGGGGACACGGTCAGATGGGACAGATCAGCCCTGGAATCCTCCTGCAGAACATCTTGGGAGGGGAGATAAATGGGAGAATTAAAAAAAGGGAGAATAAGTTGGAGAATTAGAAAGACAATAGAGAGAAATTTTAGCAATAAATTTGGCTCTGAAGCACAGCCAAGGAATTTAAAACAAACAGAATTTATGTTGTCCAGAGTGGCAGAAAATGATGGAATTCAACAGGACTTGAGCCCAAAGAACTGCAAAAACAGGAACTTTAGAATCCCAGGTGCTTGGGTTCTTTTAAAGCATTTCGTCACATCCAGCTGGGAATCAGTGATTGTAGTGAAAGCCCCAAGAGCCAGTATTTAAAAGAATTCACAATTTTTCCAAGCTTCTCCTTTGGAACATTCTGTGTATGATTCAGTTGCTGTTCAGCACCTTTATCACTCTGGAAATATTCCAGAGTAGGTGGAGGAACCTATGCTTGGAATTCAGGGGCAGAAGTGACTCAAACTCCACGTTTCCTGTGGAAAACTGGATTTTACTATTTTTTTGAATCCTCTTTGATCCCCTCAGCACCTTCCCTTGGACACATCTCCACCTTGTAAGTCTTATTTTCTGACAATAACCCTGCATCTCTCTCACTGCCTGAAGAGAAGGCACAAATTTAATTCCAGTTGTTGGGAATGAAGTGCAGTTTGATGTGCAGATGTGCTGCAAGTTTAATTTCCTTTCCAAGTATCTGGTTGAGTAAAGACCAGGAACTTCCTGGGCAGGTAACACATGTTCAGGGAGGGAGCAAGGCTCTGGAATTCCCAGGGCTTTAGGAGGAATTTTTTTTTCTCCCGTGGTGTCTCAGGCGGGAGAGTTGCACATTTTTCTCTACAGAGAGTAAAATGTGACTTTGAGATGGCAAAAACATCCATCCTGGTGGTGCCTCATGTCCTGGATCTGTCAAATCATGTTCTTTTAACCCAAATTTTGGGACGTGATGCAGATGGGGTTGGAGTGAGCCAGGACAGCAGGGAATGAGCCTTTGCATCCTAACGACCCTCTTGGATGTTATTTTGCAGGTTGATAGCATTGTCCAATCCCCTCCTCCTCATCCCCAAAGCTTCCCGGGTGTGTTTGTGAAGACTTTTTCTGGGTAATAATGAAGGATTCTGCTTCTCAGTCAGTCTGGGATTCCCTTTGTCCAACCTCGTGCCTGCTGTGTCTTCCCTTGGAATGTCCCCAGAGAAAATCCTGAAAGACCCCTGAAAGCTCAAACAGCCTTTTCCTGTCATGTCTTACTGTCCTGCTCGGGAGTCAGGTGTTATCCCGAGGGGAGGAAGCTTAAAAAAGGGGGATTCAGTGAAGCCTGTGCCCTGTGTTAATGGAATGGTTTGGGTTGGAAGGGACCTAAGAGCTCATCCCAGTCCACCCCCCTGCCATGGGCAGGGACACCTTCCACTGCACCAGGCTGCTCAGATCTCCATCCAACGTGGCCTTGAATGCTTCCAGGGATGGGGCACTTTCCAAGGATGGGGCACTTCCAGGGTTATATTTACAGGGTAAATAGACCACACTTCCAAATGCGTTGGACTTCGATATTTGGGCCCAGGATTTTAACATACTGACATTGCCAAGGGCTCAGTCCTGTCTTGGGTGGGCTGATTTTCCTTCAAAAGGCTTTGTTGGAACCTTTGGGACACCCCTGTCATGGGTTTAATCAGTGGAATTTTAAAATCAGGTGAAAAAAACAGAGAGCTCTGTAGCCATATGTTGTAGCCACTTATTTTGGGGGCAGATATCATGGATTCACGAAATGGTTTGGGTTGAAGGGACCTTGAACATCATCTAATTCCAAGTTCCTGCCACAACAGGGACACTTTTCATATGAAGATGGAAAAAGCACATGTGAGCACACGTGCACCAAATCAAATGAAATCTCAGTTTTGCCATATGTTTATGCATTAGAAATCTGGCTCTGAATGTCCCTGGAATATGTGTGAAGTACGAATCATCCTTACAATTAATTTCACATTATTATTCTAACATCCCTTTTCAAAAAGAATGATACATGGGAATTGTCCTGTTCTGAAAATTGAGCTCAAACCCCTCCCATTCCAGGAGGAGGTCTCATGTTTTTCTGTTATTTGTTGCTGTATATTGATGTCTTTTTTTCCTTAAAAAAGGTTGGCATATCTGTTTCTTATCTGTGTCTGTGTGATAGTAGCAGAAATGGGAGTAGTGGCAGCTGCTGGATGGTGTCTGTAGATATTTACACGTGGCCAAATCATGTCTGTGACTTGGTGGGTTTAAGGATATTTGATAATTCCCACCTGTAGAGCCTAAACCTGACTGGAGGCTGCTAACCAGGTTGTCTTTGTGATTGGAAGAGTGTTGGAAAACGGATCTAAAAGCCATGTGGTGGTTCAGTGTGTGAGTCCCAGCAGCTGCACCTCAGGTCGCCCATGTGTGGAATGGGCACATCCGTCCTCATCCTCCCTTGGGGACACTCACCAGTGTCACTGCGACTTTGGGCAGGCAAAAACCCCACAGTTGCTGTGTGTGCCAGGCAGGAAAAGCCTGTCCTCCTTGGGTTTTCGGGGCGGAGGAGCCGGGATGGGGCTCAGCCCCACGTGTGTGGGGTCAGCACCCAGGTTTCCCAGAGGGATTTATTCCGGAGCCGGTGCTGAGCTGGGCCCAGGTGTGCAGTGTGTGTATTTATCTGTATTCTTTCCCATAGGTCCCTTTAACATTTGTCTGGCTTAAATTTCATGGGCGTCGCCGGGATCCCGCAGCCGGGACAGGGCGAGGGTAAGGCTTTTGTCCTCGTTTGGGCTCTTCCTTCAACAGCCCCTCTCCGTGTGTGTCTCTGCCTCTCTCTCACTGATCTCTCCCCTCTGTTCTTTTCTCAGCCTCATTATTTCCTTCCAGGTCGGTTCAGTCAAGTGAAGTAGGCAGCTGGTGTCATGGCTTCGGTATTTGGGGCGGCCCAGGTGGCTCCTGGGCTGGGCAATCAGGGTTAGGGGATCCAATCTAACAGTCTGGAACCTTTTTTTTCCTTTTTTTTTTTTTTTTCTTTTTTTTTTTTTTTTTTTTTTTCTTTTTTTTTTTTTTTTTTTTTTTTTTTTTTTTTTTTCCTGTTTTGTTTTCTATTTTGTTCTATTTTCTGTGTAGGTCTCTTTAGTCAGCCTTATAGCTAATGCCTTGGGCTACTCGGAACTAGGTGCCATAAAGTCCCTTAGGACACTAAGAGCCTTGAGGCCTTTAAGAGCGTTGTCCCGATTTGAGGGGATGAGGGTAAGATTCCATTAGCAGCTGATCCTTCTGCATGCCCGTGGAGCGTTCTTTTTAAAGCATGCTAGAACTGATCAAAACTGGTGGAAAGACAATTCCAAACAGAATCATGATGCAGCTGCTGACTCAATCACCTCTACGTGGATGTCCCCTCACCCTGCCCACCGCTGCACCCTCCCCTCTAACCAAGGGAGATGCATCAGCTGCCTCATTACATTAATTACTGGCCCAAACCACCTGCCATTCGTAGCCGATGTCGACACTTGGCTGTTCTCATTTGGCCTGGCTTTGACCTCGAGCATCCGAGGGGCTTCTCAGCTGGAACTTTTTATACCTAGGGAGAATCACCAGGTGCAAAGAAGCAGAATTGGAACCGCCTCAGGGTCTCCAACCCCTCCGAGTGTTGGCTGTTGGTGGAATTGGATTGAAAGACTCTGTCTGAGGGGGTTTTAAAAAAGCAATTTGCTTGCCAGGGGAAAAGGCTGCTGCCTCTCGGGGGTCACTGCAGGAAGGGACTGGGGGGAGCTCAGCTGGTTGAAAACTTTGGTTTCATTCCTCTTGTTGCACCTTGTTGTTCTCAGTCCAGTCTGGTGGCGACTGGCAGCCTTGTCTGGGAGTGAAGCTTTTCCTTTCCACCTCCCTCCCTTTTTCCATGCTTTTTGGTCCCTGTCCTGTCACTGTGGAACCAGAACGAAGCACAAGCAAAGCATTGAACTTAACAAGCTTTCCTCAAATTGGTACTGGCACCACTCCCTTGGGGATTTCAATTATTGCAGTGTCTCACTGCTTTGGCACTAATATTCTGTATTTTGGTCTTTTTTCCCATTTGGAATTGAAATAGTCTCCTATGAACATGCAGAAAAAACTTGTATAGTAGAAAAAATGAGGTAAAGGGTGTTTTGTATTAATGGGTTTCCCAGGTGCTCTTAGAACAATAGTGTGGGTTTTGTGCTAAATCCCAGTTAGCTCATAATCAGAGAAGTTACAGTAGATAAAGTTATGCATTTTAAATAGAAAGGGAAGGCAAGAGCAGTCACACTTTTACTTCAGGGTCTGACTGGAGCAATTCCACCTGGATCCTTCTGATCTTTGGATTTGCTGTAGTGTAACTGAGGCCAAAATCCAGTGTGAGAGGAGCACTGATCCTTGAATTCCTTGGGAAGGGCTGGAAACACATGGGATCCAAATCCAAAGAGGAGGATTTCTTCCCTAAGACCTGCTGTTATTTCTTTGTGTCATTTGCTTAATTCTGATTTTGCTTGTATAATAATGGCACAAAGGACGAAAACTTTCCATGGACACAAAGGCAGAGCTTTTGCTGGGCTGGGTTCAGGTCCCACCCAAGAGTCTGACCACAAAGAGCAGGCCCAGCACTAGAGCCGGGGATATTAAAGCTATTTTTAAGCCATGCTGGAGAGAAGATTTCTGATGCACAATCAGGAAATACTTGAGCTGAAAGTAGGGGATTTTCACCACAGCAGAATTGACAGTTATGACTTCAGCTCTGTTAGGGACCCAAACCCAAGTATTTCTCCTTTGTTTGGACTTTTTTTGGACAAGTGTTGCTGCCCCGTCCAACCAGCCCAATTCCTCTGAGCCAGAGAACAGAGGTCTGAAATGCCTTTGCAAAGGAGACCCAAACTGGAGTTCTTTGCTTTTCTCTCCTCCATAACAATCTGCATTTCCAGGAGCTTGCTCTGCTCTGGGCTCAGTCAGGGAGTTTGACAGTGGTGCTGTGGGATGTGCATGTGTTCTTGTCAGTCTGCACACAAAAGCCATGTTCCTCCTCTCCCGTATTTTGGAAAGCTGTGAAAATTCAACCAACTGTAAGTGACCATATTTCAGGAGGGTTTCACCCTTTTCTTTGCTTCCTGGGATAACTGGAATAAACCAATGTATTGATGGGAGGATTTGATCCAATAAGCCCCACTGGTGTTGGTGTCCAGCAGCCTATTGGGCTGAAGGGAGAATGAGAGCCAAGGCTGGACTCTCACTTGTGTCTTCAGCTCTCCCTGGGTGCAGTGATGGATTCATGACATCATTTAACAGTTGGAACAGGAGACTCACTGTCAAGATCACTGTGGTCTTCAATTTTCCTCCATGCCTCTGTCACAGAATGGTTGGGGTTGGAAAGGACCTTAAAGATCATCCAGTTCCACCCACTCCCACGGGCAGGGACACCCTGCACTAGTTCAGGTTTCTCCAAGTCCTGTCTAGATGGCCATGAGCACCTGAACTGCTGGGATGAGGATGGGTTGTGTGTGGTGGTGGCATCCAGAAAAAGGATGTTGTAGGAGCAGAGGGGACCAGGACCAGCCATGGTTCAGGTGCTGCCACCTGAGAACTCCCAAATCCTCGTGTAGTTGAGTCATCTTTCAAAACTAAGGTGATGGGGTAACAACAGTTTAGATTCTCTTCATCTATCAGAGGACTCTAAAGTAGGAGATCATAATAAAAGATTTAATATCCTGCTGACCTACCTCTATTAAATGCCGCAGAGCTTACATTTGGTCCCGTGTTGGCCAGGGATGCTCAGGGACACGGTGCTCCCAAACTGGGAAAGGCTAAAATTAGGTGATGGTGAACAAACCCCTCCTCGCTGCCACCGTCTTTGCTGCTGTTTGGAGGAAGGAACATGGCTTTTGTGTCTCCTCGAGCCTGCCCAGCTGCATGCTCAGCTCTCTGCCTGGGACAACATGACTGGCCTTGCTTAGTCACAGTTTGATCTTGGTGTTCCTCAGTGTGACCAGAGCGGTGCCGGGCCTGGTCCTGTCCCTGCCTGGGAGCAGGATCAGGCTCTGGAGTGAAAACAGCCTTGTTTGAACGTGGGGAATGGCCGGAGGGGCCACTGGCTGGTAGAACCCGTGGAATCCACGAGCAAAAGTGTCCTCACACTTGGCTCTGAGAAGATTCCAGTTAGGAGCCTGTTTGTTCTGGCAAAGAGAGTCTGAGCCCCCCCTCTCCCTGTGGGCAATTCAAATGATATAAAATAATTGTTGCTTGACTGGAGAATGAATGATCCAAACTTGAACTCTGTCCAGCCAACAACCTGACCTGTTTTATTTGGAAAACAGAGCTTCCCCAAGGTGGCTTTGGAGCAGAATTTGTTACGGCTTGGAATAAGTTCACTGCCAACTTCTGTGTGGAGCAGCCACCGCTGTGTGTCAGTGGCCTGACCCCTATTCCCCCCCCAAAAACAGCTGTACTGATGCTCGCTGTCTCCTGCCTCGTGTTTTATACTGAAACTTTTTCCCACCCCTTCCAACACAGGTGGTTGTCAACGCCTTGGTTGGCGCTATCCCTTCCATTATGAATGTCTTGTTGGTCTGCCTTATCTTCTGGCTGATTTTCAGCATTATGGGGGTTAACCTGTTTGCCGGGAAATATCATTACTGCTTTAATGAAACAGCTGAGCACCGCTTTGAGATAGATGTTGTTAACAACAAGACAGACTGCGAAGCTCTGATGCCACCCAACTCCACGGAGATCCGATGGAAGAATGTGAAAATTAACTTTGACAACGTTGGGGCAGGATATCTGGCTCTTCTGCAAGTTGTGAGTTTGGCTTTCGCGCCCTCGCCCTGGTACTGGGAAATACAAACTGATGCATTTTAAATGCTTCCCTCTTTCTGTAAAATACAGCATCCTCTCAATCCCCCTTGGGTTTGTGGCTGGAATAAAATGGCCATTTTATCTTTCCTCCCTTTCCCAATATATGGGTCTCCCAGCACAGCAAGGGGCCCTAAGTCTGTCCCACTTGCACTTGGCCTTGTTGGACCTCATGAGGTTCCCATGAACCAACATCTCGAGCTTGTTTGACTTCATTTCAACTAAAAGAGAAATATTTAAGTAATTAAAGTTAGTTGTACTGGGCCATCAAGAGGGCCAAGAGTCTTTGAGCTGGCACGGATCAGGCTTGTTCTTGTATTTTGGGTGAATTCTGTCAGTGAGGATGTGTGTTTTCTTTGCCAGGCCACATTCAAGGGCTGGATGGACATCATGTATGCAGCAGTAGATTCCAGAAAGGTAACATGCAAGACCCTAAACTCCCCATATTTCTCTCTGCTCTTTTGCTTTGGTAGAATCAAGAGTGAGCTGTAGAACTGTGCTTGCAGCTTGTTCTAATGCTGTGATTTTTTTCATTTGCTCTGATGAGTTAAAAGATGCTCAGGAATATCCAGAAAAGGGCAGGTTTTTCTGGCTGCTTTTTTTGTTCTGCTTCTGCTGCAGTAGAGATACAGTAAAGAATACAATGAAGTCATAGATTTAATCATCAGAATAAATTACGGGGAGGAATTAGCCAGAAGGTCCCTCATGAACCTTCTGACTGCATGGGAGCATCGGTGTGAATCCAGTTTTGGAATTGTGTCTGGGTTGGAGTCATTCCTCAGGCACTTTTCTGGTTCTTGCCTGCTGGAATCATGCAAATGCCATGACTTCTTTTGTTGTTTTCTTTTTTTTTTTTGTCCCCCTTCTCTTCTTTTAGTTTTATATAAAAATATTTTTAAATTTTTAAATGGGTTTTCTTGTCCTGCACCAAATGCAGGTTGGAAACAAGTTGGACTGTCAGGACAGTGTGAAAATGTTGGGGTTTTGATCCTTTTGGTCTTAAATCTTCAAAAGAAAGAGCTTGGAAACACAACCGGTCTCGTTTTGCCTATATTTATATGATGTCTTTGAAATGTCATTTATTCCTCTTCTCATCTCCCCTTCAGCAAGAAGAGCAACCCAAGTACGAGGACAACATTTACATGTACATCTATTTTGTTATCTTCATCATCTTCGGCTCCTTTTTCACTCTGAACTTGTTCATTGGTGTCATCATCGACAACTTCAACCAACAAAAGAAAAAGATAAGTGATCTGTGTTTGCTGGTGGGAGCTCAGAGCTGTTGGAGGAGTGGTGGGTCCTCAGGCTGGTGGGGTTTTCTGCAGAATAAAGTCATTTTGGGGCACAAACTTCCTTTTTTCGAGCTGTGGACCTCTGAGTGCCTCAGTCCCTGCCCAGCCCTGTGGGACTGGCTGAGCACGCTCGGGGGACCAAGAGGCAGCCCAAGGCTTGATTTGAACTCCAGCCAGATTAGACATTTTCCCTAGAGTACATTTTCATGCATTTTGGGTGTTTTATGCCTAGACTAAAATACAGACTAGAAGCAAGATGTTTTCCTGTCTGTCCCTCATCTGCTTTGCTTCCAAGTCAAGCTGAGGATTTGAATCCTATAAATGCCCTCACACCTGTTTTATCAGAGAGGAGAGAGGGATGGGGAAGGAGGCAGTGCAATAAAGCAGGTCATTCCTAGGAAAAACACTCCTTTTTAAAGGAAGATCAGTCCACCTTGGGTATTAGTGTGAGTTATTTCTGTCTGAAATAGCTGCCACCAGCCTCCCAGATGGCAGATCTCCTCCTGCCTGAGCTGGGACGTTTTCCTTTCCCTTCTGCTCTATGAGCTGATTGTAACCAGTTTTCCTTTTGCCCCTTTACTTTGGAGGTCAAGATATTTTCATGACAGAAGAACAAAAGAAGTACTATAATGCCATGAAAAAACTGGGCTCAAAGAAGCCTCAAAAACCCATTCCCCGACCTCTGGTGAGTATGTTGGAGGAAACTGAGGGGGAACCTGCCAAGTAAATTCCAGAGGAGTTCTGGCTCCAAAAGCATCCTTTGTTTTAACTTGTGCTGGACTCCACATCACCACGTTCTTGTCATTATAACTCAGGTATCAGCTGGGAAAGGTTAAAATGCTTGTATGCTGGGGTTGGTGTTAATCAGTTCATCACTTGAATCAACAAAATAACCCCAAACCCCTGTCAGTGAGGGGCCAGAGGTGGGGAGTAGGAGCCTCATGGCACTGGTGGGGAGGACCTGGGGCAATTACCCAGCCTTGGGGGCTGCGTAAGTGGAGAACTAAGCCTGTTTCCCTGCTTTCTGAAAGGCTTTGCACCCACCCCTCAGAGAGTCAAAAAGGCTTTGGGGTGAGTCCCTTAGATCCTGCATGTTTAAGGCATCCTGCTGCTGGGCCTACACTGCTGCCAGGGCACAACAGAAGTGGGATTCTCCTCCAGGTACCCAGCAGGCAAATCACCAGGGCAGGTAGACCTGGCCGTTTTCCCCAGTCATGGCTGGAAGTGCATCACTCTCCCCTCAGCCTCAACAAAGAGGGAGATACTCTGCTAGTAGGGTGCAGGAGCATGTCAGGGTGTAAATAGTAGCATTTTCCTGCCTTTCTCCTGACCAGACTGAATTGTGGGCAGGGTTTGCCTTGAAAGCTTCATCAGATACTGACAGAACAATGTCCTAATCCCTCTTTCCACCAACAGTGAAATAATTCATTGACTAATAATCGATTAGGAAGAAATTCCTCCCTGGGAGGGTGGGGAGGCCCTGGCACAGGGTGCCCAGAGAAGTTGTGGCTGCCCCATCCCTGGGAGTGTCCAAGTGGCAACCTGGGATAGTGGGACGTGTCCCTGCCCATGGCAGGGGGGGGGATGAGATGAGCTTTAAGGACCCTCCCAAACCAAACCACTCCATGATTCCATGATTTCTGTTCAAACTTGGTTCCTTTTCTCTCCTGTCGCACAGAACCGCATCCAAGGAGCTGTGTTTGACTTTGTCACTCAGCAAGCCTTTGACATAGTCATCATGATGCTCATTTGCCTCAACATGGTGACCATGATGGTGGAGACAGACACACAGAGCAAGCAGATGGAGGACATCCTTTACTGGATCAACTTCGTGTTTGTCATCTTCTTCACCTGTGAGTGTGTGCTGAAGATGTTCGCCTTGCGGCACTATTATTTCACCATCGGGTGGAACATTTTTGACTTCGTGGTTGTGATTCTGTCCATTGTGGGTAAGTGTGACACCACTTAGAGGTCTGTGGGTGCCAAGCTGTCTCGGTGTTTGCAGGGTAGAACATGTTCTGGTCTTTGAAGGGGATGTGAAGGTACCAGGATTTCGAGGTTCTCTTTTAGCCTGGTGAAGAGACCGTGGCAGAATTCAGCAGCCCGAAGTCCTGACTGATGCCTCCTCCCTCTGTTCTGGAATTCTTTTCCAGTTGTGTGGAGTAAACCACTTGACGGTTACTCTCCTTGTCTTTAAAAACAGAAGTTTGACTCACCCCATAATGTTTTAATGCTCAGTAACCACTGAAATGCCCCTGCAGGGCTTCCGACCACAGCGTGTCACTGTTTGCACTTTGGTTGAACGTTGAATCAATGTTTCCTCCAACAGATTTTGGGGTTTTTAGTGTCTAATGTACAAAATATGCACAACCTCATAGATAAATCAGGGTAAAACTTGGAGCATACAGGCCCACAAACAAACCACAGCCTTCAGACTGTCCTGGAGCCTAAAACTCAGCTCCAGGTTTTTCTTCTGTTTGAAATCAGATTTATCTTACACATTTTTAGCACCTGCAAAGCAGAGTCTGTAGCCTGGCTCCCATGGCAGGGTTGGGCACTGAGAGCAGACTGGAAGCAACTCATCCATCCTTATCCCTGTGGGATGAATCCCCTGCAGCTGAACCCCTCTCTGTGTAGAACTCTTTAGGGAGCCAGAGCACCCAGCTAAGACTTAGAATAATGGAATCTCGNCAAACCCTCCTGGAGCTCTGGCAGCCTTGGGGCCGTGACCAAACCCTGGGGAGCCTGTTCAGTGCCCGAGCACCCTGTGGGGGAAGAACCTTTCCCTGGGACCCCACCCCACCCTCCCAGGCACAGCTCCAGCCATTCCCTCGGCTCCTGTCCCTGGTCACCAGAACAGAGATCAGAGTTGGCCCCTCCATGTCCCCTTGGGAGGACTTACCTGCCTGAAGATGAGGCCTCCTGGTCACAGACCCTCTGAAAATCCACCCACGGTGTTCCATGTGCCCCATCCTTCACCAGGCTCAGAGGAAGCAGCAGCTTGTGTGTCTCCATTGTCACACTTGTCCCTTCTCTTCTTTAGGAATGTTCCTGGCTGAAATCATTGAGAAGTATTTTGTGTCTCCCACCCTGTTCCGAGTCATTCGCCTGGCTCGCATTGGCCGCATCCTGCGACTGATCAAAGGAGCCAAAGGAATCCGCACGCTGCTTTTTGCCTTAATGATGTCCCTGCCTGCCTTGTTCAACATCGGCCTCTTGCTCTTCTTGGTCATGTTCATCTTCTCCATCTTTGGCATGTCGAACTTTGCCTACGTCAAGCATGAGGCTGGCATAGATGATATGTTCAACTTTGAGACCTTTGGCAACAGCATGATCTGCTTGTTCCAGATCACCACCTCGGCCGGCTGGGACGGGCTCCTGCTGCCCATCCTGAACCGGCCCCCGGACTGCGACCTGGACAAGGAGCACCCGGGCAGTGGGTTCAAAGGGGATTGTGGGAACCCCTCGGTGGGGATATTTTTCTTTGTGAGCTACATCATCATCTCCTTCCTGATCGTGGTCAACATGTACATTGCCATCATCCTGGAGAACTTCAGCGTGGCAACGGAGGAGAGCGCGGATCCACTCAGCGAGGATGACTTTGAGACCTTCTATGAGATCTGGGAGAAGTTCGACCCCGACGCCACACAGTTCATCGAGTACAGCAAACTTGCGGACTTCGCCGACGCGTTGGAACATCCGCTCCGCGTCCCGAAACCCAACACCATCGAACTCATCGCCATGGACCTGCCTATGGTAAGTGGGGACAGGATCCACTGTTTGGACATCCTGTTTGCCTTCACCAAACGTGTCCTGGGGGACAGCGGGGAGCTGGATATCCTGAGGCAGCAGATGGAGGAGAGGTTTGTGGCGTCCAACCCTTCCAAAGTGTCTTACGAGCCCATCACCACGACGCTGCGGCGCAAGCAGGAGGAGGTGTCGGCCGTGGTGATCCAGAGGGCTTACAGGGCTCGTTTGGCACGACGGGGCTTCATCAGCCGAAGGCCTGCCTCCACCAAACTGGAAAATGGGGGAGCCAACAGGGAGAAAAAGGAAGGAACCCCTTCCACGGCGTCTCTGCCGTCCTACGACAGCGTCACCAAACCTGAGAAGGAGAAACAGCAACGGGCAGAGGAGGGGAGGCGAGAAAAGGCAAAGAGACCAAAAGACACCAGGGAATCCAAATGTTGAGACAAAAAAAATAATAGTAGAATTGTACAAATTAAAATATTTGCAAGTGAAAACAAAAAAAAAAAAGATTGTTTACAAACTTCCTGAAATAATCTCAATACAGAACAGCTGTGGAGACACTTACCTGAAGATCTTATACCAAACATAGTCTGCTTACTGTGTGACAGCGTTGCATCTAAAGCAGTGACCTTCCACCTGTTTAAAGGACCCTGTAAACAAACATTTAAACACACAAAAAAAGGAAAAAAAAAGGATTTTCTATTGTTTGGGCAGGTGGATACTGCATGTTCCACATCAGTCAATGCAACTTAGGACAAACAAGCAAAATAAACCACACACACACACAGAGAAACAAAACCTGCTGCTGAGATTCGTGTATTTTCCTAAGCAGCCCAAAATGGATTTTATTTTCCCATTTTGTTGATTATTCTTGAAAGAAAACCCAGAAATCACAATGTTAACGGGTTTGTTCATGCAAAACTAGATTTGCATTTAGTTAAGCAGCAAAACAAAAAAAAACAAGGAAAAAAATAGAAAAAAGAAAAAAAAGTTAAAACAAGTAGAACAAAAAAAGAAAAAATGGAAACAAAGCACCCATTGAGCCCATTGAGTTGTCATGGTTTATTTGAAATTTATTATCTGCATTCTACTTTCTACATGGGCTTTACTGGGTTTGGGAGATGGGGTAATCGGGTACCTTCAGCCTGGAGCCAGCTCAGGCTGATCCCCCACAAACAAAGTGCTCGTTAACACGTAGATGCGATTTGCATGACGGCATGACCAGGGACCATGCATGAGGAACCATGACCATGAGACACCCAGTCACCTGTCCACAGAGGTGTGTTAAGCCATAAATTCGAGGCACTCCACTGAGTATCTACCGCACACTGTATTTGGAGAGAAACCTTAGTGCTGCTCCTGCCTGGCACCAGGATGTCCCAGTCCATAGTGACTCTTAATAGACCTGCCAGTAGGAAAAAAAACTCAATAAACCCCATCAAACCCCAACAAAACCTATCAAACCCAACCAAAACCTAACAAAGACCCAACAAGACCCCCAAAAACCCCCCAAAAAACCCCAACAAGCAGATGAACGAGTTGTGTGTGTCTGTTTAACAACTTTGTCTTTCTTTTCCATAGAGCCATCTTTTTTGCACACTGAAATAGTACAAAATTCCAAAGGCTGCTCTGGACCTCACCCAAGGGGAGAGGATAAATCTGGGAATGGCTTGTTATCCATGTCACTGTAAACCCAAAACCTAGGGCTTGAACCAGCCAGGAAGGTCAGTTGTATTCTGCAGTATTTAGCATTAATTATTGTCCAGCCTCCGTCCTGCAGCGCAGACACTTCTTTTGGTTGAGATAAAGAAATGCAGTATGTTATCTCTGCTGGTGGGAATCTGGGGCCTCACCCACATCACTCCCACCCACGGTGTGGGGGACGGGGATGGGACTCACCCTTATTTGTCCCGTGGCCATCGTGGCCTGGGGGGCCATGGAGCTGAACCCCAGGATCCTCCTCGGTACCGGGGTTCGGAGCACAGCCCTTCCATGCTGGGGGTTGTAGCCAGGAGGGTTTTGGGGGGATGTGGCCCAGGAGGGGCACAGAACCAGCTGTTGGGTGCCTTCATCTTCCTCCCATTTCCCACACCCATCACGCAGCCCCGCAGGGAGGGGGGAATCGGAGCTACCTCTTGCCTGGTCTCACTGCAGCAGGAAGGGACATCAGAAGCCACCTCCAATATTTCTGTTTCCTCATCCCCAGCTCTGTTTTGGGGTGACTCAACAAGTTCTCAGGCCGGCCCTGCTCAGGTTGGGGGATTCTCTTCAGGGCCAGGGTGGGCTCAGGAGGCAGCAGCACCGGCATGGGGAAGGGTTGGTGGTTTGGACCCAACCAAACTAAGGGTACCCAGAGCAGTGGGGAAAAAACCCAAGATGCCAGAACTCAACGGGAGGATGAATCTCAGTTTGCATAATCCCAGAACTCAGAAAATGACAGGAATCACTTAAAATAACCCAAACCCAAGCAGGAAGCCATCCAGCAGCCATCTGTGCCACCACAGCGGCCTCGGGGTGGCCTCGCCACGGCACGGGAGCAGCTCTGCTCCACAGCAGGGACCTCGCCTGTCCTGCCGTGCCCCCACTGCTCCAAGGATGGGATGTAGAATAATAATAATAAGGAAAAAAAAATCTACATACATATGTATAGGCTACATTGTAAACAGCACAAAAAAACCAAACATAAAAAAAAGGAAAAAATAGCTGAAAAGTGTGGTTGAACTTTTTAAGAGATATTATAAATACTGTAATATATCATTTTATTTTATTGGCATGCCTTTTTGTAAATACAAAGAACTACAAAAAAATTATAGAATGGCTTCTGGCTTATGCCATTGTCCATGGTTATTTTTATTTTTTTAAGATTTTTCTGTTGTCCTTAGACTTTAGATAGCCAGGAAATGTCCCCAAAGAAAAAAAAATCCAAACAAAACCCCTAATCCCCTCAAAATAGGTTTTAACAAAAGCTTTATTGCAAGTGATCTTTGCAGCAGCGAAAGTCTCTATTTTTGAGTTCCAATGTGCAATAAGTCAACCACTTCTATGCAAGATTTGGCTGAACTTCATAATTGTTCTTAGGCTGGGCTGTCGTAGGTGACGCTCGGTGCGTTCGTGCTGGCAACTCATGATGCTACTCAATGACTTAAAAAATAAAAAGTCCCTTCAAACTCTGTATATTTATTTATTTTTTTAGCCTTAAACCGTATTGAACACAAGAGGTTGCTGAGCAGGAAGGGGAGGGAGGAAGTTCTTCAGCCTTTTGTTGGCTGGAGTTGGTCCCTCTGCTCAAAAGAAAGACTTGAAGAGGGTTTTGGGGGGTTTTCTCCCTGAGTTTCCTCCCCAGGGCAGGTATTTCCCTTAGCTGAGGGGAGTGGGATCTGATGGGACTTCACTGGGTGAAGCCAAGGGTGGAGGGAACTTTGGGCAAAGAGCCTCAGGGACCTTCGTGTCACACCCAAACCTCCGGATTCAAGCACGTGCATGGAATTCGCATTCGGGATTCAGGGCTGTGGGAGAAAAGCCAGAGGCGGGTGTTGGCATTAAAAAGACAGAGCCAAAAATCACACCCACACCAAGTAGTTCCCTTCCCTCCCCTCCTCTAAAATCCTCCCTTTTGGGCTCAGTTGTGACTCCAAAGCGCCCAGGGGAGGGCGATGGTGAAATGGCCAATCCAAGCTGCTTTATTCACTTTCCTCTTCACCTTTTTTTAGGATATACAAGCCAACATTGAACAAAAATTCAAACAACCCCGTGGTGTCCCGTAAAGGCCACACCAGAGTTTGAATTATTTAATTTTCTGCCGCAAAAATAAAATAAAAACCTGTTCAAGCTGTAAAAGCTCAATAGTGAAGATTAGTGTATTAGAAACTGCATGGTGGCTCATTCTGGTCTTACCCAAAATGATAAACAATTGCTATAAGCCGAAAGAAAATGAAATAAACATTACCCTTTTCACTGTACAAGGGAAGGTTGTCTTGGTGTCCCAGTTATTTGCCTGGTTGCATCCTCCCTCCTCCTCCTCCTCTGTGCTTCCTTCAAGTCTTTTTAGGATGGTTTTATGGAGCAGAGAGAGGTGCAGGAGAAGCTGGTGGAAGGTGTTCAGTGTTACCTGGTGTCGGGTACCTGCAGGTGGACACAGAGCTGGTGTCTGTGGGGTTGGTGCCTTTGGGAGTGGTACCTGCTGGGGCAGGTGGGTGCCCTTGGCTGGTTGAGGTGCTCTGTGTTTGGTTTGCTCTGGCAGGGAAGGATGTTGGTCTGTGGTGCCTCAGCTTGGAACCCCTCACTCACCCTGCAGCCCCCGTCACTTGCACTAAAAGAACCCAAAGAAGGACCCAAAGCAGTTGCAGAGCCCTCCCCCCTCCCCAAGTCCTTTCCCCAGGCAGGTTGGGAGCTCTGAGCACGGGCGGTGTTGGGGGTCCCCCTCCTGTGACCTGGCACTGCCAGACCCCAACTCCCACCCCTGTTCTCGGCTTCCCTTCTCCAGATCAACCCTTGTTAACCCCCTGGAGGGACAGGGTTGGGTCAGTGGGGATGGGTGGGGGGTCGGTGCTGAAGGGCCCTGAATTTGGGTTGCAGCCAGTGGCAGGTGATCCCCCACCTGCACCCCACCACCCAAAGGGCTGAGCCAGGTGTGAGCCCCTTGGCCCAGGGTAGGATTTAACCTAGAGCTGAATGTCGGAGGTGTCACCTTGGAATTATTTTTCCTATTTGAGTTTTGGTCATCTTGGAATTGTTTTTCCTATTTGCACTTTGGTCCAATTTGTTCAACAAATGTGAATTTTGCTGCTCAGTTGAGGCTAGTTAAAGCAAGTCATTGGCACTGCAGGACTCAGTGTGGTTGTGCCATCCTGCAGCTCACTGGTGTCACACACAACAACAGCACTGTTGTAACTGGGACATGGGGACGGAGGATTCCCAGTCTTCCCCATCTGTAAATGGGGTGGCTCATTCCCTACCTCACAGGGGTGTTGTGAGGCTGAATTGCTGACCGTGTGTGATGCGTTGAGGATCGCAGGCACCGAGGACTGTGCGGGCAGAGTGGGGCACTGGGGAACCAGGGGGTGACAAAAAACGCTGCTATGAAAGTCCCACACCCGCCTCCCGCTGTCCCAGCCCGGGGCAGAGCCGGCTCTTCCCTCTGACACCCTGCTCAGGCCGCTGGTGTTCGCCCGAGCTGTTTGTGCGCCCTCCTTCCCCGCCCTGGTTTTACTCTCTGTTCTGTTTTACCTGAGGAGAGGAGGATGATGGAGCTGGGGGAGGGAGGAGGAAGGCGATGGAGGAACGGGCTGGGAGTTCCATGTCTGAACTTTGAGTTCCTTTGTACTGTACATCTTTTTACTTTGGAATTTGCAATAAAGAAGTATGTCCATCTTGTTTTAACAACTTCTCCTGGCTGCCCTGTGGTTTTGTTACCTTCTCACAGCAAAAACCACCGCCCTAATCTCCAAAATCCACACCCTCAGCTCAGACAGGTCATTACTGGGGGTGGCTTTGCAAAGTGGGGCTGGTCTGAATTGTGAATGTCCAGCCCCAGACGGGCTCCTCATCCTGGGGGGTCACGGCTTCAAAACCCCCTGGGCGTGACACAAAGCTCATCCCAGCCCCTGCCCAGTGTATTCCAGCTCCTGCTTTAGGGAGGCTGAATGATAGTTTAGGGGACACACATGCATGTGCTCCCTTGTACCCCTGCAAATCCACGCTGCTCCAGGGGGACCTGCAGTCCTGAGCAGCCCCTGCGGCTGTCGGGGACCTGCCCTCGTTCCGCTCCAGAGTGAACATTCCAGCACCATCGGCCCCTCTCCAGCCCCTGCTCCCGCCATCCACCAGCACCAGCTTTGAGCTGCTCCTCAGACTCCCTGCGGCCAAGGCAGACGCTCCACGGCACAGGGGGGACGAGGTGACAGATGGCAAAACAGCCCCTTCTCCCCTGGCCCTGCGAGTCCCGCGGTGCTGCTGGAGCAGCTGCTGGGCCTGACCTTCACTGGAGCCACCTGAGAGGACACAGGGACAGCTCAGTGCCAGGATTTGGCCACATGGGTGCTTCTGGAAGCAGCTCTCCAAGGGCAACAGGCACTGTTTCATTTAGGCAAAAAAAAAAGCATTATATAAATTATATCGATTTAAAGTGTTTTGCTCGTCTTTGGAAGCCGCACTTGGGGTTACTTGTCCTTCCCTTCCTTCTCCAGTGCTCGTAAGCCACTGGTTGGATTGATGCAAAGCATTTCTTGATACAAAATACAAGTTTTAATTACAGCCACACGCATGACTGTAATCACACCTAAAGCACTTTGGGACTCTCCCCCACCTTTCATTGCACTGGTTTGATTTCAGCAGCAGGGAGAGGCTGCAGACCCTCCAAGACCCCACAAATGCTGCAGTAGGGGCCCAGGGACCCAGCAGCATCACCTGGGACCCTCCTCCTTTCGTGGGTTTTAGGACCCTCATACACAAAGCCAGGGAGGTGTCTCAGCACCATGTGCACACCCTCAGGTATTTGCAGTTTTCTCCAGTGGGTCCCATCCTTGCCCTTCCCAGCCCCAGCATCACCAAAAACCCCATCTGAGCCTCAGTGTAACAGAACATGTGAGGTTTAGTAATTGGCGGGAATTCCTTGGCCAAGAAACAGACAAAAACCCACAGTAAGAGACACACCAAGAGAGGAGCGAACCCCCAGACCCCTGGCAGCTTCTCAATCCACCCAGCTCCCAGCTTTAGGAAAGCCACAACTGTTATCCCAGGTGACTCCAAGCAGCACAAAATGCCTCTGCCACAACCCCTTGTCAGGTCACAGGTGTTATAATTAACCTTTCTCCCACAAATAATTAACCTCCAGTGCTGGCTTAGCCTAAGAGCCCAGCAGAGAGGTTTGGTCCTCCCCCTGGGGCAGGTCTGAGGCTGCAGCCAAGGGAGCTCTGCCCTGCTCCGTCCCTGCCATGGGGCACTTTGACATACGGTGACAACCAGGGACATCTCCAGCGCAGCCAGGGGTGATGGTTGTGGCTGGTGGACACCCAGCCCTGGATGAACCAATGAAAGGCCCCTCCTTGCCCAGGAGAATACACGAGGTCTGTCTCTAGATCTCAATCCCTCCATGAGGCTTTACTGAGTCTTTCCCTCCAGCACATCCTGGGAGATGCTCCAGTTTGGGAGCCATTGCAGTTTCAGGCTCCCAAGAGCCTCTTCCAATGGCAGTAGTACATGGCTGTCAGGGTGAGGAGGACGGAGGTGAGGAAGGCTCCCAGGAGGCCCAGGACCACAGGCTGGACCCAGCCCAGGAGGTCACGGCTGTACCAGGGGGGCCGGTGCCACTCAAAGAGCACGTCCCCCGTGTCAGGGTCCCTCCTGCCCCGGGCCCCCCCAGGCTGCAGCTGCACAGAGCTGAGGTGCTGCACGCTCTGGCTGTATCCCTCCACATTCCTCCTCAGCTGCAGGCTCCGGTCTTGGTTCAGGTTTTTCCCCAGCTCCCGGGCAATGTCGGACCGTCCAATTTGGCGAAGGCTCCGGACCAGCCGGTCCCAGGTCACCACCTCTCCTGCTGTCACCAGCCAGTGCCGTAGGGCTTCCGAGCATCCCCCGGGGCTGTGGCGGATCCGACGGGGGCGGATGGTGTTGTTCCTCTTGGAGAGATGCTCCAGCTCCAGTTCCCCCAGTTCCTCATTGGGCCCATTCAGCTCGGCCTCGAGCTGGTGGCACTCAGACGGGGACAGCAGCTCAGCGATGCGGCCCATGGTGTGACGGCCCACAGTGGCCGCCACTGTGTCATCACACTGGCCACCCACGGCCAGCAAGAGCAGAATGAGTCCCACAGGTATCAGCATTGTTTGTGTGCCAGCATGGAACTGGTGCCCCTTGGCATCCGGGTGGCCCAGGAACGTGGAACCCCATCTCTGACCTCACAGACCAGTGTGTTCCAGGGGTGTGTTCCCTGTCCAGGCTCTACAGCCACCATCCTCACCTTGCTGTCAGCACATTTGGAGGAGCAGGATGGGGACAGTCATTGCTCCCTAGGACTCCTCCGTCATCCTCTTCGCATCTCCCGAGGGCGGCAGCTCCCCTGTCCCTCCCCAAGGGGGGGCCCCACAGCACTGCCCCCCTCTCTGGGACCTGCCTGTTCTTCTCCCACAGCAAATCGATTGAGCAGAGTTGGGTTTAGCCACGGTGACTTCACTCGGAGTCCAGACAAGGACCCCATAACCACGAGGTGACATTGCAGCCCTGAGGTGACAGTGCAGCCCCGAGGTGCCACCAGTGCTCCCACTTTTAATCGGGGTGGTGATATAGCTGAGATTTCCCTGGATCTCCCCCAAAAAACCCAGCACGGGGTCTGCAGGGTTGTGCCAGCACCAGGTGGAGATGAGCCGAGCCCTGCTTTGCTGGAGGATGAGGAGGATGGAGCCTTCCTCCTCTTTTCCCAGCTGGGACTGACTCCACAGCCTTTCACCTCGTCATGATTCACTTAGGCATAACTTCGTGGGTCCCAATAAAGGCCGGATGTCCCAGATGTTCCAGCACCAGCACAAAGGTTCCAGCGGCTCCAGCACCCCCTGGCCACCGGCCAGGGATACCACCGTGTCCTCTCCCGACCCAGGGGTCTGACACCCAACTCTTCACACTCACACCCACTGAACCCCTCACTCCTCTCTCACGTAATTTCCCGTCCCCCACCCCCAGCCCCTACCTGCAGTTGCTGGGTGGGGGCGTCAGCAGCAGCCAAACCCCTCCCTGAGCCATCCCCCCCCGGCCTAGAGGGAGAGGGGACATTCCAGCAGGGTCCCTTCCTCAGTGGGACGTCAGTGCCACTGCCCAAACGAGGGAGGGACAAACCTGGACCCGACACCCATAGCAAGGGGTAGAACATACCTGGAACACCCCTAACAAGGGAAGGGGATACACGTGGAACACCTCTAACAAGAGAACGGGCCACACAAATACAGAAATAAAACAAACTGTGAAATCCTGCTGGGGCTGTGGTGGTGCTGGGTGCCTGGGTGGCAGCTGAGCCGTGTCCCCCCGAATTTGTGGTTTCTCACCCTTCTCCTGTGAGCAGGAGCCCAAGGGAACCCCAAGCTCAGTCCCAACCAGCCACGCACTTGTCTCTGGGTGGAGGAAGTCGAGGGAGCAGAATCGTTTGTCATTGTAAAAAGCCGCGCTTTAGGGAGTGAACGTGAGTGGGACGTGTAGAAGGTCCCCAGGCCCACAACCCACGGTGCAATCGCCACCCCCCGGCTCCCCTGAGCCCACTCAAGCCCCTGGAGTCTCCTCAGCAGTTACTTTGCCTCCGACGTTCCGTATCTGTATTTTCAGAAATTCTGCACCACTTTCGGAGAGGAGGGAGTGGAGACGAGCGGAGCTAAAAAGATACTAAAAAAGGGAGGGGAAAAAGACAAAGACTAAAAGCATTCAGACTTGATCTATATTCTGCCATATGAGCTGTGACCAAGTCCTGTTCTTCATATTGTGGCTTTGAATCAATTCTATTTATTAAAATGCTATTGCTTCTACAGGCTCTTGTTCTTCCTCTGCCGAAGCCTGTTCTGGGTGGACGGCAAGGGGAACGTGCTTGGATTCAGCTCCGGAGCGGGATGTGCGAGCCCCCCGCTGCTCCCACCCCGGGGGGTTGAGGGGCTCGCCGGGTCACACCCCATAGGGTTGAGCCTGGGGCTCCCGAGGCAGCGGATGCCGCTGGGGGTCTTGAGGAGGGGAAAAAATCCAGTCCTGGGGGCACGCTGGGGGTCCTGCCATCCGGTCCTGGCTCCGGCCGTGGCTCCCGCTCCAGCTGAGCCCCTCAGAGCTGCAGCCAGGCGCGGACATGCCCCTCGGCCAGGGCGATGCCCAGCATGATGCCACTTCCCAGCAAGAACCCCGTGTTCTGCAGGAGGAAGCGGCTCCAGGTGCCCTCGCCGCGGCCCTCGGCGCCCCGCAGTGCCTCGGGGAGCTGGGGCAGAGCGGGGGACTCAGCGCGAGGTCCCCATGCCCTGGACAGCCCCCAGAGAAGCCCCGGACACAGCCCAGACACCCTTACCATGTCGGCCAGGGCCACGTAGAGGAAGATGCCGGCGGTGGCGGTGAGGACCCAAGGGGTGAGGGGTGTCCCGCTCTGCCCCACGGCCACCCCCGCGACCACCCCCAGGCAGGAGAGCAGGGCCGAGAGCAGGTTGAGGAACAGGACGGAGCGGGGAGCTGTGCCCGCCCGCAGCAGCACCGCCAGGTCACCTGCGGGCAGACGGGGGGTAGGTGGGTGGGGGCTGCGGGGCTGCACGGCCAGGGCAGGGGGCAGCACTTACCCAGCTCGTGGGGCAGTTCATGGCAGAGCACGGCCAGCGCCGTGCTGAGCCCGCTGGAGAGGCTGTGGGAGAAAGCAGCACCTGCAAGAAGAGGGTTCTTCACCCTGGACCTGCACAGACCCTGTGCCCCGATGCACCGTGCATCCCCTGTCCTCCCATCCCCAGAGCACTGTGCACCCCCTGTCCCCCTGCCCCTGTGCACCCCTTCTCCCTCCATGTCCATCTCTGTGCCCCCTCCTCACCGATGGCCAGCCCATCCATCAGGTTGTGGATCCCATCTCCCAGTACCACCATCCACACAATGTCGGTGGCCCTGGGGCTGAGGGACAGCACTGGGCCATGGGAGTGTCCGTGGGAGGATTCACAGTGGGGGCTGTGGGGCCTCAGCTCCAGCTCCGGGTCCAGGTCTGGTGCTGTGAGATGTCTCAGCTCAACCCCTGCAGCAGGATGGACACGTGGAGCCAGGGCCAGGGGACATGGGAGCTGCGGGGCATGAGGGAGTCGAACCTCCTCGTGATGGTGCCAGGGCTCCTGTGGCCACGCCAGGGCTCTCTCCATGGTGGTGTCCCTGTGAAAGACGGAGGCATTGGGTACAAAGCCAGACCTGGTGCCAGCCCACCTGCCTTGTGCCCACGGCTCTCACCATGGCCTCCCGCCTCTGCCGCAGCATCCCCAGGAGCAGCTCCACCAGGAATAGCAGGTAGATACCCCCCAGCACTGCCAGTCCCTGCAGCACTGCAGGCTCTGGCTCTGACAGAGTCTTCTGGTGCCTCCCCTGGGCCTGGACACAGGTGACCCAGCAGCTCAGGGGACCTGGACACCCCAGTGTCCCCTGGGTGCCACCTCCCCTCCACTGGCAGGGTGGTACCTACATGAGGCCAGAGGTGAAGCAGGGCGTCCCCACAGAGTGTCCCCATGGCCAGGGCCACCAGGAAGGCCAGGAGTGAGCGGAAGAAGCTGTGGCTCAGCAGCGGGACAAGGACAACAGCCAGGGCAGACGGGAGGCTCACGGAGGCCACGGCCAGAAGCCCCCAGCCCAGTGCTGTGGGGAGCATCAGGGGACTCGGCTGGAGCAGGAGGGCATAGGGATGGGGTGCGAGTGTGGGGTGATAGGAACCTGGGGATGGGGCACCTGAAGGGGGGGCACTTGGTGATGGAGGAATTGTCATCATAGGGATGGGGTTGGAGGGATCCAGGGATGAGACTGGAGTGGCAGGGGATTTGGGGAGCTGATGATGGAGCAGCTAGGGATGGGGTTGCATGGAGAGGGTCCACAGCGTCCAGCTCATGGGTGACCAGGGGCTCAGGGTGCAGGGACAGGGGGATCAGATGCTGGAGGAGCCAGCGATGGGGCTACAGAGACACGAGACATGGGGGTCACACACGGAGTACGTGGGGATGCAGCGACGTGGGACCTGGAGATCAGCTGGGGGGAACTCGGGGATGGGGCTGCACAGCCGGAGGACCCAGGGGCAGACAACCTCGGGCTGGGGGCCAGGGAGGGGCCCCGGATTGGGGTTACCTGGCCACAGGCCCCCCCCCGGGGGAGGCAGCGTCACCTCATCGCTGTGCTGGATGCAGACGCGGCTGTCGATCTGGTACAGCAGGGCCGGGCACAGGAGGGTGAACTGCTCCGGCGTCAGCTGCGGCACCGAGTCCAGTCCGAAATTCACCAGCAGCTGGGTCACGTTGAGGCACTGCAGGGGAGGGGGCTGCGGTGAGCGGTGCTGGCGGCTCTCGAGTCCCATGGGGGGACGAGGAGCAGCCGGGGGTCCCCGAAGGCTCTTGGAATGTGGCAGCGGAGCGGGACAGTGCGACCACCCGCCCCCCACTCACGTCGTCGTGTGGGTGCTCGGCGCTGGAGTGCTCCAAGCCCAGGACCCTCCCCAGCAGGCTGAGGGTGGGTTGGTACTGCCGAGGGGAGCCCCCAGCACCGGGGGGCTCGGCAGGCACCGGCTTCGCCCAGCTTTGTGTCTGAGAGGGCGGGGGGCTGCGGGAGACGAGGGCGATGAGCCTCCCATCCCACCGCAGTGCAGGGCAAACCCCCGGGGCGGGAACCGGTACCTGTGGGGTCTGTCAGTTGTTGGGACACTGGGAGCCGCGTTCCCACCGTGCTCCCAGACCGGGTGCCAGTGCCGGTGCTTCTCCTCCTGCACCTCGAGCAGGTCCAGGTGGCTGACGTGGCCGTGGCCCAGCTCTTCATGCTGGATCTGGACCACCTGGACACGGCCCAGCCCGAGGCTGCCCAGCAGCCGTGCCAGCCCCTCGAAGGGCAGCGTCCCGTTGGCCCCGTATTGCCCGAAGAGCTGCTGCAGGTAGTAGCCGTGTTCCTGCGCCGCGTCCTCGGGCAGCAGCCCCGGGGGCTCCTGTGTCCCCCTGGCCCCCAGAGCTAGGAGCCCCAGGACGCCCAGAAGGAGCCCAGGCGGGCCCATGGGGCCGGATCCTGCAGGCGGTGGAGCTGGGGGAGGGGGATGCTGGGGTGAGGGTGGTGGGAGCTGTGGTGGGCACAACCCCCTCGCTTGTGGGTCCCTCCCAGGACGTGGGGTCCCTCCAAGCAGCCCCCGGCCTCACCCTCCTGCCACCTGTCCGTCCGTCCGCAGGGAAAGCAACAGGTGGCATCAGGGTCACCTCCTGAGACACGTGTCCCACGCTGGGGCTCAGGGACACCCACGGGGAGAGAGGCAAGGCGGGGGGTGCTCCCCCTATGCCCCTCCAAGGGCTCTCGGGGTGGGAGATGGAGGGTTGTGGGGACAACACTGGGGGGGACATGGTGACCCTCGTCCTTGAGGGGAGGTTTTGCAACTGGGGCCGGTTTTGTGTGGGAGTTAATGTTCCACCAGGCAGGAGATAATGCCCTCAGCACCCCCCGGCTCCCTCCCCATGCCCCCACCCTGCCAACCACGGCCCTGTCCCTCCCACCACCAGCTCCCCCAACCACCGGGCACATGGGGCAGAGCCACATGGAGATGGGAGGGCAGGATAGCTGCCCTCCTCTTCCACGTGGGGTCCAGCCGTGCTGTGGGCCTGGAAAATCCCAGGAGCCAGTGCCCCACTGACCCCCCACCACGGCCCCACGGGTACCCCCACCGTCACCGGAGCCACCTCTGCCCACCCTGGTGGGTCTCATTGTTCCCAGCATCACACCACCCGTG
>WEIV01014941.1:11249-23330 GCA_013390005.1 Calyptomena viridis | reverse complement strand
GGGCTCAGGCGCTGGGAGGGGGGCCGGGCCCGCTCGGGAGCTCGTGGCGGGGGGACGTGAACCCCCCCGCCCGGGGGACCCCGGACACCGGGAAAGCGGCGAAATGGAGCGAAACGACCCCCCGGGGCTGCGCGGGGCCGGTCCCGCCGGGATCAGCGGCCCCTGCCCACCGGCAGGTCTTGCCCGGGGCCACTGGGAGGGAAAACATGGATCGGGCTGGAAGTGGCTCCGGTGAGGAGTTGTCTGGGAGCTGCTGGAGTGGGGACAGCGAGGTCCGGGGAGCCCGGGCTGAAGGGACAGAGTGGCCAGAGGAATGTGGGGAACGATTCCGAGGAGTGTGGGGGACAATCCCGAAGAATGTGGAGGATGATCCCAAGGAATGTGGGGAATGTGAGCACACCTTCCCCCGGCACTGAGCTGTGTTTGGGAAGGCAGAAATTAAACAGCACCTGAGCTCAGCCTAATTTTCAGGACGGGCTTTGGTCTTTTTTAATGTAATTTTAAGTGAAAACGCCCCAAAATTGAGCAGCACCAGACGAATGTTGGTGTTTCAGTAATAACGGGGTTATGGCCGTCTCGAGGTCCTGATGCCCAAATCCCCATGGCAGCACCACCCAGGGTGTTGCTGAGCTGCTTTTCTCTGCGTTGCCACAACCAGGAGCTAAAACCAAAATAGGTTTTCCCATTCTGGATTCTTGGTTGTCGATTTTTGCAGAGCTAGAAAATCTTGGATTTGTGTCAGGAGATTTTTAAAGTGGCTTTTGGGGAATCAGTATTTTTAGCAGGATTTTATCACTGCAGAACTCAGCCTTTGCCCACTGGGCTGATGTTTGTGTTCTGCCCTGTGCATCCCTGTGATCCTGCTGGGAGTGGGACTGGAATTCCCAAAGCCAAGGGCCAGAGGGAGACACAAACAGGGAGGCCAAGTGGCCTCCAAGGCTGGTTTGGGGCTCCAGAGGAAGCCTATTTAAGTTAAGTGTTCTTCCCATTTAAATTAAAAATCCCAAAAGGCAAGGCAGAGGGATTTCTTCCCATGGTCAGAAGTCGTGGTGAGGAGCAGGTTGGGATACAGTGGGAATTCTCTGCTTGGTGACAGTCTTTGGACCCTCAGCCCTGGTGTGTCCACAATGGAATTGGCATGTTCCAGGTGCTCAGTGATTTCTCCACAGGTTCTCCATCATTTTTGGAGAGCCTCAGAGGCTCTTCAGAAAATTCCAGTTCCTTTTCCATGTGACTGAAGGCGAGGATTGGTTGGAGGAAGACAGGATCTTCCTGTGGAGGGACCTCCTCCCCATGCTCACCTTCCTTTCCTTGTTTATTCCCTGGGATCAGATCCATCCTCTCCAAGCTCCTGACTGTGGCGTGTGGCCCTTGAGGAACGTTTTGTGCTGTGGAAAAGGAAAGGGAAAGATGGGCCATTGGGAGAGTGTCCCTGAACAGAGTGAAGCCATCCCAGCCCTGCATTGCTCCAGGAGGAATTCTGCCACGGGAGGTAAATCAGGGACCTTTCACAACTTCCTTTCTCCATGGGAATGACTTTAATTCTTTCTCCACAGCTTTCCCCGTGAGTTTAATCCTTCCTTCACACACATGGAGCCTCTGAATCGTGGCTGCTCCCAGGTCTGGATGGTTTCTTGCTCTAAAATTCTTTGGTGTAAATCAATATCCACAGGGAAATAGTGAGATTTTCCATAAATTCCAGAGGTTTGACATAAATCCTGCCAAACTGGCTCAGGAACTGCCCCTGCCTGGTTTCTGTATCTTGTATTTCATGTAGAAGGAGCCAAGCAGACATGGGAATTCCCAGAGGATCCCAGAGACTTGCAGGGAAAGTGTTTTGTTAATGAACCCCCTGATGAATCCAAACCCCCGATGAATCCGGAGCTCTGGAGCTACATCCCAAAATCTGCAACCAGAGCTGGAGGAACACAAAGCCACCTCAGGCACAGCTGGAGGTAAAATCTATCCCTGAGCTGCTCTGCCTGTGTTTTTTGGGCTGTGCCAGCTGGCAGCTGATGGCTGGAGTGGTTTTAGTGGGAGCTCTTATCCCAAATCCCAGGGCCTCTTGTAGCTCCCACCCCATTCCTGGTGGGAACGAGCGGGTGGAGACAGAGCTTGAGCCAAATAGAGACTTTGCAGCATTAAAATGCAGCAAGTGGGAAGAATATTCCAAGCTCCAGACCCAAAATGTGTGATTTTGCATGGATCTGGGATGTTTCCCTTCTGGAAAATAGGTGGAGGCGTTTGAGGTGGGGGAGCAAGCACATTCCCTGTCCCTGAGGATACCAGTGGCAGACCTCTACTGGAATATTTTTGGAGGAATTTAATGGTGCCTTGTGGAATTCTCCATGAGGTTTCCTTCCCTGACGTGGAGGAGGTGCTGGACTTTGACTATTCCCACAGTCATCCCCCTGGTTTTGCCTACCTGTGGAGCTCCCAGGATTATCCATAGTGATCCCGAGGAGCTTCCTGGAGTAAGGAATTGCCTTGCTGGGAGGCAGAACGTGGTGTTTGTCCTTCCCCAAGTTCCCAAACTCACAATGGATGTGTTTCCTCCCATTATACATCCAGAATGATTGTTTCACCCTGTTTTCCATTTGATCCCATTTCCTCTGGCTCCTTCAAGTCTTGGTAGAAAAAGGGATTTTTACTGATATTTTCTTCCTTTGGCAAGTTTTGAGCCAAAGTCCAACAGATCTGCCCTGGAAGAAAAACCTTTATGGGAAGAGCTGTTGGATTTATTCTCTCTGTGGTTTTGGCTTTTAATTAGCAAATAACGAGTCCTATTTCCTTGTGTTTTGCCTTTGGCCTCTTGAGTCCAAACAATATGGACCAAAATGTTGTGGATTAGTGTCAGTCATTCTCAGAGTCTCTGCTTAAAACACTTGAGAGCAGCTCCTCCACCCAGGAAGAGCTTCAGGAAAAGGGTTTTTTTAGATGTGGGAGGGGCAGATCCATTGGGTTTTGTTCCTGCTGAAGGAAATATGATTTGGAGAAGGAATTATTTGACTCCTATCACCATTATTCCAAAACAAGGATATGAGGACAATGATGAGGAAGCAGGTGGCAGCTTTAAAGGATTAATGAGGAAGATCCAAGATCTTTGTTAGCCAGGAGAATGGATCCAACCCAACTCCTGGATGTTGTCCCAGAGCTTGAGGGCTCTCCCTGGATCTAGAGCTCTGCTGGGATTGGTCCACTGGGTCTGCCTTAAATTGCTTCTGATTGCTCTTGACTTCTAGGGATGTGCAGCAGCAATTAGAGGCCTTGTGTGAGCACAGGATTCATGTTCCAACTGAGGCTGCTGGAATCACCTTCCAGCTGAGGCTGCCAGAGTGGCTGATCCGTGTTTCTGAAGGGCTGGGAATATTGCTGTTCTTAGGAACCTTTGTCTCCCAGTAGATGCTGAGAAAGTTTGGGAAAGGGTAGGAACGTCCACATGCTTTTGAGTTGTTAATTATTGATCCTGTGGTACCATCAGGCCCTTGGAGATCTGTGTGCGTTTTGGCATCCAAAGTCCCCAGGCCATGGAGGTGACAATCCTCAAAGACTGGCTAGAGCTGATGACAAGGAAAGTGGAGGGAAGGCAGGAAAATGTGACCTATCCCATCTTTTCTTTGTAATTTGGGCTAAGCCCAGTTCTGTGCCTGGCTCTGATCCGTGCCAGTGATTTCCTCTCCTTGCCCAGCCCTAGGGACCCTCATGCCAGTGATGTGATTCCTTCCTGGATTGCTGAGCCCAGGGATGAATGGGCTTATCCAGTATCCAAGTCATTAATCCTTATCTGGATCTTGCTGGAGGGAGGTTGGTTTGCCAGCTCCATCTCCCTCGAGCATTTGGAGATGCTTCCAGCTCTGTTTCTGCTGCACAACAGCAGGATGCTCCTTCCCTCAGGATGCTGGCACAGCCCTACACATGATCCCTGGCAGAACAGCTGGGTCAAGGAATGGGAAGAATTCCAACGTGCTCAGGTGGTGGAATCTCTGGAGGAGTCTTTAGGGGCTCTGCGCCTACTGCTGGGCTCTTCCCTGCCTGCATGTAAAGGTTTAATGTCTTGCCCAGTTGTTGGAAGGATGGTGTTGGAATTGAGAAGCTTGGAAGCAAAAGGCAAAGGAAGCAGAATTTTGGGGAGTGTGGTTGTGGAGAAGCAGTGCCTGGTGAGATCCCACTCGGATACTGAGTGCCCATGGGAATGTGTCCCATGTGGAAGGAGAGGGCAGGCTGTTGCTGGAGCTGCTCACCCCTCCAGAGACACGTTAAGACTCCAGGGAATTATCCATTGCCTGAGTATGGAGCCACAGAGAAGGTGACCCTGGTCCTGCTGCAGGTGCAGCCCCTCTGTGGTGGGGGCTGTGGCACAGCTGGGTCCTCCCCACCTGTGTTTGCCCTTCCAGCTGGTCTGATCCCAATGTAAACATGTTGGAAGTGCTGAGACTCACAGCATGAGGAAGGGATAGGGAGGAATTTGGGTCCCTTCCCAGTAAAGGAGAGTATCCAGTGGTGTGGGAAGGTTCCAGAGCCTGGAGCTCACTCGCAGCTGTTGGTCTCGTTATCGGAACAGCAAACCCTGACTCAGGACCTTCCTGCTCCAGCTGCCCTTGGAGGAGGCTTTGGTCTGGAATAAGGAATCCGCTGGCATCTCGAGCTGATTTATTGTCTGACGGCCACCGGGGGGGGCTTAAAGTCCCTCCCTGCTGCCCTTGGCTGGGGAGGATCCAGAGGGCTTTTCCTGCAGCCTCACATCTGTCCATCCCTTACCTTCTCTCTTCCCTGGCTGGGAGGCCACATCTGGCTGGTGCTGAGGTGCAGGAGCCCAGCACAGCTGGCGGTGTCTGGGTGGCCACATCTGTCTGTAGAGCAGAAGCAGGGCCAGGTCTAACCTGCCCTCCAGAGCAAGTAGGTGCTTCTGATGTTTTCACAGCTGGAAATCCTGCCCTGCCACGGTCTCCTTGCTGTGTGGAGGGTGGTTTCAGAGCCTCACGAGGTGTCCACATATCCACACACACCTCCTGTCTCGCTCAGCTCCTGTTTGGATTTTGGGTGGGGACTCCTTTATCAGGAGGCAGGTGCATTATGGATCTTTAGGGGTTTGTCACCGACTTTGATGTTGTGAGAACAACTCAGGAAGAGTGGAGGGACCGGTAACTGCTGGGGCAGAGCTCAAGGCCAGCCCTGGCAGAGTGTAAGGAATTGGAAAAGGGAGTTACCTGGGAATGCTGTCCTTGGCAGAATGTTCCTTCCTCCCAGGGACAAGCTGGTGCCATTGCCTGAGGCTGGAGAGAGTCTGGCTGCACCAGGAATGGTCCCTGACACATGTGGGTGCAAACCCACACCCCCCAGAATCCCAAATCAAACCCCAACAACCAGTGAGTGGAAAATTGCATCAGGAGTAGGAATAACATGTGGAAGCAGCAACAACAGCAGTGTGCCAGAGCAGCTCAGCACACACAGAGAGGGCCCAGACCCTTTTTCCCCCATCATACAACACCTGGTGAGAGCTCCAGGTGTGCCCAGGTCAGGAGGGAGCAGGAATTTCGGAGCCAGTGGGCCAGGATTGACCTGTGCAGCCCCCTGGGCTGCTCCCCTGACCCCTCTTTCCCCTCTGCAGGGTTCTGGCACCGGTGACGAGAGATGGGGTATGATGTAGCTCGTTTCCAGGGGGATGTTGATGAGGACCTTATATGCCCCATCTGCAGTGGGGTCCTGGAGGAGCCAGTTCAGGTAGGTCCCACCTCAGCACTGATTTTGGCTGCTGGAAGACTCTGGTGTCAGCTCCAGACTCGTGGATGTCTGGATCAGGTGATGGGCACTGTGAGCTCCTTGGATTCTGAGCTTCCCTATGAAGAGTTTAAGTATCAGCACAGGAAAGGGATCAGCATGAGGGATAAAGCTCTGTGTTCCCCACAATCTGTCCCGATCCCCCTCCCCAGTCCTGAATACTCTCAGCTGCAGTTTGGGCAGGAGGAGAGCCTGGCTATGTAAACACAGCCAGGTGATGTTTTAATCTGGGAAAATTATTAAATTTAGGATGCTGGTCCTTCCTGCCCCATGAGCCCTTGTGGGAGGCAGGAAGACCTGGGATGGAGAGGAACAGGAGCGCTGCTCCGAGAGGTCCGTGCCCTGTCCCAGGGGTCCATGGGCCAAGGCCAACTGTGCGAGGGTCAACAAGGCCAAGTGACATGTCCTGCACTTGGGTCGCAACAACCCCCTGGAATCATCCAGGCTGGGGGAAGAGTGGCTGGCAAGCTGGGAAAGGACCTGGAGGTGTTGGTGACAGCAGCTGGACATAAGCCCAGGTGTGCCCAGGTGGGCAGGAAGGCCAAGGGCACCTGGGCTGTCCCAGCCTTGGCATGAGCACAGCCCAGGGCAGGGAGTGTCCCCCTGTGCTGGCACTGCTGAGGCCCCTCGAGTGCCATGTCCAGTTCTGGGCCCTCCTGGCACGAGAGACACTGAGGGGCTGGAGCGTGTCCAGAGATGGGAATGGAGCTGGGGAAGGGAATGGAGAACTGAGGGAGCTGAGGGGGCTCAGCCTGGAGAAAAGGAGGCTCAGGAGGGACCTTCTCACTCTCCACAACTCCCTGATGGGAGGGTGGAACCAGGGAGGGTTGGGCTCTGCTCCCAGGGAACAAGGGACAGGACAAGAGGGAACGGCCTCACGTTGTGCCAGGAGAGGGTCAGGTTGGACACCAGGAGGAATTTCTCCATGGAAAGGGTTGTTGGACATTGGAAAGGGCTGCCCAGGGAGGTTTGGAGTCCCCACCCCTGGAGGTGTTCAAGGAATGACTGGCCGTGGGGATCAGTCACAGGTTGGACTTGGTCTTGGAGACCTTTTCCAGTTTCAGGGATTCTGTGAGTGACCTGTGGCTGTCCCCTGCCCCTCTGCAGGCTCCCCACTGTGAGCACGCCTTCTGCAATGCCTGCATCACCCAGTGGTTCTCCCAGCAGCAGACGTGCCCCGTGGATCGCAGTGTGGTGACGGTTGCCCACCTCCGCCCGGTCCCGCGGATCATGCGGAACATGCTCTCCAAGCTGCAGATCACCTGTGACAACGCTGTGTTCGGCTGCACGGCCGTCGTGCGCCTCGACAACCTCATGTCTCACCTCAATGACTGCGAGCACAACCCCAAGCGCCCGGTGACGTGCGAGCAGGGATGCGGGTGAGGATGGGCCTGGGGGTGGGCACGAAAGGGACCACAGGTCCAGGGAAGGAGCCTGGGATTTGGTGCCTGGCAGGGTTTGAAGGCCTTGGTGCTGTAGAAAGGGTTGGGAGGAGCTGTTGACTCCCTTGAGGGCAGGGAGGCCCTGCTGAGAGACCTTGACAAACTGGAGATATGGGCAATCCCCAATCCTACCAAGTTCAACAAGGGCTAGTGCCCGATTCTGCACTTGGGATGGGGCAACTCTGGATGTACTGGCAGACTGGGGAACACAATGTTGGAAAGCAGTGCACTGGAAAGGGACCTGGCTTGGAGATAATCAGATCTCCTTGGATGAAGTCAGAACCTGGATCAGGCCCATGGGCTGTCTTGTTCTGCTCCCTGATCCCTTTGTTGGAGGAATACCCCCACCCCTGCCATTGTGGTGGTGCTTTATTCTCATAACTCTCCCCCAGACTGGCACAGCAAGGCCTTCCCACACCCATTGGAGGTGATGGAGCTGGTCCTCCTTGTCTGGATTAGTTCTGGAAGTTGTTCACACGCTGATGCCAAGTGCTCTGCATGTTGTTTCCCTTAACATGAGGCCTCCACCTTTTTTCCTAACGCTCGGCAGCTTGGAAATGCCCAAAGACGAGCTGCCAAACCACAACTGCATCAAGCACCTGCGGTCGGTGGTGCAGCAGCAGCAGACACGGATCGCCGAGCTGGAGAAAACCTCGGCAGAGCACAAGCATCAGCTGGCTGAGCAGGTGGGTCCAGGTGTCCCAAGGTTCTCCTGTGTCCGTGGGAAGGGTCAGGCTTGGGTGATTGGACACCAAAATGCCAAACAAAAGGGCTGGAGAGTGGTCTTGCCTGAGCGTGGCCGGGGCTCTGCAGGTGCTGGGGTGGCACCAGGCTGCAGGCTCTGCGGAGCCGGTCGGTACCACACGGCCCCGTCAGTGACTCCATTTCCAAACCCCACTTTTCCCTGCCATGGCAGAAGCGGGATATCCAGCTGCTCAAGGCCTACATGCGGGCGATCCGCAGCGTCAACCCCAACCTGCAGAACCTGGAGGAGACCATTGAGTACAACGAGATCCTGGAGTGAGTCCTGGGGCTGAGCGGGAGGAGCTGGGATCTCCACAATGGGTTGTGAGGGGAGTGGGAACATGCCAGTGTCACTGAGAGATTCGGGAGGGGGTGAAGTGCCTTCCGCTGAGAAGGAAACAGTTCACAAAGAATGAGGGGGGAGTCTGTGCTGGGGGTGGCACGTGAGCTGCTCACACAATGGGTTTGGAGCATTATTGTTCCACCTGCGTCCTGCCCATGAGAAGGAAGCTGCCAGATCCCTTCCTCCTTGGAAGAAAGGCTGGAGGAAGGAGCTCGCTCATGCTCACTTCCCCTCCCTGGAGGGAGGGATTGTGGAGCTGAACAAAGGAGGTGGGGAGGTTCAGGATTCCCCATCCAACCTCACTGCTGAGCATGGAGCTGCCCTGAGACAGAGCTATTCCTCGGGGATCAGCCTCTTCTACCAGGTAACAAGTGACAGGACAAGAGGAAATGGCCTCAAGCTGTGCCAGGGGAGCTTCAGGTTGGATATCAAGAGAAATTTCTCGTGGAAGGAGTTGTCAAACTAATACACAGGAAGTTCTACCTCAACATGGGGAAGAACTTCTTTCCAGGGAGGGTGGCAGATCACTGGTACAGCTGCCCGGGCAGGGTGTGGAGTCACCCTCTCTGCAGACATTCCAAACCCACCTGGATGCGTTCCTGTGTCACCTGCTCCAGGTAACCCTGCCCTGGCAGGGGGGTTGGACCGAGTGATGTCCAGAGGCCCCTTCCAATCCCAACTGGTTTGTGATTCTGTGATTGGAACACCCCCACCTTTGCTGTGTCTGGATCACCCTTCTCACCCCAGGGGTCCAGCTCTGGCTTCACAGTTTGGGGCCACAGGTCCTTACAAAGAGCCAGAGCTGGACCCCTGGGGTGAAGGGGGTGATCCAGACACAGCAAAGATCTGAGGACATCAGGAGGAATTTCTTCATGGAAAGGGTGGTCAGGCACTGGAAGGGGCTGCCCAGGGAGGTTTGGAGTCCCCATCCCTGGAGGTGTCCAAGGAAGGACTGGATGTGACACTCAGTGCTCTGGGCTGGGGATGGGGCACAGCTTGGACTCAATGGCCTTGGAGGGCTTCTCCAACCTCAAGGGTTGTGGGATTCTATCCCAAAAACACCCATCACTGCCCTCTCTGTCCCTGCGTGTCCCCAGGTGGGTGAACTCCCTGCAGCCGGCACGAGTGACGCGGTGGGGTGGGATGATCTCCACGCCGGACGCGGTGCTCCAGGCCGTCATCAAGCGCTCGCTGGTGGAGAGCGGCTGCCCCGCGTCCATCATCAACGAGCTCATCGAGAACGCCCACGAGCGGAACTGGCCGCAGGGCCTGGCCACGCTGGAGACGCGCCAGATGAACCGGCGCTACTACGAGAACTATGTGGCCAAGCGCATTCCCGGGAAACAGGCCGTGGTGGTGATGGCCTGCGAGAACCAGCACATGGGCGAGGACATGGTGCTCGAGCCAGGACTTGTCATGATCTTTGCACACGGAGTGGAGGAAATCTGAGGCATTCCAGGGAGAAATGCCTTGAGGGAGAGGAGGGGAAAGGTGCAGAGGTGGAGGCTGGGAGCAGCCACTCAGAACTGTGGGTGTTCCCTGGTCACCGACACGGATTTTAGGGAACTGTCCCCTCCGACCTCCTGGTTCCTTGCTGACACAATTAAACCCCTCTGGTAAACCCTGCACAGAATTTGGCCAGAGCCACAGCCCCTCCATGTTCCCCCTTTGCTTCCCTGTTCCGTGTCTTTCAAGGAGAGGAGTGATGGCTCTGCACACACTGCCAGACCCCCCAGTGGGTCTCCCAAATCCTGGCTCACAATCCAGCCAAGACTCCCAGGACCGGCCCTGCTGCCTGGCAGCAGCTGTCCCTCTTCCCACAGCCAAATTCCCCTGGGATTTCTCACCCCCTCTGGATTCTCCAGCTCGCTCTCAGTGTCTCTCCAAGCTTTGATCCAACCCCACAGCAGCAGGAACCACTCCCCTCCTGCAGGTGGGGAAGGGGCTTTTCTTGGTGTCCCCAAATTGGATGTTGCCAGTATCACTGACCCCGGAGCCAAACAGCCACTGCTGAGCCCCTGGAGTGGGAAGTCCTCGGCCTTGGGGAACCCCCAGCCCCTCTCCACCCAGCCCCTCACTCAGTGCATGCCCCAGCCCTTCCTGGGAGCAGCTGGATCCCCCTGGGCATCTCCCACCTCTTCCTAGTCCTGCTCCGTGTTTGGCTTCTCTTTCTCCACTGTTGGTGTTACTTTTCCAGGCTCTTGTGATTGTGGTTCTGTAATTTTTGTACTTTTTTTTTGCATTTTCTCATTTTTATTCCCCTCTTTTATTTGATTTTCAGAGTACCATGGGCAGCCACCTCTGGTCTGGTTCCGTGGGACTTGTTGGGAATTTAATTTATTTGCATTTGTTTTGTTGTTTTTTACCATCGTTTTTCCTCCGGTGTTGGTCCCAGCCGATCAAGCAGGAGGCAGGGATTGAAGTGATCAATAAACAGCGTTCTGGTTGCTTTATCGGTGCTTTGGGGGCCTCCACCCACCCCAAAACCCCCCACCAGGGGGGGTTCAGTCCCAGGAGAAAACTGGATGAATTTGGGGCAATCCAGAGATCCTGTGGGATCCCTGAGATCAATAAATACCACTGAGCCCTGAAGGGAACAGGCCCTGCCGGTGGGGTGGCTGAGTGTCCCGGGGGACTTGAGCCGCAGGGGTGTCGTGAGGCCCCAGAAAGGATAAACCCATCCCACTGCTCTCACTGATAAAAGAGCCGGGACTGGGGAGCTCCTGGTTGCTCCCACCGTTAAAAGAGCCGGGACTGCGGGGGGAAGGGGGGTGCCCCCTGTTCCCGCCGTTAAAAGTGCTGGGACTGGAGTAGGGGATATCGGAACCGGAGAGCGGGGGCAGCCCCAGCTGCTGCCGCTGTTAGAGGAAGCCGGGACAGGAAGGGGGGTAATTTTCGCGCTGCCGGCGCCGTTAAAAGCCGGTACCGGAGCGGGGGATGTTCTTCCCCGCTGCTCGCGCCGTCGTAGGAACCGGCACGAGGGGGCTCCCACGCGAAAAAAGTATGGCTGGCGTCACGGACAGGATTCGAACCTGTGCGGGGAAACCCCATTGGATTTCGAGTCCAACGCCTTAACCACTCGGCCACCGTGACTCTCCTGCTCTGGTTCCCCGCGCTGCTCCAAGAGCGATCCGGCCCCGCCCGTGCCCGGTGCGCGGCTCGGGGATCTCCCCAGGGATCTCACCGGGGCTCTCCCCCCCTCGTAGGGACCACAACCGCTCCGCTCTTCCGCAGGGAGGCGGGGATACGACACACATGGAATCATAGAATGGTTTGTGTTGGAAGGGAGCCTAAAGATCATTTCGGTCCATCCCCTGCCACGGGCAGGGACACCTTCCACTAAACCAGGTTGCTCCAAGCCCCGTCCAACTGCATTTGAACACTTCCAGGGACGCAGCAGCCACAGCTGCTCTGGTAGATGCATTACCGTGCCTCACTGCCCTCACAGGGAAAGATTTTTTTTCCTAATATCTAATCTAAACCTACTCTCTTTCAATTTGAACCCGTTCCCCCTTCCTTGTCCTGTCAATCCAAGCTCTTATAAAGTCTTGCCCCATCTCCTTTCACGTCCTGGCAGGCCCCACTTAGGTCACCCGGGAGCCTTCCTTTCTCCAGGCCGAACGATGCCGATCCTCTCAGCCTTTCCTCACGGCAGAGCTGCTCCATCTCTCTGACCATCCTGGTGCCGCCTCTGGACTCGCTCCAGCAGCTCCATCCCGGCACCGAGCGGGGCGGGCGGGAGCGGAGGGGGGGGGACGGCAGGAGCGGGGCGGG
>WEIV01014940.1:112261-125337 GCA_013390005.1 Calyptomena viridis | reverse complement strand
GGATTGCTAGTCTCCTTAAGCTGGGTCAGTGGCCACTGTGCTGTTGCTTGTACACAGATGCTTATGTTTCTGTAACTCCTGGAAAAAATAGTGTCTGCTGACAGTCTCTGTTCAAGTGCCATCCATAAATGAGCCTAAATAAAGGCTCATATAAAGGTCTGTGACAATTAGGAGGGGAGAATTTAGGCAATCACTGTGTTTTTAAGTAATGATGAAGAGGGGACAAAATGGAGACAAAAGGAGGTGGAAAATAAAACCAGACATCAAACATTTCCATTAAAAATACTTTTTTCCACTTCTTTGTAGGATTCCGTATATTTCACAGCTTTAATTTTTATTCTGTTTTCANGTGTGAGGCGATTTTTTGTGTTTGGTGGTGGGATTGTTCGGGAGTTTTGTTGTTGGTTTTTTGGGGGACGTGGTTTGAACAGCACGTTTTATATCCTGAAGATTTTCTTTGAAGCCACCATAGACTTACAACTTTTGGGTTTAGTATGAAACTTGAGATTCTTGCTTGTTAGTAGAAACTAGAATATTTAAGTAAATGTCAAATAGCAGGAAGTTTATGCTTTAAGCCATGGAAGTTTCACAACATTGAGGGTTATGTCTATGGAAAATCATACAATAATACCATAGTCCATTTCCAGGAGTCTGGTTAGTGAGTGAGTTAGCAATAATGAGTCAAACCTATCTTGTATGAATGAAGTATATATAGCATAGGGGAAATCATGACTGACAACTCTGTTTTCAGCTCACAGGGTCGTAATTCATGAGAGTAGAGAATCACTATGGAATGAGAAGGATCCTAGTGTGTAAATGCAGCCAGCATCTGCCGGTTTTCAGGCTGAAATGTTTTTTACCTCTGTGCTTAGCAGGTTTGTTTGAAGAAAAACCCTTGGATTTCTCTCTGTCAGGCACTGCTACCTGCTCTCAGTTAAGAGTATGCTGTTTGGCCTTCAGGACTGCTCATCTGCTCTCTGAGGGTGGGCATGTTGATAATGGGATCATAACGACCTCAGAATGCCTGCATCAGCACGTGTTACCTATGAGTCCATCAAAACATTTCATACATAATACAGAAAGGGCTTGCTCACCTGTACTGGGCTTTAAGGGTTTTGTGAGATATGTCTCTTTAATTGCAGTTGATGGTCAGCTCTCAGATGCTTATTGCATGGGGCTTTCTAAAGCCTTTGCTTGTTTTTTCTGTTCTTTGCTTTTTTGACAGCTCTTCTGGGTATAGTTCTTAAGCTCTTGCATTGAGTGTATTCCTTCCCACAGACTTTTCTTGGAATCTGCGTGGTATGTGTTGTATGAACGTATGTGACCATACACGCCTTCTTCCATCCCTTTGTCTTTGAGCTCTGACTGTAGTTGCTCAATCTCAGTAGTACTTTCAGCTTCTAAGATGAAAATCCTGTTAAAAATATATGTAAATGTATATGGAAAAAACGTAGCATTCCCATCCCACAGTGTATGCTGAGCAGCTGGTGCTTATAAATTCTGTACAAACATATTTCCATTAAAGTGGATCTACAAATGAATTGATGGGGCCCTGTGTTTTCTCTTGCATTGCAGTGTGCATACTCGAGTTGCTTTAAGGAATTAGAGGCTAAAATTTTTCCTCAGGCTCCTGTAGACCACTTCTAAGATTCCAACACTATGAAATTTTGCTCACTTGCAAATTAGGAAGGTGGTTTTTGTTTGCCTAGCAACAAGCTTTGCGGTTTCTACCTGAGTATCAAAAACAGAAGTGCATTTGTTCAGCCTTTTGCGTCACTTCAGTACTGAAGGTTTTGACAGTCAAATCATCTCTGACATTTCTGTTGATGTGCAAGGAAAAGAATAATCCAGTATGTTTTTCCATAGCAGCGCAGTCAGTGCACCACTGACAATAGTAAAAAGTGCATTCATCACCGAATAACCAGATATCCTGGAAGGATAAAAGAAACAATTTTAAATAAGAATGTCTCACTTCTAATGGCTATTTTCTGGCTGATTCCTTTTTGCTATTTATACTCTCGCTGAAATATATTATTGAAACCTGAATCCCTTTGAAAACCCACCCAAACAACCAGAAGTGTATTTTACGTATTGTAGTATGTAAATGATTAGTCATCACTTGTAAATTGCCTGTTGGAGGAGGAGGAGGAAATCTATATTGAGGGAAGGTGGAGAGCTCGATTTCACTGCTATATGTCTCACTTCTTCTTGCCTTCTTTTTATTTCCCAGAACATAATTATGAGTGATTTCTTTAAAAAAAAGTCATCCTAAGAGACATTGTCGTTGAGGGTTTGAGAACAGTAGCTGCACGTTGTAAGATTATTTTCCACTTCTTTTTTCTAGGGGAAATTTATGGATAGCTTTTGTTTTTATATAAGATTCTATAGTCTTCTTGTACATTGCCAGTGAAAAATGATGCTGACTTCAGAGATATTAAGTGTAACAATATGGGCAACTCATTCTATGAAGAAATATGCATTTGGTAAAGCAGGATAAGATTCTGTTGAACATCTATGGCACAAGACCAAGTCTTGGCAGATCTCCTCACTGGCTGTGGTTTGCTAGTTTGTTCTCTGTTTTTTGTTTTGTTATGTTTGTCTTATGAATAGTTAGTTCACAACACATGGTCACACTGAAGAATCCTGAAATAATTTTTGTGTGTGTGTCCTGATTTTGGTATAGATATCTGTCTTTCTGTTAGTTTTGGAGTATTTTGATTGCAGTGGTGTATTCCCTGTCTGGCTCTATGCCAAATGAAACTTTCATGTACTGTCCTTCCTTGGGATTTTTGGCTTGTGATTAGTTTTGATTGATTTTTTAATTTTTTTTCCCCACTCCTCTTTTTTGGAAGTGTGAGGGAAACACACAATGGAAGATGGTTATGAGGAAAGGATTTTGAGTCAGTGGTTTATTCACTCTTTGCTCTCTGAGCATTATCTCCATGAAGTACTTTTGCTTGTGCTTGAGTACTTGGGCATAGTTTTCCAGGTTGTTCCTCAATTACCATTGCGGTCCTATGTTTGTAATAAGCAATAATTTCCAAAAAAGTCCTGCAAGAAATACCAAAAAGCTAGTGGGAAGACTTATTTTATATTACTCTGTACAAATTATTAAGTGGTTTGAGGAAAAGAAATATTGTTATATATATAAATTTGCAGGATGGCAGTGGTAATTTACAGAAATGTCTGCTGTGCACCAGAGCTCCCAGAGAGAGAACAGGACTTGCTTTTTGTGAAAGGCTAAATTCCATTTCTGGCCCATCAAATTCAGCTCTTTTCACGTGGCACAATGTGAAATATACTGCAGAAACACAGAGTCTATAACATGACGTGATTTTTCAGGTTTTGTTTTCAGGTTATTGTTGTTTGTTTTTCTCCTCATCCCTCTCCCCACTCCCCCAAAGTAGAATGATTCGTGCATCCTATTTGCTGGTTTTGTGTGTCTGCCTTGATTGCTTCAACTATGACTCATATACAGGCATTGAGAAGAGGTGCCTGTTGTATCAAGTCAGTTTAGCACATGGCCATGGCTTGTAAATCAGTCCGACTCATCCTAAAATGCTCATTTTCTGTTAAATCAGCTATTCAGCTGGCAAACACAATCCTGATGAACAGCCTAAATTGCATTGCTGAAGCAACTCTTTCTTTAGGTTTATTTTCCAAACCATAGCCTGGAGATCTGCTTTTCCCTCCTCACACAGTGCCTCAAAAGAAAGTTTTTCAAGTGGCTGTTGTTCGGGGAATAGGATTTTTTCCTTCTCCGCCTTCCATTCTTTATCATTTCGCCTTTTATTCGGCTTATTAAATGAACATCTCGATTCACTACCCTGGTAAACCAAGTCACTTTCTAAAATCACCCACCTAACTCCTTTTTCAATAGTGTTTGACTATTGAAAATTTAATTGGAGCAGAAGCCATAGGTAAAAAGCAGGCAGATCCTTTTTCCTCTTTCCCTCATTGATTTCTGTTGAAGCAAACAGATGAGCTTACATATAAATATGTATATACGCTTTTTTTTTTTAATGAAAAGTGCTGGAATTCGCTAAAAAAGGTTAAAATTGAAATGAGTAATCTTCAATGCATAATGCAATTGTTAATTTTAGCTCCTTGCGTAGGAGCTGTTATGACTTGAACAGCCGGCTCTAGCCTTCATTAGAGAAGAAGCAGGCAGTTTTGAGACAGGTGGAGCTGGATCAAGCTGTGAAAGTGATTTGCTTGAAGCCGGTCATTAGTGTTAGAAATCTGGTCCTATCTCTTGCATCCTTACCTTGTGCCATGATCATTACTGATGTTATTTACTTCTCGTCTTTTCCAGGTTGACTGTGATGCGTCAAGTTCTCTGAAGGACCAGAATGGAGATTGGCACTCTGAACTGTTAGTGGGGACATGGGACTCACGTTGTCGTTGATCATTTGTGTGGACTTAACCAGCGAAGAGCAACAGAAAACACTAGAAAGACAGTGGGAATTATAGCAGTTTTTCAGGTAAATGGCTTCTTTGGTGCTGCTGCTATTGTTTTTCTGAACACTGTGTCAGCATGTAGATGAGCTGCAAGTTGATAAGTTCTTGAAAAGTGTACATTTCTTGATAAAAATCCTTAGCAAGTTAAGGATTGTTTAACAGACTTATTTAAAGGTCTTTCCACTTACCGTGATCTAAATTTTCATTAAAGTGGTTCAAGTTGCAGTTGTAACGATATTATAAGACATCTTGGGGAGAGTGGTAGGGAGAAGGAGAATAACTTGGAGCTTGACTTGCCTTCTCTGAGCTAATTTGTGAGTTTTATATTCCAGTCAGTTTGTTTATGAACCACTTAGCTTAATTTGTCGTGAAATCCACTGTTCTTCTCAAATAGAGAGATTATATAGGAAATTTTATCTGCTTACAGTGAGGAAACAAATGCAAAAACTAGATGAAGTAAGTTTTTATAACTCAGTATGTTTTAGTTTTTTTTCATTTAAAACATGGCTTAAAAAAATTAAAGGTAAGTGATCTGTTGAAGGTTTAATTTCGACCTGTAAAAAGAAACGTGGTTTTGCTTAATAGCCACTGTTTTATTATTTGAGAAGTGGCAAGGTGTTGCAAAAGACCCTTTCTGAAATAACTCCCCTTTTCACCCACAGTTGTTTTTTTGGAAGATCCTTCTTAAGCCAGATGGATGGGGAAAGAAAAGTTAAATTATTCACGAGTCTCATTTGACAATTGGTCAGTGGGAGAGGCTTCAAGAGGGAGTTGGGGGGGAGAGAGAGAAAAAAAAGTGAGAGAAAATAATAATAGGCTTTAACTTTGCAAAGCCTTTAAAACTTCTGTACAACAACCCATTGTGAGCTGAGAGCAAATGCAGTTCAGTTAAGATATCATTAGAAGTACCTGCCAAGGGCTTCCTGTAGGATTTTCATAGTGCTGGAGAGTGACATGGAGGTTGGGAAGAAGATTAGGATTTTAATAATGTACCTGTTGGGTTTGATCCCTGAAAATGTTGACCCTGAGAGCTTTATTGCCAAATTTAGATTTCATATTTATCTTGAATTATTACCTCCTAAAAAAATTATATGTGTGTATATATATATATTTAAAGTGGTAGTGAGCATTATGGCTTCTGCTATGCATAAAACCCATGGCTGAGTGCTAAAAACAGTGTTACTTCTCAAACTTCACTTTTATTTCTCTTTGGCTATTATCTTTTATTAAAAAAAAGAGAGGTGGGGAGCACTGAGATGCCAGAGACCTAGAAGCCTTGAATGGCTCCTTGCTGCCTGGTGCTGCTGAGCTCTGTAGTGGAGAGTCCCTCACTGTCCCTGCCTGCACCTTGACAGTCCCAGGGCTGGGCTGGGTAGTCACAGCACCTTACCTTAAATCCACTCTCCACAAAGACTGTTTAGATTGGAGCCCAGCTTGCTTAACCTGACACAATTCTGCTGTTACCCAATATTGTCGATTCAGTACGTCTCTTCAGCTGGGTCATGCATAGTTTTCCACTCCAGAGGTGCATATTTGGTTTTTTTAATAAAGGAAATGAAATTAGGAATTTTAAAAAAAAAAATTCACCCCCTATGTTTTTGTTGGTTTTTGTTTGGTATTTTTTTCGTTCGTTCTTTCGTGTGTGTGTGTGTTGTGATATCTTGGNTCTTTCGTGTGTGTGTGTGTGTGTGTATTGTGATATCTTGACCTTTCAGGTCACCAAATCTTGTTATTTTAATTTCTGTCTGGAAGAATGTCTGAGCAAGGTAAATTGAACCAGGAGACAGCAGAGGAAGCTGCAAAAGAGCAGGACACTGCCATCTCTGAAGCCAACCCGGACAACTGTATTCTTAATAAATCTGAAAGCTCTGAAGTAGAGGAGAAGGAGGAGAAGCTCAGTGATTCCAAGACAGAGCTGCAGGTAAGACAGGAATAGTGAATGAGCACGTTAAAAATCAATGTGTTACCATTGCTTTTCCATTTCTGTGATTTCTTTCACTGCCTAAGCTTCCCCTGTTTTTTCTCTCATGATTTTGAGACTGCTTCTGGGTTTTTTCCTTTTTGTAAATTTTTTATTTATTTGTGTAGTTTAGATTATTTTATTTTGCTATAAAATAAAGGCTGTTATTTCTTTATACCTTTCAAACTCTTAAGACTGCTCTCCATGTTATTACTTTTTCTGAGAAGTTAATTTCTAGACATCTGTGTTAAAGCTTGGTGAAATATTTGACTGTTTTCCCTCATTGGGGATTTAGAAAACTACCTTGATCTCATGAATTTACAGGTAATACTAACGAATAATTACTTAATGTGTGGTTTGGTTTGTAGGTCTTACTGCCAACAAAAAGTTGTTATGCAAAGCCTAAGAAGGTAATTTGATAAGAAGACTTTATCAGATGAGGGGGTTTTAATCCTTTTTGCTCAATCGAATCTAAAAATAAAGAGGGAGACTACAATTTAAGAGGAATTTGGAGAGGGGGAGCATTTACTTAAGTATACCTTTTCTTACCTTTTTATTATATGCAAAATTACAGAACACTGTGCAGTGTGTTTTTTCTTGTTTATACCTGTTCATAAAATTAATGAAAATGAGCAGAGATGATTCTTGATTTTCCCTGCTTTCCAAATTGGGCTTGGGAAAGTTGCTTTTGCGGTTAGCAACTAATTTAAAATATCCTTTAGGAGTGATTTAGTCTATTTATTGGTAATGCTTTTGCCGTGCCCATTTTCCACTGAAGTGATAACTGCTTCTCTTTTTTTGCTATATGCAGAAACGAGGTGCAAATCAGAACCAGCAGAAAAAGAGATCCAAGGTAAGGGTCCACCTCTGTTCGGAATTCCATGCCACAATCTCATGAAATATTTCAATTAAATGTCTGTCTGCAATTGAAATGGTAGCCTTTCATCACCTGCGTGGAGCTTGAGGTTTTTTTGTGTGTGTTGTGGGTTTTTTTCTGCCCCTTATTCCATAATCTTATTGCACAGAGACAGAGAATTGCTTCTAGATATAATGGGTCAGACTTCCCTTTATCCATCATACTTTTGTGCTGCTGGGCTTGCTGTGTGCTTGTGTTAGACAGCATGTGTGCTTCTGTGCACCACTGGAGAAGGAAAAGGTTCATTCCTTTTGCATTAGTAATTAACATTTCTGTTAGAATTTTATTTTAATGGGCTAAACTTGACATAAAGAAGTGGAGACTGACTAGCTCCCTAAGGGGGGAGAGCATGGGGGCAGGGGTGGGAAGGAGCTTCTGAGAACAAATAAATGCCTAAAAAACTTATCTTAATATTTCAAGTGCAGATCCGTAATACTCGCACATTTTATTGTCCATGTTCCTTGGATATCATACTACTAGAGGAAGAGGAGAGACCCCCAAAATATACAAAAAAACCCCAAACCAAGTAACAAAAGGAGCCTTTGAGTTTATGTTAAATTACCTTCAGTATTGGATTTTCTGTTCTTTGCTGTTACAATTTTTGGTGGAAGTGAGTGAACTGTAACAGTAATTATTGAAAGGAAAAAGAAACCTACCACCTTCCCTGTGTGTCAAATGGCTCGCTGCTTAGAATCCTGTCCACATTGAAGGCAGATATGTTTTTGCTGACTGGGTGGGTCAGTAGTTATTTGGGATATTTAGGGACAGCTGATGTGGGTCACTCATGTGACTTGGGGTCAGTAGTAGTGCTTTCTGTTTTGTTTTCTCTCTCATTCAGTCAGGAGCTAAAGGAAAACTCGTCCGGAGTCTTGCTGTGTGTGAAGAGTCATCCCCTCGCCCAGGAGGAGAAAATCTTCATGATAATCAGGTACACTTGCAGTCATTGCTGTTAGCTGCATGGTTGACCTCCATCTTCAGCTGCATGATTGTGTTCCTAATTGGGCATTTAACAATGTCTTTACTGGGGGAAGAATTACGTCCGACAATGAATATGTTTTTATGGAGTTATCTGGTTTAGCGTGAACTTTATTTTGCAACATTAGTTTTATGCTATATTACAGGGTGTTGTTTGCTTTTTTTTCCAGACCCCCTGAAAATTTCAGCAAATGGAAAAGAATTCAAAAGAATTCAGATTTTAAAATTTAAAAAAATAGTAACAATCAAAAAGAATATTAATATGTTCTTTTCTCAAAGGCTATCTCTTTCGAGACTGCACCAAATACAGTTATGAATATGCTCTGGTTTCTGGTTCCTCTAAGACTCCAGTTCATATCAGTGTGCCCCTTCACATAAAATTCAAATGTCCTTCGCTCTCTGAAATGCCTTGGTAGAGCCAAGGATGCCTCCTACTGAGTGGCATTCAGTTTTTAAGCTCTTGGTGTAAATTATCCGGTATCAGAAAATGTGTATTTGAGTTTATCTGTACTGGTAGTGTTGTATTCCCAGCAGCTGGTAGAGTTCTGTCCTCTGCACCCCTCACCTTGGACAATAACACTGGTGGCAGTCTTTGTAGACTAACTTTGAAAAGTACTACAAAAAGCAAAAGTTAAGCTTCACTTACTTCTCTCTGCTTGCCTAGTGAGAGCAAGGCTTTAAAAATCCCAAACCCAACCTAAACCCAAAATATCATGAACACTGCCTATAATTTATGAAATGTTTATGTGAAATTAAGATCTCCCATCAAGAGAGCTTGAGCAAGTGGCTTCTTGTGAGCTTAGCACAAAAATAAAAAGTGACATTTTAAGTGTACTTTCTCACTGTTTCCTCTATTGACTTGAAATGAAACAAATCTGTCTCTCCTCTTAGTTCATAAGTAAGGAGAGGTGTTTCTATTTTTTTAATTTTTTGGAAAAACCAAATACCAAGTTGTTTAGCAGTGGGACATCTACATGTTCTACTGCTCTACAATGATGCTTATGCAGTAGATGAGCAGGTTATTTTATCAGTTGTTCTGTTGTAGGTAGAAGCTTTCTGCTTGACTTGCGTTACTCAAAATGTGTGGCTTTTGTTCTGATTTTGTTTGTATTTTCTATTGTTTAATGGAGAATGAAAAGGAGAACGATATAAAGAGATTGTATTAAGCATCGCTGGTGGTTTATAATGTACTGCACAGGACCTGTGTTAAACATCAGAGAGATTGGCAGGTGTTGAGGCAAAATCCCTGTCCTTACACCAAGCAGAGGAGGGGTTCCTGTTAACACACAGCCTCTGGTCTTACCTGACTGACCAGCTGTGGCAAAGATTTCTTTGACAGTCTTAAAATATTTATGGAGGTGAAATGTCTCCCTTGATCCCAGAATCTGTTTCCTAAAGACACGATTGGCTTTGTGTAATTACCTTGATAGGAATTGCCCTTTTGCTCTCACTGACCTTGTATTAATGAATGTGGCTCAGCTTTTGCTGGATCTGCAGGCTCCTCCTTGGTCTGGCTGAAAGATACAGGAAGTTTTGTGCCAAGCAGATTGCTTTGCTTTCACTTTAGAGGAGAAATAGCTTATTTTTCGGTTTGGTTTTTCTTTTTAATTTTTAAATTATTATTTTATCTTAATGGTTTACAAACCACAGGGAATTAATTACCAGAGAATGTACGGTACATTGCCAGAACTACTGAGTATGGATTGTACTGCAGGCTTGATGTTTGTATTTATATTTGAATACTTGCCTTCATTTTCCTGTATAAGGAAAAAAATTGTTTACCTGTATTACTTGATCTTGAATGCTTACCTGATGGTTCACTATGTCCTTACTTAAAAGCAATGTTGCCTTTAATGTTATACTATTGACCAAGAAGTGTATTATTGGAATTCGAACATTTATTTTGTTGTTCTCTATACTTGTATCAATGTATTTATTAATATTGTATTTTATTATTGAGAAAAATCAATAAAAATCTAAGAAAATCTACAGTAGCTTGCTTTCACGACTCTACAGCCCTTTTGTGTGTTTCTTCTAGTGCAAATACATCAGTATTACGTTACGTGTAAAACAGTATCTACTGTATGTTCTTATGTGTGCTTATCTGTAAAGTCTGTCATTTTCATAAATGCCTTTTTAAGAACCACTGTGAGGGTTAGGATTAATATCCTGGGAACAGCATGGCCAGTTACATTTTTCTCCTGTTGAAAAGCTAGCAGCATTGTTGCTCTGCTGTGGGCAGTGCAGGGGATCAAGAGTTATCCTGTGGGGTCATTTGGCAGTGCTTGATCCAAAGTTCATTGTTTGACTGAGAAATCAAACTGCCATTTGAAGTGAGAGGTTGCAGGCATAGTGTTAGTCTTCTAAGCACAACTGAGCAGGTTAGGAAACATTTTTCTATGTATCCTACCTCAAATGACCAGGAATTCCCATTCTTTCCCTTTGTGAGCGCAGTTTTTGGCTTATACTGTCACCCAAAACTATTGGAAATAGGGATTAAGGATGGCAGGATCAGATCAAGTTTTGGGTCCAGGGCTTTGTTTCTCTTCTACAATGCTTTTCATCTCAAGTCTTCTGTGCAACATTCAAGCTTCACAAAAAGTCAATACCAATTAAGCTGAGAAGATACCGATTTCTGTCTTACTGTGGCACGTTTATACTGATACCCTGTTCTGTTAGGCTCTTGTCTTACATGTGTTGTGATGGCTGACTTGTAGTTCTTTAAAGAATACAAAACCCTAAAATTTGTAATAATTACTGGAAGGATTTTTTTAATTCATAGTGGTCTGGTTGCTTAAAAAAAGACCCCTTACTTTAACGTTTTCTGTTGATCTTTTGGTATACTTTGAAAAATTGTGAAGGAAGGCAATTTGCTACCATTCAAGAAACTCCGATTTTCTCCACTATTAGTGAATTAGGTTTTCATTAACATAATGCCAAAAAATTATCAGGCATGCGGGACTCTCTTCTTTTAAAGAAAACTGCTTTACCAGGGAGTTTTGTGACAGTTTACTTCAAATGTGCTTTTTTTTTTCTTTACACTGCGTAAGCATGTAGTAGTATTTTGGGCATTTTTTTTTTCTTTAGAAAAATAAAACACAGAAATATGCTTCCTTCAATTTTGTCCAACCAGATTGCCAGTTCTGGAAATATGTAAATTATGCCATGGTAACTTCAAAAGAAAACAATTTGTATTTTGTTAAAACAAAAGCAGTATAAAGTAATGTTGTAGGAAGGGAAAAAGAAGTTCTCGAATGAAGATTGAAAAATGCAAACCATCTTGAATTGTCTGTTTTAATTAACTTTTTAAAGCTGAAGTGTGCATTCAAAGGGACTCATAGTCTCTGAAATACTGACTTTTTGAGGATAAAACTTGGGATGCCTTAGACAAGTTCACTTACTATGACTTGCCTGAAAAATCATAGTGCACATTTCACCCCTTTTGCTAAAGTCACATCTCTGTATGTCTTTATATTTAAAGTACCTGACAAGTTAGTCAGCCCTCTTGTATACAGCTGAGTAGATGGTTTGCTGACCCTCTTCTACTATCAGAGAGCCAGAAAGCTCAGTCTAGCTGATACTGCACTTAAACACGCAAACCAGCTCATATGAACCTGCAGGTTCTCTAGTGAGTGGAAAAACTTATATTTTTCACACATCTATCCATTGATCATCGCTTAACATGTGTAGTATTAAATTATATAATTATTTAAGAAAGCCCATATAGAATGTATTTCATTGTTATAATAACTCTTAAGTGAGAATTACTGAAGTGTAGAATAATAGAGCGCCCTTAATACAGGTAGACTAACATTTTATGGTATTCAAATATTAGAGAAGAAATACCTACTTGCCATTAGAATTTGGCCTCTAAGATGTCATTATTCTCCTGGCTCAAAAAAGCCCCACATTTTTCAAATAGGAAAGAAATGTATCTGGCTTCAACTTTTCTAGATACACATGGTTTAATGCCAATATCTGCAGGTTGGAAGCCATGGGAAGCTTACTGAATCTGGCACATAATTTATCTTTTTTTCCCCACAGGAATCAATCCAACTACAGCTTTCAAGTTTTCCTAGCTTGCAAGAAGAAGATAGATCTAATAAAGATGACTCCGAGAAAGAAAAAGAGAAGGATAAAAATAAAGATAAAAACAGTGAAAAAAGCAAGATCAGAATGTTATCAAAAGGTGAACTTAAAAATATTTAAATTGTTATGATTACTGTTGTAGAAAAGATTGTATATTTTTACAAGCAAGTATTTATTTGTGTACAAATATGTAGTAGATGTGTTTTTATACACTGAGAAAATTTAGAACCTGAAATGTGTGAATGTTTTTCATACAAACATCAGGATTTCAAAGTGAAGAAACCAAACCAAGGTTCGATATTATATGTTACTAATTTTCTTTATGTGAAGTCAATCTTTTGAATACTTAACCTTGTTGGTATAAACACACAAATATATAAATATATGTGTGATTATATAATAAGTGTAAGACACTAATATGCTTTTTTCTCAGATTAATGATAATATATTGGCATGAAACCTGCACAGTGTAGGCAGTAGAGAGTAATTCTCTTCACTGTTGCTCCTCTCTCATGGAGAATGTATCTTAAATGCTGTAAGGAAATCCATCTATGACATTCAACCTGCATTACAATCTTCTGTTATCACCTACTAAAACTTCTTCAGGAAAGATCTTGTATCTAAATTTGGTATTGTTTTTTAAATCTTTTTACTAATCCCTGGTATAAGGTTGTA
>WEIV01014940.1:91778-110395 GCA_013390005.1 Calyptomena viridis | reverse complement strand
AATTAGCAAATGTGTCGCTGTTTTCATTTATTTATGGCTCAGAAAAAAATGTAATTATCAGTGCTATTTGTTTTCTTTTTTTCCTAGTAATCACTACAAAAAGTTCCCTCAGATGTCGTCGTATCAGAGGATGCTAGTGCACAGAGTGGCAGCTTACTTTGGAATGGATCACAATGTGGATCAGACTGGAAAATCTGTAATTATCAACAAGACCAGCAATACAAGAATGTAAGTAGCATCTCTGTTGTGTTTTTCCTTGTTCCCTTTCACAGTACAAGAGCTGGTTTGTACCATAACTGCATGGTGTAATTTNTAAAGATACATGAAGAAAAATCAACCTAATTGGTCTCTTGCAAGCAGCTCAGCACAGTATCTTGGAATATTACTTTTCCTGATTCCTTGGTGCCACGACTTTGCTACGGAAATAAGTTCATTGCTTTACATGTCACCTGATACCATACTGCTATATTCCTAAATAACCCAAACATATTTGGAAGATTGCCTCTTCCCTTGTTCTGGCTCTCTCTACTTCAAGAGTCATTTTCTGCCCACCTGGTTTTTTTCTTCTCCCCTCCTGGTTCCACTTTATTTTCTCTTGAAATCTCACTGTTTAACCACAGTGTTTTTGTGAAATATAAATTCCTTCTGATGGTTCAAATGTATTGCAAAATTCCTGGCAGGTTAAACTTGTGCTGACATGCATTATATGCTTCTCCCTGAACCTGTATAAAGGTAGCAAAAACTCTATGTGAAGGTCCCTGGCTAATTCAGCAAAGGTGTGGTAATGTGTCCTTGCCTAACCAACATCACTTTTTCTACCTAGTGCCACATGTGTATTAAATGTAGTTTTTTTCTCCCTCTCTACCTATAAACTACATAATGAAGAGGAAGTAATTACAACTGGGTAATGAAATTTTGGTATCTGGTATTGGAACAGGAAAGCCCCGTTGAAAATTGTGTACTTCCTGTATTCAATTAGGAGGAGAAATGAAAACATTTGTTTCATTTATATATCCAGTAGTTAGGTGATTTATTTATATCCAGTNTCCCTTCACATCTGTGTCACTCCTTTCGTGCACCAACTGCTACAGATCTTTCCTCACAGCATCGCCTTCTTCTTGACAATAGACTACTATCACATTAATATCTAAGTGTTGTGTGGCTGTCATCTCAGAGGTGGGTAGCACTGGAAGTGCTGTTGGAAATGCTTGCATAGCACTTCTGGAGAGGACACTGACGCCTTCTTCAATAGTCAGGGCTTTATCCAAGTGCTCTGGTGAAGCTGTGGCTTCATGCATGGTGGGAGTAAGCAAGCAAGACTATTTGTCAGGCATGAACTGGCATCCTTGTGGGCAAGCTCAGCGGGCAGGATGTTGCAGGGGTATAAAGGATGGAATGGTCCTTTCAATGTGGTCTTGCAAACTGGTGGTGAGACCAGACAAATTGGTTCTAACACCCTTCCTGTATAGATCTTCCAGGAATAAGCACAGAGGTTTGGCCCTCTGTTGACTGTGAGTACAGCTGTTCTCTAAGCACCACACAAGCTGCAGATTTCTTCCCTCTTCAGTGATTTGGTGGTAGGTAACTGGATTACATGAAGCTCATATTGCCTTGTGGTGCTTCCAGAGTGTTATTTACATTATTTTGATATTGCCATAAAATAAAGCTTTGTAGAAGTGACTCTTTCTTTTCATAACTGGAGGAGATGGCGTGTTTTTTGAAAATGTCCCTGGCTCTGACAGAAAATAGCTTGTTATTATCTAGCATGAATAAGGGCTGATGAGATTTTATTATCCACAGCAAATATTGTGTAAGTTCCACATCTGAAAGCGTATGATGTGATTTCATGTGTTGTGCATTTCACTGCTCTCGGAGGAGACAGTTTTGTGTGGTTCGGAATCAACACCAAATACTGGGAGTGTGTTGTCTCTATTAATTACTACTTGGACAGTATCCAGAATACCGAAGAATCTGAAGAGCGTCTGAAACGCTGTTCAACGTGGTTATGCTGTGCTGTAAGCCTGAGTTTGATAGCTTTATGTGAATTTATGGAGAGGCCCCACAGACAGATGTTCTGAAGATTTGCATTTGGGCAATAAATTATCTCTTTGAGGCGTGTGGTTTCCAAAGTAGAGAGAAGAATGTTTTTGCATACTCAAGAATTCATAATTCTGCACTGGCTGTGACTTCTCTGTATGTGTGCCTGTTTGGGAAGAGCATATGACTCTACAGGGTTGCCATGTGGGCTTGAAGAAGCACCTTGTGGCATCCTTCTTTGGCTGAGTGAGGGCTCATGTCACATCTCTGCTGTGTTGGTGTCACATCTTGCTGGGGGTGAGTTCTTCCCTGGCTCCAGGCAGTGAGGTGCCTTTATTCTATTCAGCAGAGATCTCCCATGCTCACGATGCCTGCAGGTGCTTGAAGGTACAAGTGTCAGAAGAGTGAATGGTTTTGAGATGAAAAATCTGGTAACAACACTCCCTTGGAGGTGCTGTCTGTCAAATGGGAACTGGGGTACGAATGGAGCAGATCTGAGCATTTCAGTCCTTTCATCAATTGGCTGTCTTAGTGTATCCACTTTTATGTACCTGTGCCCGTAAAGTACCTACTTTATGGAGGTTTGGAAGTTGAGAAAGTGCTTATTTGAAGAGGTTGCAGCTGGAAGGAGGGATGTCACTTCTCTGTTCATCCATGCTGCTTTACAGGGAGGGGAAAAATGATGGTAAAAATTCATTAGGACTTGAATCTTTGGGAGTGCAATATATTAGCTTTCATGAATTCTCGGTGAAGTCTCTCTTAAAAATACAGTAAGACAATAATGGCAATTTTGCAGTCTGAAGAGTATTTATAGTGAAGAGCTTCATCTAAGGTGCTTCTTTTTTAAAAAAAAAAAATTGGAATATAAGCAAGTCATATTGTTTTGAAGCTTTTTTTATGAAACTAAATTTTAAAGGACAGTGATGGGCTCAACTATCCAAGTGTTTTTTGACGTTAATAAAGTTAAGTCTCTGTACTCTAGCTCTTATTACAGAATCATGGATTTTAAAAATAAATTATCTTTTCATATGAATTTTGGAACTTAAAGTAGGTAAAAGAAGGAGAAAAACTGAAAAAAATACATAATTTTTCATGGTTTCATATCTTACAAAGTCCTAATTAAATCATCCCACTTTTGAAATCCTATTCTCACCAGTATACATGAGAAAAATTGACCAGAAGATGAAGGAGGATTTTTTTTGTTGTTTTGTTTTTACAGTCAAAGAACTCAAATACTACTTAGAAGTCTGCCTTGTTCAGATGAAACTGCTCTTGTGTCACCATCCTTATGTATATTTGTCTGTCATCTGTGTCTGCCTGTCATCTATCTAAAGATATACAGAAATGTACGGGGAACTTAAGACAGTGAAATACGATATAAAGAGAAGTTTGGAATTGAGGCAATATGTCGAGACAGGACATCCTTATTTGGAGCCAAAAAAAGTGTGTATGTCACCTTTTGTTCTGTATATTCCTCATAATTCCTATCAAACAACTGGGAAGTACTTCAGAGTTTTTTGCAGAACCGTTCATATTAGATGTATCATCCCAATCAGATTCATTCATTTGATTATCTATAGATAAATGGAGAAATGTAGGGCAAGTGTGTTTCGTGTGCTTGGTAAATGAAAAGGGGTTTCATTTGGTTGAGATCATCAGCCACGTGACAGGCATGTCTGTGCCACAGCCCACACATGCATTCATGTACTTTTTTGTATAAGTGAGTGGCAGGGCTCATCAGAACTGAGAAGGTGGGATACTTATGATACATAACGCTGTGTTTAGACATTTTCATATGTTCTGAGGGTGTGACATACCTATTATGAACTTTATACCAATTCTCACATTCTCAGTTCTGACTTTTTTTTTCCGAGAGCACTGTGACTTACCACCCTTGTGATACTTGGTTTTCTTTCTACTGTGTTGTTATAATGTTGGCCCAGTTGGAAGGTGTTTTGATGCCTTTGAGATGCATCAAAAACTTCAGGCAATGCTAAGCTGTTACGTGTATTACAGGGGTTCCTTATAATCTAGAGATGAACTGTATCAGCAGCAGGAGACGTAATGTGTAAGTTGTACTTTGAATAACCTACAAGGCCTTTGTAATTTGACATAGTGTCTGCATTATTCTGCCTGCTTTACGTAAGGGTGGTTTGAATCACAAGCAAAGAAGAAAAGCTTTCTTTGGGTTTCTATTGTGTATGCACTGGTCTTGATAACACCTTGATGGAGGTGCACTGTGGCAATTTCACCAATTTAAGAATCTGAACTTTGGAACAGGATCCTCCAGACGTGTCAGTAAAATGGCATTCACTGAACATGACAATTTCAATGAGGAATAGTTTGTAGAAGTTTTTTTACTCTAGGCCTGAAGTGCCAAGAAGACTTCCTTGAGATGCCAAATGTTACAGCCTTTTTGTACATGCAGAAGAGTATGTCTTTCTCCTTTCCTGAATAAGGTATTCTGTGTAAATGAGTTTAATTTCTTTAAGCAGTTGTTTGTCGATGGGAAAGACAGGGCATTTTAGCTAAACTGGAGTAATGATAAATGTGTGTCTGAATTGCGAGTATCTTTTTTTGTAAAATCTCAAAGTGATTCAGTATTTGCCAGAGCATTTGAAGAACAGCTTTGTTCCCTGCTCTGTTGTAAGTAAGAACAGTTATCTGTCGAATATTTTGCTGCATGGTATTTTTCTCTCTGCGTTTAAGCACCTTATGCTATTCTTAATTATCATATGTGTAGACAGAGCAATGATCTCATGAGAGCAGAATTGCTTTTATGAGCCACAAGATGCATGAAAACATATGCGAACACCCTTACTTCTGATTTTATTATTTTCATTGGAGTCTTGCATTGTTTTTTTCAAAGGACAGTGGAGTCAGCTCTGTTTCCTTAATTTTGTAGTTACCTTTTTCCCATCTTCGCTGCAGAATAGTTGCCTCTCGGCTACTAAGAAATATACAGAAACTGGAGATAGCCAGACTTTCCCTCTGGTTTACAGTTGCTATTGCTTAATCAGTATTACAACATTGTCTGTTACAAATATGTAGAGAAATATAAAAGTGCATAGTGGATGAATGCAACTAAAATGGAGAAACTGTGTCACTGAGAAACAACAGTATAATTGGCTGAGACATTTTGTTCGGGTTTAAGATGAACCAGAACATTATGCGACTAATAATTTAATAAGAACATTAATAAAAGAATAACGTATAATAAAAACTATGAGTTTATGTCACTGCATTGTAGCTTATGTAGCATTTAAATAACAGATTAGTTTGATTTTCATGGATCGTATTTCTTGACTTTTTTCATACAAAAATGTGACATTAAGGTTTTTATATTTTCAGTTATTATTAGTCTTGATGACTTAACCAAAGACTTTTATTAATATGAATTTTTACATCTGTATATCTTGCACACCACAAACACATACATACATAGTTAACGTCCAGGGTTCTTTTTCATTTCTTTCTCTCATGCTTCTTTCATGGTTCTCTCCTGGTTGTCTCTCTCTGTCTTTTCTCAGTTCTCTCTCTAGATCTTTCTAAGAACACTTCCGTATATGGGAAGCCATAACTAAACAACAAAATAGTTAACTTTTGGTTGGTTGGACAAGTTCTGTCCAACGTGGGTCACCTTGTTACCATTGTAAAGGCCATGGCTCCTGGTTTGATCACAGCTCTCTCAGAGCCATCAGCCAGTCTATTCATTTGTTAATAAAACTTAACGACCTTACTCCCACAGAGAAATAACCTGTTTATTTCATTCTGGGATTAAATTAGGAACGTGATTAGAAAAAGACAGTCTTATTTCACTACTTGATGCTCATCTTGAAGAGACTGAGCTGTATTTTGTCCCAGCCTTTTTTTTTCAGTGTTTCTTTTTTGAATTTTAATGATAGTTGAATTAGGGTAGCCTTTTTTTCTCAGCAAGCATTCTGCCATTTTAGTCACGTGCCTGGTTTACATGAAAGATACAAAAGAAAAAACATAAATTCTTGATACACTTGAAGTTGAGCTGAATTTGACCCTTAAATCCTGTCTTCATTCTTACTTCAGTGGAAGCTGTATACTGGACCCATAGAAATCACTTATTCTCTAAATGAGATGTTAGGGTTAATGAACCAGTTCTAATAGCTCCAATATTAAATTTTCATCTAATGTAATTTATTAAAACTAGATTGTTTATAATTAAGGTGGACATGTGGTTTTTACAGCTGTTCTATGCTGTAATGAAATAGTAGTTAAGCATTAATCAGAAGACATCTATGGTATTTCTTTTTCTATTTTTTTTTATTTTAATCTTAACAACCATGCCATTTAACAGGATAAGTTTTGTTAAACCTAGGAGGTTATTGTCACCTGATCTGTGTTTGGGAGATCTGAGGTTGTCCAGGAAGAGAGTGCTGTGGAATAACAAATAGGTAATTTGGTTGTGGGAAGCTCTTTCTTGCATAAGTAATTAATCCTTGAGGTCGTTCAAGCTGTAGTAGGAAAGTGCTCATTAATCAAGACACTGTTTGGTCATTTATACTTTCAAGTCACTGGAGAGAGATTTGGAAATCTGAGATGGCTCCTGTGCTTTCCTCAGAGGTAACTGTACATCAGTAGTAGATGAATAAATGTATTTAAACCCGAATGTCAGAAATAAGGTGTTGATAGTTGAGCAAGTAAATTTTAGAGGTGGTCCAAATTAGTTATATAATCACCTTTTGCTCTTCTGTTGCCTGCCTCATTTTTAATGTAGGAAATAGGACACTTAAAAATGTAAAAAGTAGTATGAATTTTGAGAAATCTTTGCCTTTGTCAGTTGTTTCAGCTTGCTGTTTCCAGGGTAACCTTGTGAGGCTGTTTCTGACAGTATATTAAAAACAGGCCCTCTTCTTTGGGCCAGTGATTGTTCACAGGATGACTTTTGATCCTTAAGTCTTCCTGCTGGAGAGGGCTAAAATATTCATAGCTCGAAGCAGAAGTCAGCACAAGAATTTGTTATTGTTGTATTAATGTGTATACATGGGCCATTTCAAGAGGACTAATAGCTTCTTCATTAGCCTGGTTTGGCTTTTGGTGAACCATCTTGCCTTCATCAGTAGTCTTCAGATTTTGGATTTGCTTCCTTTTTCTTTCTCTCTTCCTTGTTAATTTTTGAACTTCTGAAATAGAAAAGTGTAATTTTAAATAGATCACAGCAGTTATGCAACACTGTAATTTTCAGCCACTTACAGAATATGCCACATCCTTAAAATCAGATATTAATGAATTCCATAATAAACTACCACTTTTGAGCCTCTATTAGCCTGAAATAAATTGGCACTGTGCAAGATGTTCAGTCTCAATAGACACCCTGAATATCAAGAATTAAATCTAATTGAGGAGAGTGAGCAGGAGAAGCAGGGCCATCAGTAAAGAAATAATCTTAGTTTGATAACAGGAGGATGGCAGAGCACTTTAAAGCTCCTAAAATGTTCACTGCCCGAGAGGGGACATGGTGCTTCTGCCTCATCTAACAGAGGAGCTGTTTTTTGCATGTGACCTTGGCTTGCAGGCTTCTCCCTTGTGTTCAAAGTCCATCTTCTGGCCCCAAAATACTGGGAAAAATACTGAAGTTGGTACTCAAGCAGATGCTCAGGGAGTCAAGAGGTACTATGTTTTTGCATCCATATCTTAAAACAGGATGATTTTCTGGAATTAAATTTTAGGAAAGCTATGATATCTCACCATTAGCTCAGGTTCCTTAAGTACTTTGAAATCCTTCAGGAACTGGCCTTCTGCTTGGTCCACACACAAAACAACTTGGCATGGAAAAAAATTCAGTGTAAATCCTGTAGTTTTCAGCTTCACTGTGGTTTTTATAAGAAACACTACTGGTGCCAGCCCCACTGAAGTTGTGCTGCTGGGGTACTAGGTCTGAGCATCTTGAAGGATGGGCAAGGGTGACAGAATGAAACCTCATGGCCATTGAAGGACAAATGTTTCCACAAAGCGTTCCCATCTCTTTCTTTCAGTCCTACCAGGCTGAATCCCAATTAGAGGGAGAGAATGACTGTGAAAATAACTTGTGACTTTCCACATCCTGTTTAATAATAAATGCAGAACATGTTTAGAGTCCAGCTGCTGGTCTGAAAAAAATCTTAATATCTAGGCTTAAACTGGGGAAAAATTAGCATTTGGTATCTGTGCCATAGAGAAGGCAGCACTTTGAAGAACTGTCTGGTACAGGACTGATTCTTTTTTTAAGGATTTTAATGTGCTTTTACCATCATGACAGAAGTTCTTGGTGACTCATATGATAAAAGCAGCAATCTGTTAATGAGGCATTTACTTTCAAATACTTGCTATGCCATCTTGAGTGGTTTTAAGTTGTGATAATATAACTGCACCGTACTTTTAACAATTACCTATATTTAAATTCTCACTCTGGCTTTTTGAAACTGTTCTAGCATCCATCAGCCCCTCAATACATTAAACCTATTTGAAGGGTGTGATTTCAGGCTCTCATTCTTGAAAAACCTTGTTCTGAGAGAATTTAATCAAAAAATTTAACCTGCAGGGCTAGAATTCTGTCTTTTTCATTATGTTGAGTCCTTTTGACAATGATGATATTTGCTTCCAAGTTCTGTAAATTCTCAAACTCTCAGAATACATTCCTGTGCCTCTATGATCAAAACAGACGTTTATACTGCAGATAACAGAATTTCAGTTCTCAGGGTAAAGCAAAGAGATAGCAATGCTTACGTGGTTTTACTGGGGTAGTAATGCAGAACCCTAGGACAGCCTTCAGCCTGAAACCAAAAAAACACACAATGGGCAGATGTACTTTTTCTATATAAACTAACACAGCAAGAAAGGCCATCATACTGTGTCACAGCATGCCTTCAAAGTAGAGACCAACGTGATGTTGAACTGAGCAGTCAGTTTAATTAAAGACAAGTGCAAATAACAAGAAAACACTGTTAAACCATCAGAACACCTGCATAAGAGTGTCCTAAGTCTTTACAACTTCTCTGAATCCTGTCAGCATCAGCGCTTCTCCCTGGCTCTTACCATCCTGTTGCTCTCTTGATGGCATCCTTGGGTAAGATCATTTTTCTCAATTGTTCATTTTGTGCACCAGATGATGATCCTGCAAGTGCCCTGGGTGGTGCTTTTCCCACCCTTAGCCCCATTGCCCTACCTGTTTTTGGCTTTGTGGTGCCATTCATTCAGGAGAGGGATATTAACATGCTCTTCCTTGTTACATGCCTTAAATGAACATTGGATTGCAAATGCAAAGTTCAATTTTTTTGGCTCGTGCACACCACAGAGATCTCCCCTTTTGAACTTGCATCTCTGTATTACATTCTTTCAGACAACTGCTTGGCTGTTACCTGTGAGGCTTTTGCAGATGACATGCACTACAGCCCTTGCTAGATTTTTGAAGTACATCAGGTGCTGTACTGGTAAACCCATCTTTTCCACACATGGTGAGGTTGTTGCTTTGGAAAGGCATCCTGCAACAGCCTGTGTGCTGTGGTGCTGTCAGAAACATATGCCTCCTAATAAAGATTTATGTGCTGTATATAAGTCAGCCTTGACAATACCAGATTGTTTGTGTGCTCTGCTAATGCAGTGACTAAGCCTGTAACATTCAAAGCTCATGTTTGTCTCTTTCCATTTGTCCTTTTGGTGTGGTATCTATTTTTCTGATTCTTAGCCACCTATTTTTTAATAAGCTAATTAACTTATTTTAAATGAGCACAGATTTTTTCCCCAAAGTATTTGAGTTCTTATCTCCTGTCCGAATCGAGATCTATGAAACTGCATTAGTTTGCTTGGCAGATTCAAGGAAATGCCCTGTTCCTTCTTTAGTCATGTATCCTAATAGCTATTACCATTCTGCAATATGTTTTTAAAATCTGTAATTTGATTAAATAGTGAATACCTGGTTAAGGTAGTTACAGTGCGGGTTTTTTTCATTACCACTTACAAGAGTTGACTGAGAATCAAAGGTATTAAATGAGCATATAATGGGGAATTCTCCTTAAACAGTCCATGTAAAAAATATGCCTGAGGGGTGAACTCTGCTTTCTGTCATCCAGAGATAAAGTGAGAGGAACTCTACTGAAGTGAATGGAAGTAGCTCACGTTAAAATCACTATAATGATAGTAGAAAAAAATCATACAATAAAATATAAAAAAAGGGGTTTTTTTCTCTCTGACACACAGAATTATTTTGTTGCTTATTCCAGCTTTGTCATTTCCAAAATACAAGCTTCATGAGTCCAGAAAAGTGCCTTTGGGGCTTTGCTTAAGTAGGGGCTGCAGATGGCTTTTAAGGAAGAACTGTAAAATTAGGAAGGTAAATGGTAATGGCCAACTTGCAAAAGAAAGAACAAAGATCATCTGAAATGTAATGATGGGGGTTTGTTACTATATATCCAACTTAGTGTTTCAAAAAATGATGGCATGGTTAAGGTTGGAAGGAATTTCTGGAGGTCAGCTTGTCCAACCCAGCCCTGCTCGAGCAGCACCATTTGGAGTCAGTTACACAAGACTATCCAGGACCATCCCAAGGATGGAGACTCCACCAACAGTCTGGGCAACGTGTGCCAGTGCTTGGCCACCCTCACAACGAAATTCTTCCAAGTACAGAAATAAGAAACTCCACCCATATCTTGGGAGTGCCCATTTTTAATGATCTCCCAACACAAAAATGAGGTTGAAGGAGTTGAAATGATCATTGGCTGCCTGAGAAGGAGCACGGCCATGAGAAATGGGAAAACACTAGTGCTCTGGGATTTTACCTGTGTACTCTCCCCAGGTCTGGACCTGATATTGCACAGAAGTGTGTAGAAATGCTCATGAACCAGGGAAAAACACTGGATAGTAGGGCTAATGATACCTGTTACATGTTGTCTCTGGTCATTGGGTAAACTGATCATTTGCCAAAAAGTGATCTCTTTTCACTGTGGAAGAAAACAGATTAGGAAAAGGCTTCCAAAGATTTTTAGTGATGGGAGCAGACTTTGCAGAATTTTGCAGATGCTCAGAGAGTTTTTGGGAAGCTTTTCATGGCAAAATGTTTCGGTGCTGCAGGAAACCAACTGAAGTTGGCTCCCTGAAGGTGTCCTGCTGGCACCTACCTGAATATCATGGTGCTGCCTTACTAGGCAGGATGGAGAGAGAAAAGGCTGTCTATACTTTCTGGCAGAGCTGGGTTGTGAGAAGGGGGCTGCACAGTGACCTGAGGATGGGTGCCAAAGAGCACTAACTCTCAGATCCAATTTCTCTTTAACATTCCTAGTGCCTGATCAAAAGCTTTACAGGGAAGGAAGAAATGTGCTATGTGTTTTATCTGAACCAAGTTGCCAGAAAGGTGACTGACTGAGCTACCTGACAGCTTCTAGGAAATATGAAAAGAGTTCACATGCGATTATGGTTTTGTGAAGTTGCATTTTCAGGGCACGGATTTTTGCTTCCACCCATATTGTCAACCAATAAAAATTTGGATGATCAAATGTTATATTAAATAAAACAAAAACAAAAGAAAAAACACTTCAGACTTTGCATCTTTTTAGCCTATGTGCTTTCCCCCTCCCTTTGTGTTGGATTCTGAGCCTTTAAAGTATAACTGGGTCATACTTTTTGGTTTCTTCAGTAGATTATCCAGATTGCAAAAATCTTACTGACTTAAAAAGTATTTCCTCCTTGAACTTTTTTATGGAGTAGTAGGGTTTGAGATTCTCAAGTGATGCATTGATTTCAGACAGGGGGGGTAAACAAAATGCTGAATGGGCTGAATGAAATCCTGTCTTACAGGTAGGCAGCACTCCTTGTACGCATATATTGCTTTTTTTTTTCCCTTGCACATGACTGTTAAAAAGTAGATGGGTGTACTGTGTGGCCAGGGTCAACCCACCAAAATAGCAAAGTATTGTAGGTTGTTTTGTTTGGTTGGTTGTTGTTTTGGGTCTTTTTTTCAGATGTTCTGTAAATAGTGAAGATTACTTGAGTCAGTGATAAGGCCTTCAGAAGTTCTCAGTCTCTCTTCAAAAAGGCTGTGCAAATCCCCTTTTTAAAAATAAATTAATGTTTGGTTAGGATTTGAAGATGTAATCTAGGTATCTAGTGTGGCAAAAGTGAATAAGTTCCTGATTTTTTTTATGGGTTTTTAATAATAATTGTAAACCATGCTTTGACTATACTAAGACCTTAATTTGTGCCAGAACTGAAAATAATCTGATAAATTCACTCCCTTACATGCATGAACACAGTTTCATATATTGTGCTGACTACTGGCATTATCAGCTAAAAAAACCTCAGAAAAATTATTAATAATTCAGGACACACATGGGATGAATTCACTGTATCTGCTGTATTACTGTAATCATATACTGTTAGTATATTGACACTATACTGCATCTTACTCAAAATTGCATATTATTTTCTTCATTTTTAAGCAGATTCACCTGCAAATTCATAAACTAATGTGGCAGATTTCCCCTGAATAACCAAAATTTCTCTACTTCTTTACAACAAATGCATTATATGGTTACAGGGAACTTTAAAGCTCAGAGTGTGGAGCTTGCACTGACTTCCACTCCCCCTTCCATCAGTGGAGCAGACCCAAACCTTTTCAGAGTCAACCTCTTCTCTACCTAAGTGCTTCAGAGCATTTGATTCCACTAATGGGTTTTAAACATTGTTTGCCATCTGTGTCCTACTAATAATACATTTTTGCAATATATGTTAAAGAAGAAAATGCAGTAGACAGTATTGAAGAGAAAAACACAAGCACATGCTGAAATATCACTGGACCTTGACATCTTTTTTAAATAGTCTACTTTTCTTTTAATTAATGATTTTTAATGTGTGAGGGAGGCCTGCCTGAAGATACTTGTTGCTGTGATATCCTCTTTCCCACTAGACAGCCTTTCCTGAGGCTTTGCATCCTTATTCACTGAGCTGGTCATGCTCTTTGCAACCTCACTGGTAGCAGTGAGCCAGAGCTGCAGTGATGCCTGGGAGGGGAGGACCTTCTCATAGTGCTGATAGTACCCTGGCAGAGTCTCTCTGACCAAGCAAATTTTTTTTCACAACTGGAGATTAATCACCTGCTGTGCTTGTAGGTTAATTTTATTAACAGGCACATAACAAATCATTAGTTTTGACTCATGGCTTGATCCCGTGCTTCTCCTGTTCTCTTATGACAAGTGGAAACATTTTATAAATAGTAAATGAAGTGAAAATGGGATTTAAAAATGAAAATAATGCTATGACATATGAAAATCATGTTGCTTAAATAAGTTAGTAGATGGAGGAAACATTTTTTCAGGTTGTTATTTCAGGCTTTTTTCTCTCTTTTTTAATTTTTTTTGCTCTTCATGTTAAAATCTCATTATGTTTGGTATATAGTTTATTAGCTGCTCAGCAGATAAGCTACGGCTCTTAATTTTATATTGATAGTACAGTTGCAGAAATTTTGTTCGTGCTCTGACACGTAAAACCAGAGAAATAACGATCCTCAGACAGTCCTGTCAAAGCAGAATATTTGAGTGAATGAATTTTCATTTCTGGCTGTGCAGGCATAGTGCTTATTAATGGAAGCAAAGGGAGAGCAACCCACCTAACAATCCATTAGCAGGGCTTTTTAGCCTTTCTGTTTATGAGGAAACATAATGAATGACCCATTAAATTAGAAAACTATGCAAAGAGCTGTGGTCCTCTGGGACTTCACAAAAGAAGGCTAGTAGGGCATCCAGAGAGTCTGCTGACTTAGGCCCTATATCTGTTAGTGCTGGCAGCTGTCAGTGATGGACAAATGGTTCCTGAATTGTCAAACTATGTGAAAATTGGGATGGTGTGTCACTTTGTCATGAAAATGCAAACTGTGAGCAAAAGTGGGAATCCTCTAAATTCATACAGAAGGAGAGGCAGGATAGCTGTCTCTTAATATTGAATTTCTTACCAGTTTATTACAAATGTTTCCTGCACATCTGACAATGAATTGTTGTGGACTGCAATTATGGCATGAATGTGTGCTCTATTTTGATTTCAAATCCATAATGCTATAACAACAAAACGATGGCCAATTTACTCATCTGGTTTAATTTTTTGTTGTAAAATAGATGAAGCCGAGCTTTTTCTTTTAAAGTTTGTAGAGGACTTTTGTTTACGAAATAACTGACNAGCATGGAACAGCATCATGCCTGCTCGCAAACCTGAAAATGTTGAGCTTTTAACCAGTGGGGGTTTGGATTTTAAAATAAATAAATAAATGTCTGTGGGAGTTTAAATCGGTGAACTAATTGGTACTCTATGATTGTTTTAGAGTATTTTTCCCACTTAATGGTGATGAGATAAAATTTAAGCAAACTGTCATCAGTCCCTCCCTTTACTGGCTTTGTTTATTGGAAGTGAGAAAACTCTTGGGCGTTTTGGTTTGGTTCTAAGATTTCTATCAGTTTTTCCTTACTTTTAAAGATGGACAGGCTTCACTAAGCAGCAGTGGTCCCTGCTACTGAAGGAAGCAAATTAACATACAGTATGATAATTTGTTTTCCCTGTCCTTCAGTCACAGTGAGGAGAGTCTAAATATTTCAGTGACTGAGACTTTGGGTTCCCGTTCCTTGCTACACAACAACAACAACAAAAGCTATTTATAGCAATAACAGTTAGCAGCGATCCAGCAGCCTCAGACAGCTATAGGCAGCATCTCACCATGACCACAAATGTTAACTGCTTTTGCACTGAATGCCTCTGTGAAAACAAAGAGCACTGAGAAATAAAGATCAAAGCAAAACCGAAAGAAAGATTTTTTTATTGCTATGTTTTACTTTGCTGGCAGACCAGAGCAAAGGTTTTCTGAACATTTAAAAGATGAAAAAGGTGAAGAATCCCAGAAGCGATTTATCTTGAAGCGAGATAACTCTAGTATTGATAAAGAAGACAACCAGGTTGGTTCTCGGTTCGAGAGTTGCTGAAATTTGTTCTGTTTTTGAAGGTGGGCTGACTGATGTTATTGTTGTTCTTTTGTTGTTGCTCTCCTCCTCCCTGCCCTCCTGCCCCCTCCCCGCCTCCTTTGGCATCCGTACCGCTGTGGGTGGCATCGAGCCCAGCGTGGCCGCTTCAGCCGTGGCAGTGTGTGGGTTTGCATGGGTGGTTTGCTTGGCAGGACTTGCTGCATGACCGTGGGAGGGGGAATGCCGGTGGCTCCGAAGGCTTTGTCAGTCGCGTTTCTCAATGTCTTGCCTAACTCTGGCAGTTGTTACACTCCCTATAGCTCCCTCCTTCCGTTGTACCTGTTCAGAGGTGTATTTCCATACGGACCGATGGCGAACTGATGTAGCCCAAAAATGAGAGAGAGGGGAAAAAAAAAAATTCAAACCAACAAACAAAAACCCCCAACCAAACAAATATGGGAATATGTGATGGTGAGGCCAGGTTGATTTTTTTTTTTTAAACCATCCTGAGTTAAGTTTTGGCAAAAAATAAATCAGGTTCATCTTTCAGTTCCCTTCCTCCTCCTGTGCTCTCACCACCTTTTACTGTCTGTGTAACTTACTTGCTTGTGCATGTACTGTGGCAGACGTTCCCTCTCTGTGTTGCCTGTGCCATAACACTACCTTACCATAGGTGAGCCTGATGAATAGGGGAGCGCCAGGGAAATGCGTGTGTTTGTGCTGCCTTTAAAAGCAGATGTTGTGGTGTTTCAATCCAGTGCAAGCTGTGTATATGGAATATATTAACAAAAAAAAACAAAACTGAAAAGGTTCTGACATGGTTCGCTTTTATGAGAAAATTCTCACAGGTAAGAAGACAGCATATGCTTTCATTGCTCAGGTTATATTTGTGGAGGGCCCTACCAGTGAGTCATTGCCTCTCTCCTTCATGTTTTCAGTAAAGGACTGATTTTTCCCTTCCTTTTTTCTCTTTTTTACCCTTTTTTTCCTTGACTTTCAGTTGTATGTAGCAGCCTTGCCAGTTGTGCTGCATCCGATTTGGCTTTGAAAACAAACCCCAAACAATTTCAGGGTGTGGTGAGCGTGGGGATTAGCCAATGGAAAGCAGCATGACCTATCTCACCCGGTGCTGGGGTGCAGGGGGAAAAGGAGCAGTACTTGAAATACAATTGCCAGTGAAGCATTTCCTGGTGGGGATCATCTTCTCTTCTCCTCCCTCCCATGGCACAGCCTTTTCCCACACTGTGATTTACTGAGAGGCGCAAATGGCCCTTTCCCCAGCAAAACTGAAGTAGAGGATTCCTTACAGTGTGAAAATGGTTAAAACTGTTGTGCAGAATATCCGGGGTTTCTTGTACCCATAGACTTTGTGAGTTTCTTCTACGGTTTGCAGGTTAGCTCTTGCAGCCTAGTTTCTCTCTTTTCTTCCTCAGTTTCATAGGTAGCACACCACTTCCTGCTCTCCTGCTCCTCACAGCTGGTAGGAGACTCAAGAAATCTTAGCAGCTGAGAACAATGGCACTTAGACTTGGTGTGCAAACACCCAGTTTTAGGATGGCAGGTCCACAAAAGCTGTGCAGAAAGCCCCATTTTGGCCACCTGCTCTACAGACCCATATATGATACCTAACTGGAAATCCTTGAGCACCCAGTCTCGCAGGGTGCTTCATGCAGGAATGACAGCTATCATTTTTGTGCTTCATTTGTTTAAGTGAACATTTATTATTCTCAGCTGACAGTTACTTAATGGCAGTTTTTAACAGCTCAACTTATATAACCCTCCTGGTTTTCTTTCTGCTCAGCAAAACAGAATTCTTCCATTTAGAGATGACAGACGAAGTAAATCAATTGAAGAGAGAGAAGAGGAGTATCAGAGAGTGAGGGAGAGAATATTTGCACAAGATGTGAGTAGTTGTTTTAATTGCCTCTTTAGTGCCATACCTTTGCTGTAGTCAGCTAGTTTTGCCCCCTTCCTATGACAACACTGGAGCTGGGCTTGCCCTGTGGATCTGGAGGTGACAGGGAAAGAAGGTTGGTGCAGAGGGTCCGAGAGGAACTTAGGAGATGTGGAGATTGGCTTCTTGAGAATGAGGTGATGAGAATTGCAGGGAGAAGGGTAGAGGAGCGATCAGGCCCAGCAGGTTGTCTGGGGAGTGCTTATGCTGCTGCTTTGAATGTTCATGTTATCTAGGTTTACTTCTTTTTTCCTTCTCCTTTGCTAACCAAAGAGCAGTGATTTAAGTGGAGACACTCAATAATTTCAACCAGCTGCGTTGTTTTATGTTTCTTTTTAGCTGGACCAAACCTTGTAATTGTCCTTCTGCAGTGTCTCCTTATGCTTCTTGTTTCTTTGGACCAGTGCTGTAGCACTAAGACACTGATAACAAAGAAAAGGCAGAGGTTAAACACAGAGTTGCACTGGTTTTTTTCAGTGACTAGTTAAAAACCTATATTTCTGCCATCAGAAAGTCGATCATGCTGTTGATGATTACATTCTGAAAGGAATAAGATGAAAAAGACATTAGAATTCTTGCCCTTACCAAAAGATCAGAACTTGCATAAAAATGTATATTTCTAGAGGAAAACTTTTAAATATGAAACATCTGTGAGCAATTTCTAATGTTCCTGGGAAAAAAAAGAAAATCGTAATTTACTGTAATAATGTAATGATGCAGTACTAAAAGGAAAAAAAAAAGTCAGCATTTCATTGTTTTATCTCACATCTCAGTGGGAGTTCTGCCACTTAGAGGAATGTGGGAATTAAAACTGTTTTTGAAAATCATATTTGGCAGTGTCCTTTTAAATTAAAACTGTTCATATGTTTCAGGACTAATAGTATTTGGGTTTCAAACTTCCAAGTTATTTTTCTTTAGCAGAGCACACTGTATAGTTTAAGGTATGTGTTGTCTTACATGTGATAAATTATTTTGCTTTTTAGTAAATAGCTAGTTACATCTAAATGATTTTAGCCTCACTTCTTTATTGACTAAGACAATTCCAGTAAAAGCAGAGACCCTTCAGTTTATGTTTTGCTTTCACCATATGGGTCTGATGTAAAAACAGTCTACCCAGGTGTTCAAGAGCTGCAAAAGTTTCTTTGCAACCAGTTTCTTAAATTAAATTTGCAGGGTTTGGCATATTACAAAGGAATTTGTGCAAAATGAAAAAAATCTTTGAGTTTTGAAGCAGAATTCAGATCAGGAAAAATGTCAAAAAATACCATGTGGACAGTCATTGCCAAAACTATGCAGTTTCTATCAAAAGCAGCAGATAGAGGTGACTGGAAAAGTATGCTGAAACTGGCTTTACAACATATTGCTGCTGTCGTCTTTAGATATTTGAGTTTTAAAAACAGGCATGCAGTGAGCATTTTAATTGCCCACAGCAGGAGGTTGCTGTGGTCCACTGGATTAGCATCTTCAAGTGGCAGGGCCTAAGTGACAGTGTGGTTTGCGACAGGCATTTTAAATGGATTGGGAGTGAGCGTTTTTAAAGATGAGCCATGTTAGATATCTCTCCCTCTCTCTCTCATATCCCCTCTTTTGCTCTCTCTCTTTGCTGTTGCAGGTGTTAGTGAGCATCATAGTGCAGTGAATTTCAGAAAGCTGAAATTATTTACATATAATTATATGTAATG